>JARBWK010000007.1:32235648-32263148 GCA_030556195.1 Anolis apletophallus
TATTCTCCACTAGCACCTGCGACGCCCAGCCCCCCCCAAGTTTGCGGACAAGTTTGTTGGCCCTCACGGGTGACTGATGGTAAACCCCGGGTCCCCCTTTTAGGCTAGCCCTTTCCCCCCACACGGGGCCCAAGGTGCCCCCGGGTGTTCCACGTTAGCCTGTTTAAAAAGGCATAACCCCCCCAAGTGGTCTCCACGGGGGAGCGCCCAGTCCCAAACATGCTCGGGAACATACCCACTTTGAGCTTAAGGATTTTTTAGACTCTAAAAGGTTTGGGGGCAGACTTCAATATTTTGGGCAGGGGTTTTCCCAAAATTGCAGCCGGAGGGGTGTTAGCAGAACATTAAAGGCCCCAGATTAAAAAAATTTTTTTCATGGGGCCTTTCCCCAAAAAAGCCGGGGGCCCTGAAAATACTTTGCTTTTTTTCCCCAGGTCGGGGGTTTTTCCTTTCCCCGGGGGGGGGCGCTATGTCAGGGGCGCCTTGCCCAAAGGGGGATACCCGGAATGGACAAAGCGCCTCCCATTTTGGAAAGAGGACCGAGCGATGGGGGGCCCCCGGCCCGTTTTTTTTGGCCCCTCCTTGTTCTATGTTGTTTCTTAGCTAAAAGTTTTTCCCCTGTTGTCTCTGAGCTGTTGGAGTTCCCGAAAAAAGGGCAAGAGGGGGGGGGTTCCGGGGTTTTCTGTTCAAGGATTGGGGTTTTGCCAGAGGGGGGGGGGGTGGGATTTTTTAGCAGGGTTTTTTTGGGGGGAAAGGGTTCAGTACGGTTTTACTGCCTTGGATTAAGGACTCAAAAACATTTCCTCAATACCCAAAGTGGGGGTGATTATTGAGCGGGCCCAACCCAAACCCCAAAAGAAAAGGGGAAAAGGCCACTTTGATGGTGGAGGAGAAATATCACATGGCTGGAAATTCTGGAAAACAGAAGTTCCATTCTGCTTATGAAAAAGAAATCCAGGCACCCATACCTTAGCACAGCAGTTATAACACATTGCAGTTATGGCAACTTGCTTTTTTTCAGTAACAAAATCTATATTGGGGAAAATCAATTATTTGAAACTAATCTAGCAGAATGCTAGCTGGATCACTACACAGGCATAATAATACACATGTCAAGCCTGAAAATGTTTAGACAGCACAATACAAAGTTTCTTGCTGTTTCCTAAAACCTTTTTTTCCTGTATGACAAAGACTTTTGTTTGTCTACTTCAGTCTTAGAGCTCTTTAGAACTTGGTTTCAATTTCTAGCTTTTCATTTATTTTTTTTCCTCTAGTACCTTATGCTCATGATTACATGACATTATTGATCTTATGATGGTGTTGTGTGTCTTTTCTGTTTTCTTGTACATATATTTTCAACACCCAAAAGTCTCCCTGGCCACCTGAACTTTCTGATCTGAAAAAAAAAAAGAAAAGAAAACCCTCATGGGAGAAGATACTCCATGAGATCTTCCCTGGAATATTAACTGAATGCTGGGAAGCTGGGGAGTCTGCAGACTGTCAAAGAAAAAAAACCTGTACAATGAAAGACAGGATACTGATTTGCTTGTTCGATCACCACATAAATAAAGTAAGTATAAGCACATCTCTATTTATTCTCCTTATTTGTACATTTTCCCCCAAGGTAAATTTCTTGTCTATGAAACTGAATGAGAATTCGTGAAAAACAAATGGACACACCTCATCAAAGGAGTCAAATCCAAACACTCAGCCACCTTATGGCTTATCACATCAAATGCCCAAAGCTATGAGCAATCCATGATGGACTCTCATATCCCCGGGGACCTGGGAGGGAGACTTCCGGGAATTATACATGGTTACCTTTGCCACAAGTGACTGTTCCAACCTAGATAATCAATAATCTTGTTGCCCAATTAAGATTAGGAAAGTAATTCCAGCAGAGGTCATCAATAACTGTTTAGATTTCTGGACCTCTATTCTAGCCTTACTTTTTAAATGCATCAACAACTATGGCCAAATCCCCAAGGAAGGAGGGCTTGCAATCATTGTCCCCATTAATAAAAATAAATTAATAAAAAGAAAGTGGAAAAGGTTGACCTTGCACATTACAGACCAATCCTCCTCCTTAATACAATCAGCAAATTATATGCAAGACATCTTCAATGTCATTTCTAATTTCCAGTCATATATAGTGCATATCAAAATTTCATGCAGAAATACCAAACAAAATGAGTAGTGTCAAAGTTTAAACAAAATTTAAACATAGATACATGACATGTATGTAGTCTATATGTCAATAATCCTATGGAAATGCCTTGGCAGTTTGTTAGGCTACTTGTCATGGATACCTTAGAGTGTGAGAGTGAGGAGATGCTGGCTGAAGGGCCAGCAATGGAGTTGGAGCCAAGCAGCACTCAGCAGGTCCCCCAGTTGAGCTTAGGTAGCTAGCTACCAGTTCTCAGTTTGCAGAACAAGTGCAAGCAAGCTCCTCTATGCAGAAAGAGGAGGGCTAAGTGTCCCAGCTTTTGAGGACCAGCAAAGAGAGAAGGCTCAACTTTTCAGGTCCTCTAGAAATGAGCTAGCAATAGGTAAAACCTGAGAACCTATCATTTAAGGACCCTAAGTGTGGCAATGTCAGAGTTTGGAGCCATGATCTAGGATTTGTGATCTCTGGCTTTCAGATTTTGGTTTGGCCTTGGATTCTAGACTCTCTTGGATTCATCTTTCACCCTTGGTTTGGACTATCAGCTTCTCTGGTGTGTTACCCTGCTATTGTTGCTTCTCGGCTGGACTATTTGGCTTGCACTCTAACAATTTGTTAACTCCCCACATGTATATGGGGTAAAGCAGTGGTTCTCAAACTGTGGGTCCAAGGTGTTTTGGCCTACAACTCCCAGAAATCTCAGCCAATTTACCAGCTATTAGGATTTCTGGGAGTTGAAAGCCAAAACATCTGGGGACCCACAGGTTGAGAACCACTGGGGTAGAGGCTCATGACACTACTGCAGAGTAATGTTCATCTCCATTGCTCCTGCATATGCAACTGTTACATACAGTATAACCTCTATATCCACAGGGAATACAACCCCAAACTATGCATAGATATGATAAATGGTAGATAATAGCAAACCATTTTTGAAATTAAGAACTTCTGGCCCAATAAGACTATAGAAAATGTCCAAAATGGATATATTTGGTTGACCATGGATAAAGAAAGGCATAGATACCTGCCCCATGGAATTGAGATGGGGTGGGGAGGAGGAAGGTCATGCCATATTATACAAAGTAGAACCTTAAAACAGAATTACCACCAACACTGACATCTTGGTGACCAAGTAAGATATCACATTAGCATTATAAAGCAAAGGTGCTCGTTTTCCTGTTTCTCAGCTAAAGAGGTCCTTGACTTTCCTGAATTACATTTCCCAGAATTCTGCCGGAACAAACTGGGTGATAGCAAAGTGGGGACCTCTGTTTTATAATATCTACTCAACCCTCATGCAAATGACAGATCACGTACATTGAATTTCTGTGCAAAGTACAATAGTGATATCCCATGCTTTTAATTATTTAATTATTATTTCCAACATTTCTACCCCGCTCTTCTCAACTCCTGAGGGGGGACTCAGAGCGGCCTAACAATGTGTCACTAACATAGTTTTATTCATGCTATCCATTACTTAAAACCATTGCAGATATTTCCATATTTTTAACTTTTAGTTTCCTCAATAAATTAAAAAATATATTTAATGAGATCAAGAGGTGCAAGTTAAGAGGTGAAATCTTACTTACCTACAGGAGACATCTCAGGAACACTCGCAACATAAGGCCCATCAAGGAATTTTGGCTCATTATCATTAATATCCTGCACTTTGATTATAAATTCTGATTCAGGTTCTAGTGGCTTCTTTGTTTCTATGTCCACTGCTTGAGCTCGTAGAGTGTAGAAAGGCTTCTCTTCACGATCAAGGCTTCTTATGGCATGAATGTCCCCTGTGGTCTCGTCAATGGTAAACACTGTACCAGCTCCATCTCCTGATAATGTATATGTAACACTTCCCACTCCCTTGTCCAAGTCTGAATGAAGCTTAGCAGAAAAAGAGAAAGGCAAAATCATTAATAGAGAAATTTGTGGATGGAAGAACAGCAGCTATTCATTAGGACAATAATGGCATTCAGAAAACACACAATACTGTTGTTTTTGTTAATATAAAATATGAACAGGGATACTGTAACACAAATGCATATGTACTGCCCATTCTACTGACTTTCTTCTCATCCACTCTATTTTAAAGTCTTTCTCTCACCATGGCATTAGAATTTCTATCTTTTCATTTTTTTTCTCCACTCCATTTCTTTCTTTCATGAGTTTTTTTCCTCCCCCCCCCCCTTCCTGGGATTATCATATCCCAGTTGTTGATATTCGATTCATTCAGGCACCATGTATTCTACAATTCATTACACATTAAACATCTGTCATGAGAGAGTTAACTAGCATATACAGTACATGCTGACCATACATACCCTAAATTTGCCAATCAGAAGCCAACCTTTCAAAATTGTTTCATAGTTTAGATTTCTTTGACTGGTTGCATGCAATGGCAGGGGTGGCAGGGAGGACAACTTGCAGCTCCAAGTGTTTCACACACCCCAATAATCACTTCTATTTTATTTGCATGGACATAGTCCTGGTCCAAATCAGCAATGCTTTAGACTAGACCTGGATGTTGTTGCTAATGTATACTTAAATGTTGCTTTTCTTTATTTGCAATCCTGTGCTGCTTCCCCCCTCCCTGATTCTTAACACTTTATCTTCCCCATTGTTTTTGAAAATGTATTAAGGAATTCATGACAAAATAACTGCACAACATTGTCTGACTATCATCAGTACAAGGAGTAGTCCAAGAGCAGAATAGTCCATTTCTAAGCATAAAGAGAACACTGAAGTGCCAAGTAAGCCAGAAAATATGAATATATTGAAGCAGGCTTCCACAAAGTATTTATCATTTGTTTTAAAATCTAAATTTAAAATTTTATGTTCTGTTTTCTGAGCCAATGATCTCCAAGGAGATCTTCAACATACAACATCAACACAGGAAAATCAGCTCAAAATTCAGCTCACCACACATAGGTCAGGAAGAGATGTACAGTGAAGATTTCATGTTTGGATGTTTGGCATCTGTAGGAAATGCTTTAGTTGTCTGTTTTCCTGTCTGTTAGGTTGGAACAGATTACCTTTATGGCCCCTTACAACTCTAAGCTTTTATGATTCTATGTAGGAGATACTTGTATACACTGTTTGGCTCTCTAAAAAATATGGACCTCATAGCAGGAACTTATTGTAATCAGAAGGAAGGTCCTTCCATGTACAGCAAAACAGAGACAACATTTTTCACAATTCTATTCAACTAGTGTTCACACCCCCTTCCTTAAACCAATCTTACCTTTTGTGTTGACGTTTTAGTGGCAATTGATTTAGATAAGCAGATCTTTAACTCCTTTACCCAAAGGACCCTCCCCCAAATTAGAACAACAGTGAGAACTGTTGCCTTTTTTCTCTTCCCCCTACATTTGATAAATAGCATCTTGCAGAGTGAAGCTAACTATAGTCATCAGCCCAGATTGACAATGCATCAATTGGACTCTGAATCAATGATGGAAGGTTTGAAAAGATTTTTGTAAAGAAAATTATCCTCAATCACAACCCAGTAAGGGGAGAACAACAAAGTGGTGAGTGAGGGGGGGACGGGGACTTTTCTCTCTCCCTGTTTGCTTGGTTTCCTTCTGCAGTAATAGCCGGTTAGTTCAGTACACAAAATTCAAAATAATTACAAGAGAAAGAGAGAGAGAAAAAGAAAGGACAGCCTATCTCATCTGTTTCCACCCAAAAGATTCACCAATCTGATGTAAGAGAATGGTAAATATGAAATTATACTGAGTGACCATCAAGCAGTCGAAGGAGATGTGAGAGTATAGCTCCCTGAATCTGCGTCCCTCCAGTGGATATCTTGGTCAGTATCTTAACCAAGTCAATGTCATAGCATTTTTTACTCTTCTACAAATTGGCCTTTGAAAAAATGAATTCTATAATGATTTTATCTGTTCAACATAGAAAAAACTTTCATTTGTATGCCAAATCCATTACATTCATTACAGTATCTTTCCCCTCCTCTTGCTATACATCAAATTTCTCCAGTACTTGTGGAATGAATAGGTAATATTCCTAACAGAGAGATAATTGCCATCTCTCTTCCTAGCAACTATATACAGTATATGTTTTTAAGAAAACTCAGATACATTCCAGTATACCATTAGAATGTAATTTTCTAGACCAATCTCTTTCTGTTTAGTCTTTAAAGGCATGCCTACAAGACAGACAAAGAAAGGAAACATTAAAAGAAGTCAGACATAAAACACACACTAAAACCCTCTCTGAGTGAATATAAATTCACACAAACACTTTCCACTCAGTATTCCCATTCTCTTAGATCAGATTGGTGAATCTTTTGGGGGAAATTTTCCATTTGGACTTAGCCGCCCCAAGTCCCCTTGGTGAGATGGGGCAGGATATAAATAAAGCTTTATTATTTATTATTAATGCCATGAGTAGGATCTGTGCTCTATCTACATTGCCATATAAAGAAGTTTTGTTATGTAGTTGAACTGCTTTGAACTGCATTATATGAGTCTACAATGCCATACAATGCAGTTCAATGCAGAAACTGCATTATATGGCATTGTAATGGGCCTTAATCACAGCTATGCCTTTTCAGAAAGTAAAAGGCACAGATGGAAATGGTGCTGACTGAACCACTTCACTGTAACACTTTTCTAGACCGCATACAAGATATGAGAAAGATGGAAAAACATTTCCTTCAGTCTCCCTAATCTGAAGGTTTTAATAAGACATAAACTGGTTTAGGATATTTCATTGTGAATTGGAACCTTAGGTCAAGTAGTCCCTTTATAAAGTCCATATGGCTTTCAGTCCTGGAAAAGTGTTTGACAGCAATTCACCTTTACATCTGATACAGAAATGGCAAACTTGAGGGTCAATTGAAGCAAGAGTGCATCTGGAAGTCTCATGTACCTGCTAAGACCATCTGCTGCTCATACATCTCACAACTGACTTGAATATAAAAAAATCAGCTGAATCCAGCTTTAGGTTAATTCAGTGCTGAAGTGTTTCCCATCCAACATTTCAGGACTGCCAAATGAATCTGTCATTTTGCTATTTATGATGAAGGACCTTTCTGGTCCTTCTATGAACCCACCTGCTGAATTCAATATGCCTAATAACCTCAGGCAAATTATTTCAAGGAGGGAAATACTTTATTTAGTTAATTAATTTTTATGATAGCTTCCATGATGACTCCTATTCTGCCTATTACTAGGGCTGACCTGATAAATAGTTCTTACATTTTAAAAAATGAATCTGGATTTCTTTTTTTTAAGATCAGAAAATAGAAAATATGGACTATCCTCCTATCCTCATAACAATCCCATGTGCTTGGGTTGTAGGAGATACTTGTATACACTGTTTGGCTCTCTAAAAAATATGGACCTCATAGCAGGAACTTATTGTAATTCCATGTACAGCAAAACAGAGACAATATTTTTCACAATTCTATTCAACTAGTGTTCACACCCCCTTCCTTAAACCAATCTTACCTTTTGTGTTGACGTTTTAGTGGCAATAGATTTAGATAAGCAGATCTTTAACTCCTTTACCCAAAGGACCCTCCCCCAAATTAGAACAACAGTGAGAACTGTTGCCTTTTTTCTCTCCCCCCTACATTTGAGAAATAGCATCTTGCAGAGTGAAGCTAACTATAGTCATCAGCCCAGATTGACAATGAATCAATTGGACTCTGAATCAATGATGATGGAAGGTTTGAAAAGATTTTTGTAAAGAAAATTATCCTCAATCACAACCCAGTAAGGGGAGAACAACAAAGTGGTGAGTGAGGGGAAAAAAATTTTTTTCTCTCTCCCTGTTTGCTTGCTTTCCTTCTGCAGTAATAGCCTGTTAGTTCGGTACACAAAATTTAAAATAATTACAAGAGAGGGAAAGAAAAAGAAAGGACAGCCTATTTAATCTGTTTCCCAAAAGATTCACCAATCTGACATAAGAGAATGGCAAATATGAAATTACACTGAGTGACCATCAAGCAGTCGAGGGAGATGTGAGAGTATAGCTCCCTGAATCTGCGTCCCTCCAGTGGATCTCTTGGTCAGTATCTTAACCAAGTCAATGTCATAGCATTTTCTACTCTTCTACAATTTGGCCTTTGAAAAAAATGAATTCTATATTGATTTTATCTGTTCAACATAGAAAAAGCTTTCATTTGTATGCCAAATCCATTACATTCATTACAGTATCTTTCCCCTCCTCTTGCTATACATCAAATTTCTCCAGTACTTGTGGAATGAATAGGTAATATTCCTAACAGAGAGATAATTGCCATCTCTCTTCCTAGCAACTCTCTCTCCCTCTCTCTCGCGCTCTCTCTCTATATATATATATATATATATATGTTTTTAAGAAAACTCAGATGCATTCCAGTATACCATTAGAATGTAATTTTCTAGACCAATCTCTTCCTGTTTAGTCTTTAAAGGCATGCTTACAAGACAGACAAAGAAAGAAAACATTAAAAGAAGGCAGCCATAAAACACACACTAAAACCCTCTCTGAGAGAATATAAATTCACACAAACGCTTTCCACTCAGTATTCCCATTCTCTTAGATCAGATTGGTGAATCTTTTGGGGGAAATTTTCCATTTGGACCTAGCCGCCCCAAGTCCCCTTGGTGAGATGGGGCAGGATATAAAAAAAGCTTTATTATTTATTATTAATGCCATGAATAGGATCTGTGCTCTATCTACATTGCCATATAATGAAGTTTTGTTATGAAGTTCAACTGCTTTGAACTGCATTATATGAGTCTACAATGTCACATAATGCAGTTCAATGCAGAAACTGCATTGTATGGCATTGTAATGGGCCTTAATCACAACTATGCCTTTTCAGAAAGTAAAAGGCACAGATAGAAATGGTGCTGACTGAACCACTTCACTGTAACACTTTTATAGACCACATACAAGATATGAGAAAGATGGAAAAACAATTTCTTCAGTCTCCCTAATCTGAAGTTGTTAATACGACATAAACTGGTTTAGGATATTTCATTGTGAATTGGAACCTTAGGTCAAGTAGTCCCTTTATAAAGTCCATATGGCTTTCAGTCCTGGAAAAGTGTTTGACAGCAATTCACCTTTACATCTGATACAGAAATGGCAAACCTGAGGGTCAATTGAAGCAAGAGTGCATCTGGATGTCTCCTGTACCTGCCAAGACCATCTGCTGCTCATACATCTCACAACTGACTTGAATTAAAAAAAAACAGCTGAATCCAGCTTTAGGTTAATGCAGTGCTGAAGTGTTTCCCATCCAACATTTCAGGACTGCCAAATGAATCTGTCATTTTGCTATTTATGATGAAGGACCTTTCTGGTCCTTCTATGAACCCACCTTCTGAATTCAATATGCCTAATAACCTCAGCCAAATTATTTCAAGGAGGGAAATACTTTTATTTAGTTAATTAATTTTTATGATAGCTTCCATGATGACGCCTATTACTAGGGCTGACCTGATAAATAGTTCTCACATTTTTAAAAAAAGAATCTGGTTTTCTTTTTTTGAAGATCAGAAAATAGAAAATATGAACTATCCTTCTATCCTCATAACAATCCCATGTGCAGGGCTTGGGTGAGAAACTGACTAGTTCATGATCTCATAATACAGTGAGAGATTCAGATTTCATCCCCACACTATAAACCTAGGACAATTGTGGTCCTAGAGTTCTATGGGCTTTCACTAGTATATGTAGTGGTGCAGTGAGCAATCATGATGTCGAGCCATTTGCAGTGATGTCCGTGGCTAATGGGGATTGGCAGTGGAGACACAGAGAAGATGATGGCTCAGCAGGGCTAATGAGGTCTCACCCAAGCTATACTATTTGGACACCAAAGAGAGAGTTTGGCCTGCTTTGTTTGGTCATTCCACACTGGTTGCTAGTCAGAGTATAATGCAGCCACGGTGGATGCAGGGCCCTTCCACAATGGCCCAAATGCAAGTGGAATGAACATTTAAATGCCAATTCTACCTGAATTAACAAGCTTTATTTTTTTTGGTAGTGGGGGGGAATGAAAGCTTTCCTTTCTGGAGTGGTGGTGATCAGATACCCACTCATGCCAATTCATAATCAGCATGGTTGATATGACCATTGCTCCCTTTCCCTCCATTTTCACCATTTTGACCCTCCAAACTTACTGTAAATACTTTAGCACCAAGGTATGAGGCTTCTCTGGATCTCCTGTCTTGTCATAATGATGCCAAGAGCTCAAGATTCTCCCTAATCTCGCCAAAGCTCCTGACATATATTTTTGATGTGCAAGGAGCTCCAGAGAAGCTTCATGACTCCTGAGGCATTTAAAGTAAATTTTGGGGTGAAACGGGCAGGGAGGGGAAGGTGGCACTGCATGGTGATCTCAAGAGACAGTCCCCAGTGGGCCCATACCTGGGAATATGTGGACATTCCTGGAAGGTCTAAAACTTTCCTGGTATTACTTCAATCCCGAATAAGTATGGATTTCCAGGTTTATTCCAGGTTAAACCACATTAGCCCCAGGCATTGTTTGAAGCCCCAGGCTACTGCCCATAAACCCCATGAATGGTCAGTGTAGATGGAAACTCAGTTTGAGTTTCCAGTGTATCTATGGGAGATTCCATCATTTAAATCCCTTAGTGAAATCTTCATTTATGCTTGAGTGGTCTTGCAGTCTGTCCTATGTCACAAGCTTAGAAGTGCTGACTGTCATTTGTCACAGATCCTCAGTATCTGTTCAAATCCATTTCTTTGATACTAACATATTCTATTGTATTGTCTGCCCAGAGCTTTTCCTTCTTGCCACAGTTGGCTGCATATAGCTCTTTATTCTAAGACTCTTGTCTATAGCTCTATGGCAGTAAAAGGGAAAGCATATTAACCAGCTGTACTTGTTTCATTCTTATCTAACCCTTTCCATATTAATTTAAATTAGGGGTATAGGACACGTCGAACAATAGCGTGTGTTGGGAGTTGAAATATAGACATGCAGCCTCCAAGGCATCTGTTTGGTGGCAGTGCTATTGTTAACACTCCTGAACTACATCAGATGGCTTGCAAAAAAAACCCCATAAAATAAAATAAAAAATCAGACACCACGAGAAACATAGCATCTGTTGTGTTTTCTCAAGAGTTTCTCCTTGACTTTTTCTGCTTCCAACTTGACAGGAAACAATGCCCCTTTGATTCCAATTTACTATAACAAAGCAACCAAATCATTAAAAAAAACAGATATTTATTTTAAAACAGCAGAACATCTAGGATGTCCATAGGGGTTCTTAATGTGAAATACAAGGAGAACGGATCTGTATTTCAACTAAGAAATAACTTTGTTTCCTTTTCCTCAAAGAACTCTGGGAAGGGAAATTCTTTGAATGGGTTTAAGCATCACTAACTGATTTCTCAGCATCTACACCCAACACTTGCAACATTTAAAGATGAGACCATGATAATTAAACTCTCCAGAAATGATACACAACTTTAACATTTCAGGAAAGATGATGGCAAAATAAAGTATGCTCATTTTAAGCTATTTACAGGAAAGAGAAACATGGGAAGCAGTTCCAGTTAGAAAATACTAGTTAGTGCCACCTATGCCAGAATCACTGGAACAGGAACGAGGGGGCAAACAACAGGGATTTAGGGTTTATTGATTGTCCCTCTGGGACTCTTAAAGGCGGTACCCTTCTAGTGTTATTCCTTACATATTCTAGCCCTGAGGCTGAATTTTGATCCCAAATTGCCAATAAGACCCAGACTGTCAACTGGTGTTTTTAGCTTATTCTTCTTTCTTAGGCCTCTTCTATACTGCCATATAATCCAGATTATCAAAACAATCCACATTATCTGCTTTGAACAAGATTATATGAGTCTACACTGCCATATAATAATTCAAAGCAGATAATCTGGAGTTTAAATTGTAGTGTCGAAGTGGACCAGTGACAAGAGTTGGGCTCATCTGAACCTGAACCTTTTTCTTATCTCTTGTTTTTCTGCGCCACCAAAAATGTGGCGCAGCTGGTTGGGACTCAGCTGCATAAGACCTCTACTGACCAGAAGGTCATGAGTTTGAGGCCTGCCCAGGACGGGGTGAGCTCTTGACCAATTGTGTAGCTCGTTGTCTGTCTATATATGTTATATGTCTATGGCATTGAATGTTTGCCTATATATGTGCATTGTAAACCGCCCTGAGTCCCCTGCGGGCGGAATAGAAACGATGTAAATAAATAAATAAATAAATAAATAAATAAATGCTCAACACATATGCACTGATACCTGGATTACAACAAATCGAAAATCAAAACATACAGCAAATAATAACATCAATTATGTATTATTCCAAACTGGCTTGGAATGGTTTTTTACTTTCTCATTTTGCCTGCCATGGCACTGCATCAAAGTCAATAAGTAAAGCAGCAGTGTTCTTTATGATGCTTGCCAAAGCACAGCAGTTTAAGTGCATCTGATCAAAGAACCCATTGTAACTATGATCATGTGGGTGAACACACATGGATGCCAAAGGTCTTGAGTTAGCAACAAAACAAACAGTTCACCTAATCTAAAAAGGGAGCTTACAATGGGTAAATTGAGTGGTCTATTGTATCGATTTTCTCAGGTCAGTTACTCATGCTGCATTGTGCCCTAGCATATCTATACTGATTTCACTTTAAAGAGTGCTAATCTTATTAACTATTTCTCCCTTGACAATCATTTTTTAAAGTACCTCTTTAATCTGTTGAAACTTTCACAAACATAAACATATTTATCAAAGTGTAAATCCCACTGAGCTCAGTGGGACTTATTTCTGAGTAAACATGAATGGAACTGGGCAGCAAAAATGCCCTTCCCAATTGAGCATGACCCCATTAGTTAAAGAAAAAGAAATAAAGTTCACCACTTTGCTTTCTGAGTTTGTGCAGGCTTTATATGACTAATGATTTTTTGTTGAAATTTATATACCATTTGCCAAGGCCTAAGATTTCTTCCACCATTCAGTTTTGTTTTGCATAGAACAAAGCAGAGCGATATAAATCTTGACAGAAATAAACAACTATTGCAATGCAGGCTCGCACATACACAGAATACCCTTCAAAGCTAATGTGGTAGGGATGTGTTGATATACTGCAGGAATGTGCAATTTTTTTTCTTCAGTTGCCTTGTCACAAAATGCCTTGATATTCTACTGTGTAGAATACATTCGATGATGGCAGAGTGAACAAAAAGGTGATGGGTTCTGTTGTCATTTTGAAATATATGTGATATTATTTGTGTGCAGATAGAATGTGGAGGCAATGTGGACCACGTGGGAGGATATAAGAGGGAATGGAAGTACAATTCAAGTGTGGTGGTAGGTTAAGAACTGGATGGCCTATTAATTAATTTGCACTGCATTTCTGGCTCCATCAATATATATAAAAGGTAGTTTATATAGAATACGAGCCACATAATATATTTGCTCCTGTCATTGCTATGAATATCTCAGTATGGAAAAAGTTTTTTTAAGTAATCTTTATAGTCAACAAATGAGTCTAATATCATGTAGCCATCTCTTCTGGAAAACAGAATGTAGCTCTAGCTAGTATGTGTATGACTTCTTGCCTAATGAATTCAGCATGTACTTAATAGGGATGTTTCTGAATTTCAGATACTTCCAAATTTTGGAAGTTTTTTGCCTACTTCCGACTTTTGAAGCGACTTCCGTTCACTGCCTCCCAAACATCGAGTGGTGTTGCATTTCCAAATTTGTTTGGAATTACGAATTCCGGATGTCATTTCTGAATTTTATTGCTGATTGCTCATTGGCTGATGGCTAACAGCTGACTCTCCCTTCTGCTGATTTTTGGGGCCATTTTTGATGGCGGATGCCATTTTTGAAGACTTTTGAAGACTTCCGAATTTCGGAAATACTTCCGAATCAATTCTGAAAAAGATTTCGAAAAATTCAGAAGTCAATCACATCCAATTTTTGAACGAAATCAACATCCGATTCCATAATTGAAGCATTTTTTCCTTCAGAAACAGACCTAGTACTTAACTAGAAAAGTTGTTGTTCCATCCAATCCTTTTAAAAATTCATCCAACTATTTCCAAATTGCAACCAGCTTCAAATTTCCCTAATAAATTAATCCATGCCTTTAGGGGCATTGTTTTCAACTTCTGCATGCCAACTAGCTAATTATCTGTCTTCTTTCCAAGATCTCTCAGTGCCCATATGCACAGTTGAATTCACTAAATGGAAGAACACCCAATAATAATTATGGTCAGAAACAAAAAAAAATTGAATATCTCAAAAGAGAAGCGGGAGTGAACAAATTAGGGCCCTTCCAGACAAACCCTATATTCCAGGATCTGATCCCACGTTTTCTGCTTTAAACTGGATTATATGAGTCTGCACTGCCAAATAATATGGGATAAACAAAAAACCTGGGATCAGATCCTGGGCCTGTCTGGATGGGCCCAAAGGGACATTATGGTAGTTATAACTAAATTGCTGGTATGTTGATTTGTGTCAAATTTGTATTTATCCATTAATTCAAAAGACTGTTTTGTCTCAGGTTTCCCTCATTTTGCATTTAAAAAATATAAAGTATACCATGGGATCTCTGTTCCAGAACCTCATGTGGATACCAAAGTCTCAAGTTCAATTTTATGCAACAGCACAGTGAAATGGTTTCCCTTATATAAAACACATACACATCTCACATAGTTTGCCTGCCAGTAAAGAGTGATCATAGGACTATCAAGAGACCGGAAATCCTCACTTCTTCCATTACTTTTTCATCCTCCAAAATCTTTTTGTTTCTGAAATGCTTCCTCAAAATGGGCCTGAGTTAACACAGAGAGGGGACAGGAACAAAATTGAATGGAATAGGAAAAATTCATTTGTCTGAAAATGCAGTGTTAGATGTTCTTTTCAAGCAAAGAAATCTATAATCAGAATAGTTTTACTAGTTCAGGATTTTCCCATTTGGTGGCTCATTTGTCACATTAGCTAATAATTAGTTTTTACATGGAACAATAAGGTACCTATTTCTTAAAGGAGCCTGAATTGGTTATTGACACAGATACTCCCCCATGCCTTTACAATTATAAGCTCTATGTCGAGCATTTGATGCCCAATCTATTGCAGGAAATGGTTAGAGCCCCTAGGTCCAAAATAGCTGAGTCTTGCTGGAATTAATGAGACTGAAGAGTCACAAATTTAACTATTTGTTTAAAGTGCTGTGCAATTTTAATTAGAGTCCAAATCCATACTTCTAATTGTAGCTACATCTATTTATAATAGTATATGGCTCAGAAAATGATGGATTTTGAAGCAGTTTGCCTGATAGATATAATTTTTGATATCGTAAAGTTTCAGATTACAGAAATGTCAGTTACAGTTGGAAATCAACACCCTATTTTCATAATTCAGGACACCTGGCATTCTTTCTCAAGATGCAGATAATTATTAGACATGGTTAGGTTTGTTCGGAATCTTTGTAATTTGGAATAAATCCGGAAATATTTCCTTTTTGAAGCAATTTCAAAGTTTTTAAGGAAATCCGAAGTCCCTTTGCCCTTCCTAAGCATTTTCTGCCATTTTTCTTATGAATCAGTAAGTGAGTCGGAAATGATTCAACTTTCCCCCCGCTTCTGTTCCCTGGCCTTGGTTCAAGCCAGAGAAGCCTTCTAAACCATTGTGGATGGATTCCCTTTCTTTCCTTTCTCTCCCACATCAGTGAGAAAAGCGGTTTTAACCAGTGTGGATGGATTCCTTTCCCTCCCACATCAGTTTGAACCAGTGTGGATGGAATGGATCCACGTCAGTATAAACCAGTTTGAATGGATTCCTTTCCTTTCCCTCCTGCAGCAGTTTAAACCAGTGTGGAGGGATGACTTTCCTTTCCCTCCCCCCTCCCACGTCAGTCTTAAGCAAGAGAAGTGGTTTTAACCAGTGTGGATAGGATGGATCTGCATCAGTTTAAACCAGTGTGGATGGATTCCTTTCCTTTCCCTCCCACGTCAGTATAAACCAGTGTAGATGGGATGGATCCACATCAGTTTAAACCAGTGTAGATTGATTTCTTTCCTTTCCATCCCACATCAGTTTAAACCAGTGTGGATGGATTCCTTTCCTTTCTCCCCCATGTCAGTTTAAACCAGTGTGGATGGGATGGATCTGCGTCAGTTTTAACCTGTGTGGATGGGATGGATCCATGTCAGTTTAAACCACTGTAGATGGATTCCTTTCTTTCCCTCCTGTGTCAGTCTTAAGCAAGAGAAGAGGTTTTAACCAGAGTGGATGGATTACTTCCCTTTGCTACCCACACCCCTTCTGAAGTAAAACAACTACTTTCAAAGTAAAGACCACCCAATGAAACAGGAAATAACACTTTGAAACCATTAACGAGGATTCGGAAGGCTCGGCAATTTTGAAACGTTTTGAACATGTTTTTCTGTGAAAATTGGAATTGACTTTAGATCCAAACCACCATCGCCCCCTACATCTGAAATGAGTTTTGAACCTTTTTTTTCATCAAACAAGCCTTATAATTATATCAAATCCAATCACATGAGCAGAGCTACATGTCTTGAATTGATATGGAGATACACACTTAGCTAGAATATGTAGATGCCACCCTCAGTGTAATACCAAATGGTTCTGGCCCAGTTTACTTGTCCAAATGCATTCACCCCTATGTCCCACCTCAAAATCTAAGATCATCCAGGGAGGCCCTGCTCTCACTCCCATCTACAGCTCAAATGTGCCTGGTGGGGACAAGAGACAGGTCCTTCTCGGCGGTGGCTCCCCAACTATGGAACATGCTCCTGACAGAGGTAAGATCGGCTACCCTCCTGGCTTTCTGAAAGAAACTAAAGGCATGGTTTTGGGACCAGGCGTTTGCTCAGATATAAGCAGCACGTTAAAGGGACAATCTGGAATGACAATACAATCAACAAGATTGGTTTTCCATTTTAATTGTATGGTTTTAAGTATGTAATGTTTTTAACTATGATTTGTTTTATCTGTGATTTTATTATTGTAATAATGTGTAATAGCCTCTTTTGTAAGCCATCCTGCGTCCTCCTTCGGGGGTTAAGAAGTGACGGGGTATAAATGCGGTAAATAAATAAAAAAATACATTTTAAACAAATCCCGTGAGTTTCTTTAACATTATCAATGGGGTTCTTTTCCCGAACATAGAGACCTGCAATTCTTCCAGTTTTACTCTAAGGTCCTTATCACATGGACCTTGTGAAATGTGGGGGACTGTCTGTCTAGAGAAGGAAATCATGCATTTTGATCTTCAGTCATCCCATTTCAAGTTCTGTCTCCTTATCACACATATTTCCATCTTTGGTCTCTCCCTTCCTCCCCCCATTCTTACCTGCATTTGGACTATTACATGGAGAATCCTTTTCCCCTCTCTGTATTCTTTTTTTAAATCAGTAAACCCTGCTGTTGAAGGAAGGGAGAGAAGGCGAGAAAAAGGAATAAAGAAAGGGAGGAAGAGAGGGATGGAGAAAGAGGGAAAAGGAGGGGTAGGGAAGGAAGGGGAGAGAAAGTAGGTAAGAAAGGAAGAATGGGAATGAGGGAAGAAGACAGGGAGGAGGACCTAGTGTAATTATAAAGAAAGGAAGATACATGCAAGAACCACTTTTAAAATATTCCATAACTAATGTGATGGTCTTACTTCTATCATTCTACCATATTGAGAAAAAGATGAATATCTAGATAATCTCTCACACACTGACATGGAACATTATTGTGAAATAACAGGGACCTCAATATTGTAACTTGTACTCTTAAATTGCATTTCTGCCCATGCCTATTTCAGTTGGCATAATATGAAATAATATGTAAACAAATGCATTTTTTTCAAGTATATGTGAAGGTGATCCAGTTTCTGCAATGTTATTTTCATAATGCCAAGCAGTGTGATCTATAATACCTGCCACAATGTCTTTCTTCTATTCTATTGTTAAAGGTGGAGACACAAATCTTATCCTCTTTTGCATTTGGTTATTCATTTAGAAAGGAAAAAAACCCACAATGTGAGACCCTCACCCTAAAAGATATTTGAGATGCTGGTTTTGGTATCCAGTTGTACTGTTTGTGCAATAGTTAGTGTTTAAGTATTATTTTTAAAACATTGGTTATTTGAACTACCTTGAGGGACCTACGACCTGACAGGTAGCATATAAATATTTTAAAGAAATTAATAAATTATGCATTTCAGCCACATTCTCTGAAGCCACAACAAGAGGAATTGAGTTTTTAAACTGTTACCCCTTCAACATGAACACCAAAAAAAGAATCTGTAAGCATATATCTATTATGCATCTCAGCTACCCACTCTTATGAACTAGACCAGAACATGGAGAGGAAAAACAGATAGGAGGATAAGAAACTTCACGCTGCCATGGTTTTAGTCAAGCCTTGCTGTCTCAGCATGGTGAGATAGTATTGCAAGGATTCACTTGCCATATCACTAAATATCATAGTGAGATCAAAACAACAAATTGCCTGCCTGTATGTTTTGTCATGGTTTCTATAGTTGCACAAAACAAACTACACAAAACCATATCTGCACACAACCGTCTTTTTTTCCAAATGTGGAGATATCCACACCAATAATGTTTGCAAATATTGGTCTCTTAATAGAAGAAATCGAAGGCCTAACAATTAGTGTGTATGTATGTATGTATGTATGTATGTATGTATAATTGTATAATTTTATTTTTATCACCTTTTCCCATAGTTGGGTAAAATAAATATAAATAAAATAAAAAGAATTACACATAAAAATATCATCTTCATAATGTACCAATTATCAAAATAAATCCCAAGTTAGCACACTATAAGGCATTGACTTGTGAAACAATGCAACTTCAAAGAGCCCATGTCGTGCTGTGAAGGCGGACTTGGTAACATGGAAGAATCTCTGCAGCTTCATTTTGCATTTCTGTGGAAAAGATTAAGTCCAGCAACAAAGGGGAAGCTCTTTTATTAAGGATTGTTGAGGCACCCACCTAGGATGAAGCTCTCTGAGGAAGTAGATAGAACAATCTTGTAAAGCAAAAAAGATGAAAGGAGCTTCTGCCACTCAAGCACCTGCATGGACGTCCTCGTAGTTTCAGCAGTGGGAATGGATGCAAAGTGGAGAAAGTGGTGGATAGAGATGCTTTAGTATACTGAGTGAATTGATTTATTTGAGCTGAAACATAATTACTTAAAATTTTTAAAGCTGGTTAACTTTAAAATTCCATTTTTTCTATTGGGATTCTGAAGCTTCTGGACTTCTCCCCCTAAATAAAACTTAAAGAAACTTTGATGGGCCACATCACCCACTTTTTTTGGTAAAAAATTAGCTAAAATGAGCATTTAAGAGGGAATTTAAGACCACGTTTTGACTTATTTAATATTAGGTCTATTGCACCACAAGTGACAGCTGACAATTCCCCATGCTCAATAATTTCCCCCCAAAATTGCAAAAATAGTCTGGGAGTAGAAAAAAAGTGGTGTATGGGGATGCATGCTGCTCATCTACACTTGGTCTATTCTGGTCTATGTTAACTCATATCTGTGAGTAAAACTCAGAGGCATGAGTCTTACTCACTGATTTCTGATGAAGGACCTTGAAACAATTTACTTTCAAATTATGTGCTGTGCCACCATTCTACTATGGAATTAAAACCATTTCAGAAGGTTTTTTATCTTTTAAAAAGATAATTTCAACAATATTCATAATGATGAAATAAATGACTTAGAGTAGGTTGAGCATCCCTTATCCCCAAATTCTAAAATCCAAAATATTAAAAAAAAAATCCAAAGCTGCCCATGCAGGTGGCTGCAACAATGACATCTTTGCTTTCTGCTGGTTTAATGTAAACTTTGTTTCACGCACAAAATTACTTTTACATAATTACATTAAATTACCTTCTGGCTTGTGTATAAGGTGTATATGAAATATAAAATAAGTTCATGTGTCAGCTTTATTCTGTCTTACCACAGTCATAAGAAGACAGTTCTGAAGGTTTCGTGCCAAAGCCCTGTGTATATCATTCACCCATCTCATCCCCCTCTACTTGATACATTCCATTTCCACAGTTGCTATCCTCCAGTTTCATGTTTTCCTAAGACCAGGAGGCTTATCTGTGCTGTGCTCCCATCCATCCTCTCAACCTCTCCCTCTTCACATCATGTCATGGGGGGGACGGGGAGGATGGAGCAGCTAGTTCTAAGCTGGTACATACATATACTTGGGATCCTTTCACTGACATATATGTATTTATAAACATATATCTATTATATAAATGGGTTCATGTCATGTGATGTATACCTCAAACAAAGAAACCATACAACGCAGAAACACAATACTTGCCAACAGAAATAGGCCTCAAGCAAGGTACGTTTGTAGCAAAGAAACTTTCCCCCCCAAAACCTAAAAGGCCCCCAAAACAACGAGTAAAAATAAAACTACATTTACCCGCATCCTCCGGGGCAGCCCAAGACTCACCCAGCCTCTACATTCTGAACAACATGATTGGCTGCCAAAAAGGGCGGATTTGCATAACTGCTGCACTGGGCAGCCAACATGAAAATTCCGATCCATCATAAACTGCCAAAACATAATAAGGAAAAGGCCTGAGCCAATCCCCAACACAAACACCCAAATGACTCCCAAAAATCACGAAAATTTACACCCCAAAAAATCACAGACCTGTTTTACGCCCTGAAATTGACAGTCAGGCTTCATTAACTCTGATTTTGGTGTCTGGCCAATCAGGCACACTTACTGATTAAATGCATTTTTACGCTGTGCTTTAAATTGACAGATAAGTGCAGTTTGAGCTTCATTAATGGAAAACACCATTGATTTTCTCTGCTGGCAGGAAGCCCGGAAATAATGTTGCTAGTAAAAAACAGAGAGGCTCACTTACTGTGGGAAGCTTTATAGATGGCTATTGTTCTCATATTTAGTGATGACAGAGAAATGATGTAAATGATTTGTACTGTTTAATTAATGAAATGTCAGTAACAACAGTAATCACCAGCCAATTATGATTGTTTTTACCATGAAGAAGGGGTGGGTTTAACTGGATGGACTCATTAACTTGATTCTCCCCCTACCTGCAGCTGTGTTCTGCTGGCGAGGGTGCCAGTAAATAAACCTCAGCTCATTGGACATTGTGTATGGCCTGAATTGACAGTAAGGCTTCATTAACTTGCTGTTCTTCATTAACTAGGCCTCAGCTCATGGGACATTGTGTATGGCCTGAATTTACAGTAACCTACCTTGGCACACAGAGCCCCGACCATGCATGATGGGACTTGAAGTACCACCATGGAAAATGGGATTTGTAGTACTTCAAAACCCATCATTCCCCACAGACCACTGTGGCCCAGAACCAAGACCAATAAAGACCCAACTTGGCACACCATGCCCCCCATGACCCACACTCCATCCAACTGCAGTTTAGAGGAGGGCACACCGTGGATGATTGGACTTTCTCGCATCTCCTAAAAAGGGCACAGCATCGCGTGCCGGGTACAGCTAGTAGGTACTAAACATCTCTTTGGGTTCTAAGCCTGTGGAACTCTCTCTACCCCATGACATTAGATTGCTCCCCCCTCCCTTGTCCTTTAGAATGAAACTCAAAACCTGGTTATGGGACCAAGTGTTCAAACAGTAGAGGCAGCAATTTAGAATGAGACCCAATTTGTGTGAATGACAATGGACTGACCTGGCACCTGGACTATCATTTCAAACCTGCATGATTTAAACAAGGTTTTAGTAATTTTCTGTTTTAATTGCTTTTTTCATTTATTACTGTTGTTGGCATTGAATGAATGCCTGTTGTGAAGCCACTCTGAGTCCCCCTCCAGGGTGAGAAGGATGGGATACAAATATGTGAAATAAATAAATAATAAGCATTTCAGCAGATAAGATATACTCAGCCTGTCGGGCATTTAAAAATAGAATTAATTTGAAAATCCAGGCAGTCCTATTCCCTAGAGAGAGAGAAATAAAGCAGGTGCTTTCTCTTCTTTGTACAATATCTCGAGGTATTCTCCTTAGCGTAGCTGTTCCAACTTTTCTATATGCCAACTTTTTGGACACAGCTGTCCCTTGCAAACTTTATTGCATCATAAAAATTAAAATGCATATAAGACACAATATACAGTCCCACAAACACATTATCAACAGAACAAATTAATTAACCACACTAGTTAAGCCACCATTAACAATTACATAAAATTACTTAAAACTACCAACAAGCTGTTTTTAAGGACATAATAAAAATGCAACAGTTGGAAAAGAAATTAAAATAAATACTTGCAGCATGTTCAAGACAAAGCAACACAGTAGTTGCAGGGAATTGTCTTTTTCCCTGCTGCTCCATAGGGGGGAAAAAGGTCCATAGATTACATCATATATTATAGTTGAGTTCCCTAGAGTTCCCCCTCATTGATAATCTGCATGAAATTGACATCACATCAAAATATTGGAGAAGCAATGCACATCTGTTCCCATGCTTGCTCAACATGCTGGGTTCCATTTTCAACTGTCCACATATTAGGAGAACTTCTTTAAAAGGGTAATATGTCTATCAGAGGAGCTGCCTATGGACAGCTTTAATCAATATTGACATGCAGATATCTGGAAGCAGGTCTAGCTAGCATGCTTTCTGCTGTGGTTAGAGCCAAGTAAACATTTCTCTACAATAATTGCATAATGAACATTGTGTGACAATGGCTAAGGCTGAATGTGTTGGGAATGTTTGTCTTGCCACTAGAATACCAGCATATTGTTCTAACAGAAGTAGGATAGGCTCCAGCAAGTGCAAACACTGCCAGAAAGGTCACTTCACATTTTCACAACATCTCATTGCATAGGGCAGTCAATACAAAAAAGCAAACAAGGGGGAAGGGTGAAAAAATGTTCCCTTCACCACAACAGTCCAAAATTAAACACACACACACACACACACACAACATACTAAGTACTTTGCCTTCCTTTCAGGAGATGCAGTACTGGCCTCAGGTACTGAAAGAAAATTGATTCAAATCCACTGCATTTTCTGGGGTCAAAGATTTTTGAAGGTTTCTAAAAGCAAGTATTTACATCAAGAGTGATGGAGACATTGAGCAACAACTCTTATCTTCTGCTCTTTGTATATGTACAGTATGCCTTTCAGATTGTGTTTTCCAAAGCTAATTAAATTTCTATGAACCATACACAGAAATCTGACATAGAAATGTATTCATATTTTATTTTTTTTTAAAAAAACAAACAAACATTTGGTCAAGGAATTTAATGAGACAGAAAACACATATTTTGTCAATATTGTGTGTGTGAGCATTTCTGTCTGGAATCCTGTGGGAAACATTATTGTCATTGTTGTGTGCCTTCAAGTCATTTCCAACTAAGGGCAATCCTAAGGTGAAACTATCATGGGGTTTTCTGATGCTGAGAGCAAATGACTTGCCTAGGTTGACCCAGTCAGTTTCCATGGCCAAGTGGGTATTCAAATTCCATTCTAGAGAAATGTAGTACAATACTCAAACCACTGAACCACATTGGTTCCTCTTGGAGACATGCAACATATAATCTTTTCTTACACAAGTGTATGTATTATTTAGAGTGATGTTTGTTGATATTCCTCTTCTCCAAAAGGCCTTTCCTTCCAACTTATTAACCTATCTTTGAACTATAACCCCCTGCCCCCCCCCCAAACATGCCATGTCTTGTGGAGAGCAGGCAAAATTGTAGAAACATTTACCAGTAGCCAGACACAAAATGATGAAACTTTCACTGTGATTTGGAGGTCTCAATGCTGCTGTAATGATTTCACACCCTTCTTCTTGGCTTTTCTTCACGAACGAAAATTCAGGAAACACTCATCCCATGCTTTCTTCAAGTGCGTTGATGACGGAGATTGGATGTGTCCTTCGAGCCTGCGCAATGGCTTTTTCTGGTGGAGCACAGTGTGCACAGAACTAGCCTCACCCTTTAAACCAAAGGTTCGTCTGCCGGGGGCCTAGGAAGCTGGGCCTGTGGCAGCGAGGTCCTCAGGTCATGGGTTTGGTTCAAGTTTCCTTCTCTAGATGGTTGACCTTACAGGGTTAAACGAGCACCATCTGCCCGGGTTTGAAATCAGAGTTTTCCTTCTCTTCGGATGGTTGCCAAAAGGCTAGAGAGGCCATCCTGTCCTTTGACACTCTTT
The DNA here is from genome assembly GCA_030556195.1 of Anolis apletophallus. Classification (NCBI taxonomy): domain Eukaryota; kingdom Metazoa; phylum Chordata; class Lepidosauria; order Squamata; family Anolidae; genus Anolis; species Anolis apletophallus. The sequence goes on from JARBWK010000007.1 coordinate 32,259,998, forward strand.
GTCAGACCCTTCAGTTGTGACCTGTCTGGCATGGGAGACCCTACCGGTGGCTATTATGCCATGGCCAGCATAGCTCACAACTTCATTAGGGTACACAAACCTCTCCCCCGCAACAAGGGGGTGCCAACGGAGAGGATTTCACATCCAGCTATGGAGAAAATCAGAAAGAAATCATAATTTTCTTGCGGGGAATGGGGAAGGAAGGAAAGAAAAAAAAGAAGGAAGGGGAAAATATTGGAACAAAATGTAAAAAGAAAGTCATTTGGCCCTTTTGAAAAATATTTTTTTATAGGATGTCTTATTTCATTTTTGTCCAGGATGTCTCTTTACTAGACTGTCTGGTATGCTATTCCAGTCATGCAAATCAATAGTGCTGGGAGATAATACAAATTAGAAATACTTATTGTGCGAAATGCTTCAGTGTAAGAAATACCATAACAACTGAGAACTGATGATTTTACAAAGTGTCCAACATAAATCTATAACAAGGTAAAAGCTATATTAAGCAGTTAATTTTCCCTAGCTTGCACTTCTACAACCTGAAACACACACAAAGACATGTGAACAATTTTGCAAACAATGCATCCCTTCTGGGGAGCTTCAATTAATTTGCCTCCTGAATGGAGAACAATCAGCTTCATTGGAGCAGAGAGCATTCATTTTTAGCCAAGGTCTTCCTCTTTTTAAAAAGAAATACCCCTCATTATTTGTTTAAAAATAATGAATATTTTACAGTCAGTGTGCATGCTTTGTGTGGATAGAGGCTACTCAGATGTAACCTCCAAAAGAGGAAAAAATCAGGTTGGGCACAAGTTGATCTTGACACCATTAAAATATGTGTTTATACAGAAAGATAGCAGTAGAAACCCAACAGACCAGTCCATATCCAATGTAAGTTGTCTCTGAATGAAAATGATATTCTACTTAATGATCAGGAGTAAACTGTATGCAAAACACACGAGCGGGCTGACAAACAAATCAGTCACAACAGCGGTAAGGCTACACAATGAAATAGAACAGGAAAACTACTAAATAGTAGTATATTGTGTTAAGTATAAGTCATACATACGGTTTGTTGATATCACAATTATATATTTGTCCATAACATTCGAGAAAATCCGATATATATCCAATGAAGACAGCGCTATATATATCGCTATTTTAGACCCTAATTCAGTCCGCGAATCAGTCCCGGATGCAGGTAAAAAATGTCCAAAAGGTCTTTTCTTGGTGTCACGGTGCAAGACCTAGGCCGGCCCCGTAATCACACACACAGAGACGATCAACAGCTAACTACTTTATTGAAGAATAAAAACAGTTGAAAAGGAAACTGTCCACAAAAATATCAAATAATCCAAAAGTAAAGGTATAGTCCAAAAGGCAAACTTGGCAGTAATATCCAAAAACTTGGCAAAGCTCCGCTTGACTAGCGGATCAGGAACAAAGCAAGGTTACCAAGTAAAACTCTACTTAGCAGGCCACTAGCCCCAAACTTAGCTACGTGGACTTGGCTTCGCTACACATCTGTATAGGTGAGACGTGGCCGAAGTACTGAGGATTCGTTCCCACGGATCCTATACTTAATCCCCTTGACAAGGCCCCCAACGCTCTAGGCTTCTCCTCCTCCAATCTGTGCTGCGAGCCCTCGGTCGGTCTAGGCTGTGGACCCAACCCCTCCTGCTAGCCTCAATGCTCCGTCTCCTATCAAAGGTTCGACCTTGCCTCCCAGCACCTGCTTCCCTATCTTCGTGAGAGTCAAACTCCCCATCTGCTTCCCGGGCCTCTCCTTCGGTTGTTTCCCACATCCTCTCTTGCGAGCCTCGCCCCCCCTGGCCGCTCGTAATCTTCACTATCCGTGCTTTCGAATTCCAACTGGCCTTCCTGCTGTTCGTAAGGGTCAGGCCAGCCGTCATCCCAGGCTAGGCTTTCTGTGGGAGAAGAATGCCCAGCTGCCTCAAACTCCCCTTTTTCTAGCCCCTCCAAATCCTCTTCTGAATCAACTGGTTCCAATGCTAGTGGGACCCCCGGTGCTGCCCCCTGCCCACCAGGCACAAACGAGAACTGGTGTGCTACACTTGGCGCTGATGGTCAAACACAAGGGATAAGTCCGCGGGATGGGTGTGAGGTTCTCGAATGGGAGGGGTATGACTACAAACACAACATGAAATCCTGGTGAAGGAGTACAGAAGAGCAAAATCTGTGTCTCTTCTGAGTGTAAATAGATACAAAACAAGAGCTGACAGCAGGCAGATGCTCCGATATTGCGGCCACACAAAACCATTTCGGGATTCTTTCTCAAGGCTCGTAAATATAATATACACGTCCACAATCTATATATGAAATAATTACAGGTATAAATACATATTCACAAATTACGCATACCATACCAGTGCCCATAACCATGAAATAATACATACCAAATCTCAAGATGAGGCAATCATAACCCTACTTCCATTCTAGTAGGGTGACCCAAAGGTAATTTTAGAAGCGAGAGTCAATCTCTTTATTGAAGCATAGAGCTGATACAGATGGGACCACATGGGTGCTCTGTATCGAGGCGTAATATCCAATCATTTTCTAGTTTAATTAGGAGACTGTAAATATCCTGTTGAGGATTAGGAGTCACTTTCTCAAGTATTCTCACTCTTAAAGAGGTACTGAGATGGATTTTTTGGTCGCAATGGAGGTAAAATGCCAAGTCTGTTTATTTTAGAGTGATGTTCAATAAAACAGGTTTTCAAGTCTCTTTTGCTCTGGCCTATATAGAACAAATTACAATTGCATTGAATTGCGTAAATAATTATTTTAGAACTACAGGTACCAAAGGTTTTAACTTTAAAGTATTTCCTCTTTGAGGGGCTGTAAATTTCTTTATCTTCACAGATATTGGCACAAATGGAGCAATGGGTGCAAGCCCTCATTCCAGGTGATAAAGTGCTTCTGATATAAGAGTTCTTAGGTCAGTGTGGACCAGATAGTTTTTAATTCATGGTGTGCTTGTAAGCTACCATTGGTTTATTTTCTAGCCCATCAATGTGGCTGATAAGAGGCCAATATTTGTTAACTAGGGACACTAGCGTTTTACTGTGGGCATTTAGGGTTAAGGGCCATATAATTCTATTTGTTTGTTTGGGGGTTTGCAATAAATGTG
>JARBWK010000007.1:32868148-33352306 GCA_030556195.1 Anolis apletophallus
CGAATCTATATGGGTGAGTAGAACTTGATGTGGCAAAGCCAAGGTAGTGTCCTTGTCCGGCCTACCCCTCAGCTATTCAGGGTGAAACACCTGGGTCCCTTGGTGCCTAACCCTGGGCAACCTCTAAGAGAAACGTATGGAGAAGCCTCTCTCAAAGTTGTTGAGACCAGACTCTCCCCATTTCTGGGCCATTTGATATCACCTCACCCATCAAATTGACATCCAGGTGAGGTAAAGGGGGTGCCTTGGATATAAACCAACTTTTGATTTTCCTAGCTATTTAATGCTAAGTCCTATTTATAAAACCTACCATCCCAGCTAGCCCCAAACAGTATAGGGTAGGTGAAAAACCCTTCTAAAACATAGAAGGGGAAAAATTCCTACCCAGTCCCAATGGGCAACCAATATTTATACTGTTAATGGGTGGGCGTGTCAGGTTGTCAGTCAGAAGAAGAATGAGGTGCAGTGCTGGCCGAATCAAAGGCCAGCCCCATCCTTTTTTCTGGATGGTTCCACTGGAACGTGTGATGGCCTCACAACTCCAGGTATTCTTGGAAGACACGGATTATCTGGATCCGGCGCAGTCTGGTTTTAGACCGGGGCATGGTACCAAGACAGCCTTGGTCGCCTTAGTGGATGATCTACGCCGGGAGCTTGACAGGGGGAGTGTGTCCCTGTTGGTTCTGCTGGACCTCTCAGCGGCCTTCGATACCATTGACCACAGTATCCTTCTGGGACGTCTCGCAGAGATGGGGCTTGGAGGTACTGTCTTGCAGTGGCTCCGGTCCTTTCTGGAGGGCCGATCTCAGAAGGGGTTATTGGGAGACACCTGTTCAACCCCACAACCATTGTCTTGTGGGGTTCCTCAGGGTTCAATACTATCTCCCATGTTGTTTAACATCTACATGAAGCCGCTGGGGGAGGTCATCCGGAGTTTCGGAGTGCGGTGTCATCTGTACGCAGATGATGTCCAACTCTGTCACTCCATCCCACCTGCTACTAAGAAGGCTGTTCAGGTCCTGAACCGGTGCTTGGCTGCTGTGTCAGACTGGATGAGGGAGAACAAATTGAAATTGAATCCAGACAAGACAGAGGCACTCCTGGTCAGTCAAAAGGCCGAACAGGGCATAGGGTTACAGCCTGTGTTGGACAGGGTTACACTCCCCCTGAAGATGCAGGTTCGCAGTTTGGGTGTGATTCTGGACTCATCACTGAGCCTGGAACCCCAGGTTTCGGCAGTGACCAGGGGAGCATTTGCACAGTTAAAACTTGTGTGCCAGCTGCGCCCGTACCTTGGGAAGTCTGACTTGGCCACGGTGGTCCATGCTCTGGTTACATCCTGTATAGATTACTGCAACGCTCTCTACATGGGATTGCCTTTGAAGACTGTCCGGAAGCTGTAACTAGTCTAACGGACAGCAGCCAGGTTGATAACAGGAGTGGCATTCAGAAAGCGTACAACTCCCCTGTTGTGCCAGCTCCACTGGCTGCCAGTTTGCTACCGGGCACAAATCAAAGTGCTGGCTTTAGCCTTTAAAGCCCTAAATGGTTCGGGTCCAACTTACCTGTCCCTATGAACCCTATGAACTATCTCTCCCTATGAACCATCGAGATCTTTAAGATCATCTGGAGAGGCCCTGCTCTCGGTCCCGCCTCCTGACATTTCGCAGGCGCAAGACTGGCGGGGGCACTGAGAGACAGGGCCTTTCAGTGGTGGCTCCATCGGCTTTGGAACGCTCTCCCTAAAGACATCAGATCAGCCCCCTCCCTCCTGACATTTCGCAAGAAAGTCAAGACCTGGCTATTTGAGTAGGCATTTGCTGATGAAATATAAGGCTTAATGAGATATATGAAATGACGATGATGCGATGGAAACTGATTTCAACATGACGCTGAGACTGCAATTGTATGTTTTTAATTGTTAAATTGTTATTATATGGTTTGGGGGGGGGGGGTTGCCTTGTTGCTTGTGTTGTATTGAGGGCAGAGATAAAATCATGCCTGTGAAAAGGTAAAAAGAAAATATCCCACAACACTAGAGTCGCCCAAGGTAGGAAAGTCGGGCTGAGAGGGGCGGGCTATAGAAACGTGAGAAATAAATAAATAAATAAATATAATGCCAAGTTTTTTAAAAATTTTGTTTTTAAAATGCATTACAACTGTGCTCTTGGTTTGCTTCTGAAATCATAAATAAAGACCACAACATGAAGAGATGTATTTAAGGGGTCACAGCATTAGGAAGGTTGAGAGCCACTGCCTTAATCCATCCTAAGTACAGTAAATGTATATAAATAGTAAGCAAAATGTTGAAGGAAAGAGCATAGAAATTTAAAACTCAAGAGCTGTCTCATATCAAAGCCAGAGACTTCTTAATATCACCATCTAAAATCACTGGAGAAAAACATTATTAACTGTATTTTTCATATACCAAATTCAGGCAATAACAAAGGTGCATTAAAATATGGCTGCTATTCAGTTATGGAGCTCTTTTCTGCTCAAGATAACTCAAAATTAGAGCTTGGCAGTGTGATGCTGTTGTTAAAATGTAGGGTTTTTTGTTTGCCCTCATGGAGGTGTATGATGTATGATACAGATCACAACATTTGGATGGACTCCTTGTTTCTTTTGTCTTTATCTACTTTTAAAATTTTAACTTATTTTTCTTTCCTTTTTCTTTTTTTAAAAAAACCCTTTACATTGTTGTCAAAATAAAACATTGTCACTGCAAGATGACTAAAATAATTTAACACTAAAGGAGGAGGAGGGCAGCCAGATGAAAAGATGTGTCTTCATTCTTTACATTCTTCTTGAAGAGAGCAATAAAATTGAAATCTCTCTCCCGCATGGCCACATACAGAGCTGGCAATATTTCTAAGTGCACCAATGTCTTCCAGTAGTAAAGAAGAAGACTCTCTCAACACCCACCCACCCACCCAAACATACTGCCTATACTATATAATATATGGCCCATCATCACCAGTTTTGATGATAAAAGCAAGGCAGCATGTTGAGCAAATCATTAAACAGTGTTAAATGGGCATGTTTTTGTATTGAAGGTCCCCATTTCAATTCTGGGAATCTCCAGTTTAAGATTGTATGACAGATGAGACATAATCCTACCTGAGATTACCTCAAGTCCTGCCAATTCTTAGATTAGATACCACTATACTTTATTTGCAACACCCTTTACTCCCGGGGCAACTTGGAGGAGAGGAATTTGCCCCTTTAAACAAGGAAAGAGGGAGGGTTCTTCTGGAACCCTCTGGAACCTGGGGGCATGGCCTGCCTATGGGATGGCCAGCTCTCAGCAGGCTCAGTCTGTGCTTGGATGTCGCCCCACCACTCCTGCCCATTAACAGTATTGACTTTGGTTGCCTGTTGGAATGGGGTAGGAATTTTTTCCCCTTTCACCCTATGTTTTGGGTGGGTGGGGGGATTGCTTACCCCTTTACTGTTTAGGGGCTAGATGGGGTGATGGATTTTTCATAAATAGGCCTTAGTGGAAAATAGCTAGGGAAATCCCACAGTTTGTGTGCACCTAAGGTACCCCCTTCAGGGGCGATGGCCTTTAACTCACCTTAAAGTTCCAGTTGATGGGTGAGGAAAAGTTAAATGGCCCTGGAATGGGAAGAGGCTGATCTCAATATCTTGAGAATAGACCTCTCACTCATTTCCCTTAAAGGGTTGCCCTGATGGATAATCAGACAATCCAGGTGTTTCGCCCATAAATTACTTATATTAAACCAGGTAGGGATGCTACCTGTCCTGGATACACCATATTCCTGACATCCCTTGAGATAAGTTAAGTTAAATAGGTAACATTTAAATAAAAGTTGCCCAATTTGAACCCAATGAAATGTTGTGTGGTCTCTTTATTTAGGGGATAGGCTGGCAAATGCTATGAAAGTATTGTGCCTCTATGGAATATGTTCTAGTCTCCCAAGAACATAATTAGAAGCATGATAGACAAGTATATATTCATATACTGAAAGACCAGCACCCTATAATTCTGTACATCACAACTTAAAACTTTTCCTCTTTTTTATTAAAAAAAATGGAAATGAGTCCTAGGCAATGACAGCCATGCATGGTTGTTGTACGTCTCTGGCTAAACTCCTCATTTGCTGGGATACCTCCCTTGTAATATTGCTGACATTAGCCTGGAAAAGATTTCCCTATTAAACAGCATGGCCTTGCCAAGTTACTTGTCAATTAAGGAAATATTGCATGACTATGTATACAATCAAAATGACAGCTAGATAGACAGATGAGGTGGAGAAATAAAAAATGACAAAGGAATCCATCTCTTTTATTTCAGCATTTATCTTTCCAACACAAGGACACCTTGTCAACAGTTATTAGTTTGTTTTTGGTTTTACAGAAATGAACAGAAAAAAATAGTATTGATAAAGATACGATAAAGATTTTCTGCTTAAAACTTTTTGTTGAAAGCAGAGAGGTCTTGATTGGATACAACTCATGGACCAGATAATGACTTAGGGACCATCCAGACAGTATATTTATCCCAGGAGCTTCCGCAGTAAACAGGAGGGTGGCCAGAAGCCATTCGCTGTAAACGCGGAAACAATTGCTACAAAAGGCACAAAGTATCACGGTTTTGAGCTGAATATCTGAGTCTTCACATGCCTGTATGTCCCAGCAATTGGAAATCACAGAATTTTTAATCTGGGTTTGTTCCCAGGTTTTAGATGCTTATTCCTGATCGGTCGGTTCCTAAAAAGAAAGTTACACATGAGTAGAAGGGGGGGGGGGACCTTTGTTTGTGTGCCAGAAACTTCATGAAACATGGACTGCACATAGAACATAACTTTTTCAGTGATTCACATAACCAAATCTCCACATATACACATATCTGCATCTCACAGATTTTTTTTAAAAAAAACTGCCAGTCCCGCAGCAATAATTTTAGGAGCCTCTAAATCTCAGAACAAAGCATCAGGTCTGGACAACAGTCTGGACAACAGATGCAGAAATCCCGGGATCAACAGGTCTGTATGTGGATCTCTCCTGAAGTCCCACAATTTTTGCCCCCCACTAAAACCCATGATTTAGTGCTGCCTGGAATCACCCTCAGACCAGTTTCTCTTGGACTACTCAGTTTTATCCCATCTTGGCAGAAGTTGGAAAAAACTTCTGGAATTTATCTGAAATTCAGAAGCAGCCCCATATTTTGAGGTTGATGTAGATATTTGTATTAGTTTTTATTTTTTAAAAATTCAAGCTGTCCGCATTAGTTAGTAACATCATTTCATTTTTTTCCTATGTTCTACAGCACAGGGGAAAGGTGATGGAACAAACATGGGCCAGGCATGTAGCGGGGGCTAAGGGGCTAAGGGGCTTCAGCCCCGAAATTCTCAGGGTGGTCCGCGAAAAGGCCTTACTGGTACATTATTTAAACTGTTATGTTTATTCATATCATGATCTGTTCACCATGCTCATTATATCCCACATTAATGGGGTTATTGGGATAACAATACAAAAGATTTGCTAGGGTAGAGCCTCTTCCACCCAGTCTCAGCCCCCCCCGAACCAAACTCAGCCCCCTCCAAAACAAAATCCTGGCTACGGCCCTGACATGGGCTATTGTTTGTCACTTCCGTAGCAGTTATGGAGATAGGGAAAGTACCTGGTGATCACTGGGCCCCAAGCTGACATCAGCAAAGAAGCCCACATGACCTGAGAAAAGGAGGGGCACTGTCATGATCTTTCCTTCGTCTCCACCCTTAACTGTAGCAATTTGGACATTTGAAAAGACTTATCTGTTCTCTTCAGAACTATTAGACTTAAAGATCATTTTGCCTCTGCACCTGTTATGCCTTACTCTAGAAATTTATTTACCCCTAAGAGTAATTTTTTGCCCTCTAACATCTCCAGTTCAATAAGAGCATTTGAAAATATTGTTACTAAAGAGGCCTTAAAAATAAACAACAAAAAACGGAGAATGCATAGTAATCTTTCTTCCTCTGACCTCAAGATAGTTAAGATTCTAGGTAACAACCCATCTGTATCTGTATACCTTTATAAAACGGAATGTTTGTATGTGTGCATGTGTGTATGTGTGTATGTGTGTATGCGGAGGGCGGGAGGGCGGATATGTGGCAGCTATTTGCATAAAGTCCTTTGATTGGACAGCCTCGCCACTCCAAAATTCTAAGGCACCAGACAGAGGGCATTTCTAGCCACTGATTAGGCAGCATCCGAGAATCCAGGCCTCTACATTCAAACAACAGGATTTCTTCCCACTGAGGGAAAAAGCCAGCATCCCAGAATCCAGGCCTCTACATTCAAACAACAGGATTTCTTCCCACTGAGGGGAAAAAGCCAGCAACCCAGAATCCAGGCCTCTACATTCAAACAACAGGATTTCTTTCCACTGAGGGAAAAAGCCAGCATCCCAGAATCCAGGCCTCTACATTCAAACAACAGGATTTCTTCCCACTGAGGGAAAAAAAGCCAGCAACCCAGAATCCAGGCCTCTACATTCAAACAACAGGATTTCTTCCCACTGAGGGAAAAATGCACCATCAACATTCTTTCCCCACTTGGCTCTGTGAAAACAAAATGGATTCCTGTATTCTCCTCCCCCTCAGCTTTTTAGAAACGGCTGCCTGCCATGCACCCTTTTAAAGTTACCAATAGCAGGCCATAACATTACAGGCCCCAAAATAGAGTTTAGGGCAGGATGGCCGACGAATGATGGGATTTGCATTCCAATTCACTTCCCAGAAAACATTGTAGCCCCTACAAATCCCCTTCTCCCAGATAGGCCCAAAAGAGGCATCCATCTTCCCTCTTCAACACAGTGTCAGAGAAAGGCAGCTTCTGACAGGATCTTTAGAACAGGCACTGTCACTCTACAAGGTAAGGCCCTGCTTCACTCAAAAGACACGAGAGAAAACAATAAATACCTTTCTCTAATGCCTTTTAATGCTTATATAAATAATTCTGGCCCAAAGCCCCCTCACCAGCCTCATTGGACCTTACTGCTAATTCCATCCAGGCCTTTTCCATTTTTTTACTCCTTTCTGTTTTACACGGTATACTTTCACAAGCCAGGGCGGATATGTGGCAGCCACTTTCACAGGCCAGGGCGGATATGTGGCAGCCACTTTCACAGGCCAGGCGGATATGTGGCAGCCACTTTCACAGGCCAGGGCGGATATGTGGCAGCCACTTTCACAGGCCACAGCGACCAGCGGGTGATGGACCTGCACCAAATTTGTTACACATAACCCCCTATGACATGACCAACGTATTATGGGATTTGTAGTACTTTCCAAGACTTTGGTTCCCACAGACCACTGAGGCCACCAAAAAGGACTAATACAGACCACACTCAGCACACACAGCCCCCATGACCCACTCTACGTCCTGGTGCAGTTCGGAGGAGGGTGGGCCATGGATGATGGGACTTGAAGTGCCTCTACTAACTTCCCAAGTCTGCTGCAACCCTCATCCAATCACTGATCGAGACCAAACTTGCCATACATAACCCCCATGACTGCCTTCACATCCTGGTGAGGTTTGGGGGAGGACTGACAATGGATGATGGGATTTGTAGTTCTTTTACACCCTCTGTTCCCACAGACCCCTGTGGCCCCCAACAAACACCGAGAAAGTCCACACGTGGCACACAGAGCCCCAGTGACCCACTCTACAGCCTACAGAAGTTTGGAGGGGACAGAACATGGATGATGGGACTTGCAGTACCTTCCTCACTTCCCAATCCTGCTACAAACCTAATCCAATGACTGATCAACACCAAATCTGGCACACAGAGCCCTCATGACCCACTCTACAGCCTGGTGCAGTTTATTGTGAGACGGACCACGGATGATGGGACTTGAAGTACCTTCACTCACTTCCAAAAAACAATGCATCCCTCATCCATTCACCAATACAGACCAAATTTAGCACACAGAGCCCCCATGACCCAATCTACATCTTACTACACTTTGGGGGAACGGGACACACAGAGATGATGGGACTTGCACTACCTTCAGTAATTTCATGATACCACTGCAACTCCCAATAATGATGGATCAAGACTAAACTTGGCACACAGAGCCCCCATGACCCACTCTACATCCTGCTGCACTTCTCAAATGACCCGGGCAGGGCCGGGTCCCCAAGCTAGTCTATAATAATCAAGAAAGCGGATAAAGGTGAATCTATAGTGATCCTTGACGGCTATAATACTGCTTGGCGAAACGGATTAAATTGGCCAATGGGAGACGTGATACCTTCACGCTGTTCCATTGGCTTTATGGCCTTATTGGACTTTGTATGGACTTTTGAACCCTTTTGGAGTACCTCTCACCCCTTTTTCCCTAACTGGACCTTTTGGATACTATCCCGGACTTATTGGAATATATCCTGGACTATTTGGATTATATCCCGGACTTTTCTAATCGTATTGGACTATTCCAGATTGCCTCTGAACACTGTATGGTATTGTATACTCCTGAGCGATCTTTATATGTATATTATATACTTGATGTTCTTTCTATATTGAGCGTTAGCATTTATTTATTTATTTATTTATTTATTTATTTATTTATTTATTGGGTTTTTATGCCGCCACTCCCGGGAGGCTCGGGGCGGCTCACACAAACAGGATACAGAACAACATATTAAAAACAGATTAAAACACGCCAAAGTACAACAAATTGAATATGTGCAATTGACAATATCTATCCTTTTGTGCTGAATACATAGGTAATATGCTCACACTCTTTCATAACACTGCCACAAACACCCAGTAATTAAAAATGCGGGAAGTCTATCTATTCTGTCATTTATTTTATGGATAGGTGTGGCACAGGTTTATTTTTCAAACTCCTGCAATGCAGATTTAGCAGCTCTGAAATTAATGGCATTTACTGCTCTTATTGAGGATTTCATATGACTCTCAATCCAAGCATGGGGATGAGTTAAATATTCTCTTGCAAAGTAAACCCTCCCTTCATTCTGAACCAATGCATTAAAAAATCTGACTGAACTCGTAGGGAGCCAGAACAGCAAAAGTCCCCATGGAGAATTTGTCCAGGGTCCATTTATAAAACACATGCTCGTTGCAAGCCAATCTGAGATAGTCGTTGGAGATATTGTGCAATTGTGATAGGTCCAGCACCACGTCAACACACTTTTCCTCACTGAGGGGAAGAAAGAAATTAGAATCCTCCCAGGTGGTATAAAAAGCCAGAAGGACCCCAAGGCCATTGGTCAAATTGTGGTTTGGATAGCATCAATTATGTAGCCTTGTCCAAGAAGGTACCCATGCAGATGCACCCTCAGCATCAACTTTGTAAGACAAAATTAAAAAAAATCTACTAAAGAGCAGTACTTTTATTGACCATGGACAGCATGCAAGCCTAGAAAGCTTTATTGCCTTATTGATAAGGTAAAGATATATTTTAAAATCATACAGGAGAAATAAAGTGATAATGTCAGAGCCACATGCCTACATTTTGTCTCAGATGTTACTTTTGTTATCTGTTAAGATAGTCTAGAAGGTCTCAATGTATGCAGAAGCCAGGGACTAGGTTTAAAGACAGCTATTCAAATTTCAACTCAGCTAAGAAGAGAAAAATAACTTGGAGATTCAGGTATCCCTAGCTGTCCCAACCCTAGTACAGTAGGCCAATTCTCTCACACCAGAAATGTCTTGTGGTTTCTCAAGTCACTCCTCAGACACACACACACACACACACACACACACACAACAGATAATTATAGAAAAAATAATACAGGCTATGATTCTTTTTCACTTTTACCAGGCAGTAAATCCCATAGAAATCAGTATTGTTCACTGTTCTCAGTAAGTGTGCAAAAAAAAATTAGATAATTCTTGAAGTGAGGGAGCAACCACAAAGATCAGATATGGTAGAATAAGAAGAGATAAATCTGTAGTTCAACAACTGCAGTTTAGAAGTGAGCCTGCTCTGACTCATGACTCCTTATACTCAAGGGAACTGGGTGTGATAAGTTCCAAAGTCAGTAATTATATGACAGGACAAATGCCTGGTAAACAGACTTGTCATTCGTCTAGAGTTATTATGGTGTTTGTCATCTCAGATGCTAGCTCCCTTTGGGACTACAAGATATCTCATTAAGAGAGTGAGTGGAATCTGGATTTCATGTCAGAGTTTATTACTTCTGGCAATCGAAGAGGAAAAACACTATTTATTGACTAACACAGAGCCTCATTGGCAATTTTTTCCATCAATATGAGAAATGTATTCCAAACATGCACGCAAAGAATCAAGCCAAACTAAACTAGAAGAAAAGTGTGTATGCACATCACACAGCATCTCAATGGGAAGTTTTTCACAGGCGGCATGAGATTTTTCCCCAATTAGCATTGTGAGTTCTGGCAGGTCATAGCGGTTGGCAATTATTATTTTTTCACTCAACAGCAAGCCATTGTATACTACTATTTATGAAAATCTCCTAAAGGTGGTGTCATGGCCCACCTCAAGCACACTTTAAATTAGATGACAAGATGGCTGCATGTATTATTTAACAGTAATTATTTCTAACTAAATATAATCTCCATGATTTAATATCAGTGATAAATGTGTTCATTAGCTCAAAGAAACCTGATGGGCTAACCATTGCTCTGTTGCCATGAACCGACCACCCCCTGATCAGGTTTAGATTTATTGCATCTTCCTACTTCCGCAGGGGTGGTGGACCCATTAAGGAGACTTATGGATCCAAATGGATTCCTGACGGCTCTTGGGGATCTTCCCACCTCCTTGGTAAGTGACCCTGTTGAGGCTCTGGTCTCTCTCTGGGATAGGGAGATGACCAGGGCTATACATCTGAAACAATCAATCTGAACACAGTAATGAAGTTTTAACAAATATATTTTATGACACAGTGGAGTAGGCAAAACATCAACCATAAATCCCCATTGTCGGGTTGCTACTCACACATGCAAAGGCAAACCTTATTACAATCCTCAAAATGTTCAATGCGCATGGTGCTGCAGTTGTTCATGTGAAATAAAGTTGTCTGTGTGCGGCCCTTGAACACAAATTTATAATCCAAACGTTACTGGGTGACATCTGTTCGGCTCCACAACCGTTGTCTTGTGGAGTCCCTATTCAGTACTGTCCCCAATGTTCTTTAACATCGACATGAAACTTCTGGGGGAGATCATCTGGAGTTTTGGAGTAAGGTGTTATCTGTATGCAGATGATTCCAAATCTGTCACTCCTTCCCACCTGTTACTAAGGAGGCTGTCCAGACTTTAAACCGTTGCTTGGCCACTGTGTCGGATTGGATGAGGGCTAACAAATTGAAATTGAATCCAGACAAGACAGAGGTCCTCCTGGTCAGTTGAAAGGCCAAACAGGGCATAAGGTTACAGCCTGTGTTTGGATGGGGTTACACTCCCCCTCAGGCATGTAGACAGGGGGGGGCTAAGGGGGCTTCACCCCCCCCCGAAATTCTCAAGGTGGTCTGCGAAAAGGCCTTATTGGTACATTATTTAAACTGTTATGTTTATTCATATGATCTGATCACCATGCTCATTATATCCCACATTAATGGGGTCATTGGGATAACAATACAAAAGGTTTGCTAGGGTAGACCCTCTTCCACCCAGTCTCAGCCCCCGAACCAAACTCAGCCCCGAAACAAAATCCTGGCTACGGCCCTGCTCCCCCTGAAGATGCAGGTTTGCAGCTTGGGAGTGATCCTGGATTCATCACTGAGCCTGGATCCCAAGGTTTCGATGGTGACCAGGGGAGCTTTTGCACAGTTAAAACTTGTGTGCCAACTGCACCCATACCTTGGGAAGTCTGATCTGGCTACGGTCTTCCACGCTCTGGTTACGTCCCAAATATATTACTGCAACACACTCTATGTGGGTTGCCTTTGAAGATGGTTCAGAAACTTCAGCTAGTCCAATGGGTGGCAGCCAGATTACCGGGAGTATACCACTCCCTTGTTATGCCAGCTCAACTGGCTGCCTATTAGCTTCCAAGCACAATTCAACGTTCTGGTTTTGACCTATAAAGTTCTATACACTTCTGGCTCACCTTACTTTTCCGAACACATCTGCCTCTACATCCCACCTCATAATTTAAAATCTTCCAGGAAGGCCCTGCTCTCACTCCCGCTAACATCACAAATGTGTTTGGTGGGGATGAGGGACAGGGCCTTCTTGGCTGTGACCACTGACTCTGAAACGTGTTTCCAAATGAGATAAAATTGGCTGCATCCCTCCTGGCTTTCAGGAAGAAATTAAAATCATGGTTCTGGGACCACATGTTTGGACAGCAGACATAATTTGCACTGGTTGGAAATTGACTGGAATTATTCAAAAGAGTAAAACAGCTGATGATACTGTTTAACTGTTTTGATTAAAATTTTATGTACTGTTTTTAAATAATGCTTTAAGTATTTTAATTGCAGTTGTATTATTGTAATTGTCTATATGTAGCGGCATCAAATCATTGCCAAATGTAAGCTGTCCTGAGTCACCCTTCGGGGGTAGAGAAGAGACGGGGTAGAAATACCAGAAATAAATAAATAAACAAATTGTTGAAGTAGCTTCTGGATTGATTGGCATCAGTGAAGGAAAACTTCTACACTGTTGGTGAAAGGAAATATTTTCGATATTGATCAAAGATGGTAACAGTAGGAATGCTTCTGGAAGGATTTACCTCATCTGGTCCTATTGCTTCTAACACTCCCTAGAATCCCATTACAGCTCTCGAAATGGCTTAAAGAATCAGAGAGTAAGTCAGTAATTACTTGATCCCAAGGATTCCAGAGAGAAAGGCCATATTGAATCAAAAGTTTAATCTATTTATGCAAGGCTTTATAATTTATTGAAGCAATTGATGCATGTGTCACTTTCAATGAAATATATTCCCACATCGCTCCATTTCTGGGAATTATATTGAAGAAGCAAGATCAGAGGGCCAACTTATAGCGGAGGAGTATTAAGGAAAAATATTGCAAAATTGTACTGACTCCTGTATATTAAATGGGACAGGGGTTCAAGAGACAACATCATCCTAGAGTGTCAGGCCTCTCCAACTTCAGGGAAGTATCACGCGGATGCTATCCGATTGATTCAGCTCTTTATTGAAGGATCAAGAAACTTGAAGCCCAAAAGTGGCTTCCCACCACCAGCACCCTACATATATACCCCGGTCCCAGCCCCGCCCCCGGGACCACATTGCATCACCCTGTGAAATGTTTGGGTCACATTGCATCATCCTATGAAACCCTTGTGCCAGATTGCATTACCCTGTGACCTTCTAGTTGTATGCAATCCCAGCTGCCGGCTGCACTTTGTTTAGGCTGGGTCGGAATCCAGATCCCACTGGCCATAGCCAAGGCCGTGGACATCGGCTTCTGACACTAGAGACTACTGGGTTCATTCATTTAAAACCTTGTGCAATATTTTTAGGTCTCTCTCTCTCTCTCTCTCTCTCTCTCTCTCTCTCTATATATATATATATATATATATATATTTTATTTTTTGCAGTGACTTATACATAAAGCAATTTTTTATCTTGCCTTTATGTATTTTTAAAATATTGTATTTACTTTTTCTGTCTTTTATACCACTTTGAAATCTTCAGATGTAACCAAGATGTTAATATTTATAGATTTATAGAATGGGAAGAAACCCCAAGGCTATCTAGTTCAGTCCATACAAACAGCAGCATAACTAATGAACATTGAACTATGGTTCTTGGCTTAAGGCAATAAGAGATGCTCGGTATTACTGTTCTTTAGGTTCAAATATTTGTTAAAGGGCCTTGACTGGGGGTACTAGAGTTGATCCTTTCTCAGTGACTGGTAATACATTTTTTTGCCCAGTCAAAAATTGTTCAGAAACTTATTAAATGCAGAACTGCTATCTCTCATACCCACTGAACATTTCACGCTGTTTAGTCTAAATTTGCTTCGAATGTTCTGTAATGAAATAACATTAATAAGGTGACCAGCATATAGTTTTGCTGTTGTTGTTGCTCTTCTTCTTCTTCTTCTTCTTCTTCTTCTTCTATCCTGCTTTTTTTCTCCGTAAGGACAAGCAGGGATACAACTAACAGTTACCATAATTTATTTTTATTTATTTTATTTATTTACAGCATTTTACCCGGCCCTTCTCAACCCCCAAAGGGGGACTCAGAGCGGCTAACAAAGGCAATCCAATGCCACAATCAATACAATGTAAAAACGTAAATACAAAATTAAACAATAGCAGTAAGATTAAAACAATAATGAACAGCCAATTGAATTAGAACAATATTCCATCCACAATTCTGAATTGATAAGAATAAATCCATATCCTCAAATCTGTTGCCATTACGAATCCATTCCAGTCAGGTGTTGTTTAAGCTATTGTGCAAAGGCCTGGTCCCAAAGCCACGAATTCAGCTTCCGTCTGAACACCAGAAGGGATGGGGCCGAGCGTATTTTGCTTGGGAGCGCGTTCCACAGGCTTGGAACCTTGGTGGTCTAACCTCCTTCTCAAAGATTAGATTTCCTCATATTGACTTTCTTTAAAAATGTTGATATGGGTCTCTTAGTATTAGGAACATGTTTTCAGGTTTAGTTTTTAAAAAGGCTACAGGGCAGATAAAACATCTATTGTATGTGGCCTGGTTGCACATGTAGTCATTCCAAATATAATCCCCAATATACATTTACACTAGTGCAGAAATAGCTCGATTTTCATTCAAAAGCCACAGACAAGGACAGTGTTTCACCTCTAGATTTTTGTTAGGATCCTTCATAAGTTTGACAAATATCTCTTTGGTCATCAGTTTCCTGCAAGGTTGGAAAGGAAGTACGATTTAGGTTCTAAACCATGTACAATGATGTACAATTTAGGATAGTATTTCTGATAAGACTCTGTTGTCTCATTCCATTGTCACTGAATGTGGCTGTATATCTTTTAAAACAAATAATTACAGAGTATTTCAGAGTTTTAATGATATTATTAAATGAATTCCTGCTGATGTACACCACTGAAGTAGATTTCATAACTGCATTTTTCAATGGTTTCTAAATATATCCTAGATTCAGCAAACAAATAATTCTCTCTCTTCACCTTTTCTTCTCTATGTGAAATGGAGATATGGGTGCCTCCCATGAAGACCCCATTCCTAATTTCCATATGTTCTCCCTCAATAAGCACGTCCATTTATTGGCATTAAGGAAATAAGATATTTAATTTATTATGTTTCTGAAGATTAATTTGTCAAAAAAAATATTTCCATATTCCAATATTTGTATGGTGACTTTAGAGCAGATGCAAATATATATATATATATTAGGCATGAGAAAAAAGTTATGAAAATCAAAAGAAATTGTGATTCGTATGTAATGGGACTTTCAAGTTTTTACGGATCGCAAGGCCAATCCCGGAAGTGGACTTTCTTTTTCGAACCCCCTGGGCCCAAAATTTCGTTAGAATTCTAAATATTTCGGAAGGCTCCCTATTACCCCCTCCAGAATCCAAAATCCAAAATCCCAGACATTACTCACAGTCAGATGGGGCCTTTCCATGCTCGAGGCCTACTATAACTGAAAGGCCTTGCCTCCAGGAAGAGAAAAACCAGCCAGAACCATAGAGAGATCGAAACCGGAAGTCCTAGAGCGGCTGGAGGACTCAGGAAAAAAGCGCTTTAAACTGCAGGGAAAGGAGCCTGGATAGGAGGGCAGGCGAGAAGGACATGAGGCAGGCTGAAACAATGGGAGAAGGGGTTGAAAACAGCCCGGAGAGGAGCAGGAAAAGTGCAGATTCAAGGAAAAAGCCATAGAGTTCAAACCTCCTAGAGATCTATGGCAAAATGAATGGGGAGAAAGCTGCAGTGAAAAGAGCTCTGGAGAAGGTAGGCAACTATTTTATAATTAATAAATATATTAATAATATTTACCCCTTCTAATTTCCTGGAAGAAGGGCCCTGGGCATTATTTAATTCTAATAATAATAATAAATATATTAATAATATTTACCCTTCTAATTTCCTGGAAGAAGGGCCCTGGGCATTATTTAATTCTAATTCTAATAATAAATATATTAATAATATTTACCCCTTCTAATTTCCTGGAAGAAGGGCCCTGGGCATTATTTAATTCTAATAATAATAATAAAGATATTAATAATATCTACCCCTTCTAATTTCCTAGAAGAAGGGCCCTACTTGTTATTGATGGCACTGGGATCAATGTAAATGTGAGTAGATCAATAGGTACTGCTCTGGTGGGAAATAACAGCAATCCATGCAGTCATGCCAAGCCATATGACTTTAAGGTGTCTAAGAGCAACAACAGCTCTCAAAATCAATGGGAGACACACAGCGAAGTAATAATAATACTAAAATAATTATAGAAACAACTTGGGCCTGACATAATTGTAATAATATGTTTGCTTGTTCTTGAGGGCACTAGAGTGCTTGTGGCCTTACATAATTGATAACAGACATGGATTGAAATACTGTAAAATTGACAGGGCTCTAACTACAAACCTAAGAGCATGTTCTAGTTTACCAAGAGCACATTCCTCATACCCTCCAAGTCACTATCACCCTTACTACATTCTTACTATTAGAATTTATTATTTAATTCTAATAAATGCTCTGGAGAAGCAAGCCTTGACTATTTTATTTAATAATAATAATACTGATAATAATAATATATTAAGGCTTTATATCTCCCTGCAAGGAAACCAAGGGAAATGTTGCCCCTTGATTTGCCTGTGCTTAAAACAGTGTCAGTCCTGTTTCCCTGCTTTTCAGACTTTAGAACCAATTTAGAATTTCGTTAGTAATTATGTTACATTTTAGAACCTTTTGGAAAAAAAATTGTAAGTCTTTCTATTACTAATCAAACCCCCCCCCCATTTGATTTTAGAATCGCGATTTTTGGGTTCTAATCCATGCCTAATATCTATATATTAGGCCTGTTTTCGAACTTTGAATACATCCAAAAATCGGATGTAATTCGGATGTTTTAGACTTTTGAAGTGATTCCGAAGAGAGTTAAGGAAACAGGAAGTGGATTCGCCATTCCGAAGTCTCCGTTGCAATATATTCGGAATATATTTGGATAGGGCTCGTATGTCATTTCCGCCTGTCCCGTTGCATTTTAAATGTTTTAAATTTTTATTTATATGTTAAATGTGTTCAATATTTTGTACCAGTGTGGCTAGTTTTGTCAGCAGTAGCGGTCAAAAACAGTGGGAAAGGGAATCCTCCAAGTTTTGACTGTCCCTTCTGCATTGCACAATCGCGGACGCCATTAACGAAGCCATTCCGAATTTCGGAAGTACATCTGAATCAATTCCGAAAAACTGCTGTAAACTTCAGAAGTCTATTAGATATGAGGCGCCAGCGCCCCCTACATCAAAAGCGGTGGTGGTGGTGTCTCCCCGGCCGCGACTGTCCCCGTTTGGATTTCCCGGATCAGTTCGCCGCCTGGCAAGTGGCTGGTCGCTTCAGCAGCCGCAACCGTCTCCGTTTGCATTCCACGGAGCGGTTTGATGCTCTGTAGTGGCTTTCTGGCCACTACATCCCATTGGGGATTTACAAACTTGGGTCCTCACCCTATGTGGAATACTCCATCAACTATTGCATTATTGGTTCCAGTCCACTTTGAATTTGAATCTACATTGAACTTTCGTTATTATTTCGACATTGTGGGTCTGGACTTTGCATCTACGGGTAGGAACCCTCTCTGTTAGTGCGCCTTGTGTGTTGTTGCGTGTATTCACTAACACATTTGTTTATTCTGTATGGTTCATATTCTGTATAGTATGTAATTTTTGTGATACAGCCAACACCTCTGCAATATTACTTATCATGATTTATATCATACTGTTCCAGTGTGTTTATTTAGGTTAGATAGACATGGTCCCCTCTAGTTTTCAACCTGGAATCATGATTGGCCATCAATAGATCATCCGGAAAGAGAATATGTCTGACCCCTACAGCATTTTGTTGCATGTTCCATTTGTATCTTTCTGGTGTAAAATTTCTTCCAAACACTAACCAAAATGAGATTGTTAATCAGAAACATCTGTTTTACAGAAAAACTATTGCTTCACACCTGGTCCTGCAGTAATATTCCCTGTAATCTTCTTCCAGCATTAGATGCAACATTCAGAATTAGATTACCTGGAGTCAGCAGTAGAGGAGAGAAGGAGAGAAGTTTTCCTCCTAGCAAATTCCAAGAGCTCCAGATTACCACACTGGCACCAATGCAGGCTATTCTATTTCCTATCAGGGAAATAAATGAAAATAAATTGCCTTGTTCGGATATCAAAGTGGCCCAAATTGCAGCTTCTCTCACATGGTGGTTTCATGATTAAAAAGCATTTTCTCATTAAAGGTGCTTGAGCTGGCTCATCTCCTCCCTTGCCCTCTGTTTGCTTTTCAGATTGCAAAATGTTTTCCCCTTCTTAATTGCCACAGTTTATGAATGCTTGGCCTCTGAAGTGCATTTCAGAAAACACAGGAGTTCGTTCTCCTACAGGGCAACATGTTATTGCTATAGTTTCTGTCATTCAAAGAAAGGGATATGTTAAACGAGGTACTCTGTGAAAAGGCAGTCATGCCTGCATGAAAAAAGAGTGAGGGTTTAAGTTAGTTTATTTGGGAGAGTTACATTTACAATCCACCTGTCCTGCAGTATTCCACGAAGACCCCATAACATTCATGTAATGTCAATCAGGTTGAGAAAAAGAGGTGGGTCCAGTGACCTTCATGTGTCAAAGAGAAAGAATGGCTGCCTGTTTCATTTTCACTTTTCCCCACCTAGGAATGCAATTTTATCAAGATGGTATTAACAGAGAAACTTATAAATATATGGTGGCACACACACAGTGGACTAGGAAAAACTTTGCAGCATATGTCTGGGAAATCACTGGTTGAGCAATGATGAAGAAGTTGGTGGCAGGAAAGGCAGTGCTTGTTCGTGAATACCACTCCATTATTGGGCTCCAATTCTGAAATCTTTACAGTAATTTTAATTCCGGTATTTCATATCTACTTTATTTATTATTTTACTCTATTTATTATTATCATTATTATCATTAATTACATTTATTATTTACTCTATTATTGTTATTATTAAATTTATTATTGTACTCTATTACTATTATTGTACATTTATTATTTTACTCTGTGCCATCACAACCGGTCTATATATACTCAGGAAGGGCGAGGACATAGACTCTCTCTACCGGGGGATTGCTTCTTGCCTTCCTTTAGAGGCTTAGGGCTCCCAAGAACCAAGCTGGGCACTATAGATAACTCAAACAGGCTTTATTGTTCTTAACATGAGTTATCTTCACTCAGGCACTTTATTTGGTTCCCCAAAAGGATAAGGGAAAAATAAGGGAACTCACTTCCAGAGGAGGTTGTGACAGCTGTCAGCCTGGACAGCTTCAAGGCAGGATTAGACAGATTCATGGATACCAAGGGAATCAGTAGTTACTGAAATGGACATCCAAGTGCCACCTCTGTGTTGATGGAGGCAGGCAGGATTTTCCCCGGGTACTGGTTGTGGGGGGTCGGGAGCAGGTGAGGGTTTTGCCCTCCTTTCTGCTAGAGATCCCCGTGTACAACTAGTGGGCCACTGTGTGACACAGAATGCTGGACTAGATGGGCTGAGGCCCGATTCAGCATGGCTCTTCTTATGTTCTTATGTTCTTACTTTATTTATTTATTTATTTATTTATTTATTTATTTGTTCCATCTTCTATTCCGCTTTCCTGCAGGCTCTAACAATCTTGTTACATACATGTGTTCAGGCCTAAAACCACATAAAATAGCAACATAGGTCCCGAGTGTGGTAGTGTTACACATTATAGCAATCCCTGGACTAGGTACTGCTTATACAGATGAGTACGTTCAATGTTCGCAGATGAGTACAGATGAGTACGTTCAATGTTTACAGTCTCTTAGTTGCTTGGGTCCAGGAAGCTTCAGCCGGATGGCTCTTCAAGTCCTCTCTGTCTTTATGGTCTCGAGATAAGGATATGTAAGTACATTTACATTGAAGAAGGTTAGAATAATGATTACATCAGAGTTGGATAGTTTCAAATTACAGTTTTATGTAAATATTCAAAAACATTTAACCTACTCATGCCACGATTAAAGTAATTTTATTGATATCTATTTTTATTTTTATTTTTGAAATTTACTAGTATCTGTTGCTTTTCCCACCCTTGGCTTATAGTTGAGTCAATAGGTTTTCTCAGTAGTTTTTTTAAAGGTAAAATCAGATGCTTCAGATTATATTCGGGTCAGCTTATACTCAAATATATACAGTATATTAGGGACAGATAAAGTGCATTTCATGAGATACAGGTATTCCCAATTCAATGATTCCCATCTCACACAAAAATAAATTTATTCATGCTAATAAAAAAACCAAGTAACCAGGGTTTTCCAATGAGGTGGAGGGGATTAAACCAAGAAAGACCGTTTTTAGGCTGCCCTGCTTTATGTTGAAGTGAAAAAAAAATCAAAAACTGAAAGTAACTTAAGGATAAATAAATTTCCTAGAAAAAAATCTCCAACTTATGTCAGAGACTTTGCCTGAAATCATCTCCTCATGCACAGAAGGAAGGGAGAGAAGGAAGGGAGGGAGGGAAGAAAGGGGAAAGTTTAAGGACATGGACCCTGAAGATATTGGCCAGCCATGCAATATATGCAGTCAGTGTACAATACTGGGGAGAGAGAGGGGGGGAGAGAGAGAGAGAGAGAGAGATCACTTTCTTTTGAAGGTAGAACCTTCCAAATGTTGCCTGTAATAGTGAAAGTACTCTCAATCAGTTGGGAAAGACTTTGGTTTGAGACCTTGAAAAATTACTGTTAAGCATGTTCTTGCTGAGAATTAAAAATGTCATGTCAAAATAAAATTCAATAAATAAACACTTAGTCCTTTAAGTCCTTGAAATGGTGCCAATATCCCACATTACCAGAGGGGAAGGAAAAAATATATATAACTTGTCCAAATTAAAGCACAATTCTTAATTTGCAAATTTTCAGAAAACAAAAAGTTCATTAAAGATAATTGAAAGGAATGCTTCTAAAATTCCCTAATGCATTAATTATGATTGAGCTCTGGAACATTTACTTAATACTTTGCAAGAGCCAACAATTTTAAAATGATATCATAACTGATTAAGAACTATGAAACAAAGCTTTGGTGAAGATATTCTAAATAGACTGAGTGGGACCTCAGGTATAAGAGACAAGTTTGAGACAGATCTCAATTTATAATGAGTAAGCATCTCAAAAAAGTAAGATTTATGTAAATCGGTGACATTTACTGACAACAGACTCTGTCCTTTTTAAATTAATGAAATCCTAGATTGGTTTCAATCAATGGTCTTGATTCACACCGGTCTTGACATACACTGGCTCATAATTCCACATTATTGCACATACTTCTTCTTTTTTTAAAAAAAATGCATTTGAAACTTTTCTCAAGCATTTTCCTGTCCTCTAACCATCAAGGAACCTGGGAAATCATGCTGATTAAGATATTTTGTTAATGTTCAAAGACACTCAGCAAAATCAAAGCAGGCTTTTGAGTGCATTCAAGAAAAGGGGAGGGCGGGATAGCAATAAGATTAAAAACAAAGAAGATCATTCCAGTATTTAGAACCTGTCTTTGACTACCTGGTACTTATAACCAAGAGCTCTATTTTTCCAGGAAGTTAAAAATAAGATCAATAACAATAATTTAAGGTACTTATGTCTATCTATACTGTAATCATTGCCACATGCTATATGGTGAATCATAGGATTGTGCATGGATTGGTTTTTCACAATGGACTCAGCTGTTTTGACCCTTTTTGCCAGCTGTAATGGCACAGGCTTCACTGCCATTTTTGCCGGTGGCAACAGACCATGTGGCTGCCAAAAATGACTGCTTTCTGGAGGATTTGGGCTGCATGTGGAGCGCAGAGAGGAAGCCACATACCCGCATTGGGTTTCCCTATGAGCCTTGTCTGTTGAGCCAATCAGAACAGAATAAAGTAATGGTGTGTCTTTTAGCCAAGCTGGGTTTCCATTTTTCTGTTGCAAACAGGCTTTTGAGAGAGACAGATCACTGATCTAAATTCTCAGTGTCACTTGCAGCTCTGCATGACTTGGCTTGCTTTTTTGACTCCAATAGCAATAAAAAGGTAATTTACTTTCTACACATTTAAGAAACCACTGATGGTGCCCTTCAAATGAGAAAAGCTTCAAATGTGGGGTAGAGGATGTATCTTACCATTTCAAAAGCCGCAATAAATGAGGAGGTAATTTCTTTTTAAAAAGAAAGCCTAATGCTACTTCAGGTGGTGAGGCTCTCACTGAAATGATTGTTTAAAAAGGGTGCCTCCCTTAACTCAGCATCATTGAAAGAGTGTTGAGGGCAAACAATGTCAAGAATAGTGGTTTCTTTAGACACATGAGAGACTCTAAAACCAGCTTCTTACCATCTCCTTTTCAGGAGATGGGCAGACGGCTGGGCACCTAATTGCCGGTCCAATTATGGTAATTAGTGAGACTGGGAGGTATGGCTGTAGGCGCAGGCCGAATACGAGAAGGAGCAGGAGTCACAATAAGACTCCGGCTCGTTCTGACCTGCGTCCTATCCCAAGGCACACTGTCGACAGACATCCAGTCTTCTCCCTTTCCTCTCTGTTGTTGGTGAACGTGAGGTCCATTAGGAACAAAACTGCCACCATAAATGAATTCATTTCGGAATTAACACCTGACCTCTTTTGCATTACCAAAACGTGGTTGCAGGATGGTGATGTGATCTCATAAGAAAATAAGAAGATAAGAAGAGCCATGCTGAATCGGGCCTCAGCCCATCTAGACCAGCATTCTGTGTCACACAGTGGCCCACCAGTTGTACACAGGGATCTCTAGCAGAAAGGAGGGCAAAACCCTCACCTGCTCCCGACCCCCACAACCAGTACCCGGGAAAATCCTGCCTGCCTCCATCAACACAGAGGTGGCACTTGGATGTCCATTTCAGTAACTACTGATTCCCTTGGTATCCATGAATCTGTCTAATCCTGCCTTGAAGCTGTCCAGGCTGACAGCTGTCACAACCTCCTCTGGAAGTGAGTTCCATAACCCAATGACCCTCTGAGTGAAGAAATATTTCCCTTTATTAGTCTAACTTTCCTACCTTGGAGCTTTAGGAGTGCCCCCTAGTCCTAGTGTTGTGTGACAGAGAAAATATTTTTCTTTATTCACCTTTTCTATCCCATGCATGATTATATACACTTCGATCACTTCTCCGCTTAAACGCAGTCTTTGCAGGCTGAAAAGACCAAGGCGTTGCAACCTGATTTCATAAGGAGCTGCTCCATCCCTTGGATCATTTTTGTTGCCCTTTTCTGTACCTTTTC
The DNA here is from genome assembly GCA_030556195.1 of Anolis apletophallus. Lineage (NCBI taxonomy): Eukaryota > Metazoa > Chordata > Lepidosauria > Squamata > Anolidae > Anolis > Anolis apletophallus. The sequence continues at coordinate 32,891,571 of JARBWK010000007.1, forward strand.
CAGTTCCGTTATATCCTTCTTGAGGTGCGGTGACCAGAATTGTACACAGTACTCCAGATGTGGCCTCACCATAGATTTGTAGAGAGGCAATACAACATTTGCCGACCTATTTTCGATTCCCTTCCTGATCATGCCAAGCATAGCATTTCACTTTTTTCACTTTCTCTTCAAGAAATAACACCTCCAGGCTACATCGTCACCCACCAGTGTAGAAACGGGAGACTGGGGGGGGGGGGTAGCCATGCTCTCCCGTGATATGTTATCTCTCAGGGTGGTGCCCTGGGGATTGAATCAGCTGGTTTGGTGTGGGATTCCCAAGAGAGTATAGCCTTTCTGCTGGTGTACCGAGTGCCTAGCGCACCAGCAGAGAGTCTATCCCTGCTGCTTGAGACTGTGTCGGACTGGGCATTGAGGTTCCCCAGGCTTATTGTTCTGGGGGACTTAAATGCCCATGCCGACACAGCCTCTTTGTCATCTGCAGCAGTGGACCTTGTGTCTACCATGGCGACACTGGGACTATCTCTCTGTGATTCGGGACCCACCCATCAAGCTGGTCATACCTTGGACTTAGTCTTCAGTGCAGGTGTCCAAGTGACCCTAGCCTCCATTCTGGAGGTGCCATGGGCAGATCACTGTGCCCTGAGAATCCGGCTGGAGCTGGCTCCCCGCCCTGCAGGGGCGCCAAACAGATTTGGGTTCGCCCAAAGAGACTTATGGAACCTTCTAGGTTCCTGAATGCTCTGAAGGATCTGGAGTCTGTCAGCATCTCTATCGATGAGCAAGTCACCTACTCTACGCAAGCTGCACTGGTTACCGGTGGAATGCCGGATCACTTTCAAGGTATTGGTACTGACCTTCAAGGTCTTGAACAGTCTGGGGCCAGTGTACCTTAGGGACCGCCTCATCCCACTATTGTCCCACTAGGCCATTATGTTCAGAGTCGGGACAATTTCTTGAGGTTCCAAGTTTCAAAACGTACCACCTTACTGCTACAAGAAGGAGGGCTTTTTCGATAATAGCCCCCACTTTGTGGAATGCACTGCCTTCCGATGTTCGTGCCCTCACAGACTTGATGGCATTCCAGAAGGCATGTAAAACACTTGTTTCAGCAGGCATTTGGTGTGTAAGACTGCTGACTTTGGTCACTGCCTCCTATCTTATGCTAGCTATTTTATATACCGGCGCCTGTTGAGTGTTGAGTATAGAGTTGTTTTTAGGTAGTTACTTTTATGCTGTTTTATTGTGTTTTGTTTCGGGATTTTACTGTTGTGAGCCGCCCCGAGCCAAATTGGGAGTGGTGGCCGACAAATATAAATAAATAAATAAATAAATAATGTCTTTAATCCAGGTTTTATTGAAGGATATAAGAGAAAAAAGATCCCAAAAGGGTGGTTTCTTAAGACGGATGCCCTAAAAATGATGGAAAGGGAGACTTGTAAGTTTTCCATTGCTGCCAATGGGCTGGATCTTCCCAAATCTTTTGGTTGCTAAATCAAAAAAATAGATTTCCCCCGCCCAACCAAATTGAGGAGGCTCCCGAAAAACAGATCTGGGGGTCCACCAAAATATGGATATCAAAAAAAGAACAGGTTTTAACCTAATTGTGAATCATGCTCTGATGGTGAATCTATGGACACAGCAAATCTAGCTAATAGGCCTGGGTAGGTGTGTTTGGAATCTTATTAATTCGGACTAAATTTGGATCAAATTCCTTTTTGAAGCAATTTTGAAGCAATTTAGGAACCCAGAAGTATCTTTGCTATTTTGAAGCTTTTTCCACGATTTATCTTACGAAGAGTCAGAAATGATTCAGCTTTTCAAACCAGTCTGGATGGATTCTCTTCGTTTCCTTTCCCTCCCGGGTCAGACCTGGGGCGAGAGCCATGTTTAACCCAATTTGGATGCTAATGTCTTTCTCTCCCGCTTCAGTCTGAAAAGGAATCCCCCAAGTTTTTGCGCATTGCGCAATCGCAAATGCCATTAATGAAGCGATTCCAAAATTTCCAAAATTTCGAACCGTTTTTCCGGAAAATTTTGGAAATCAATTGAGAATTGAATCGCCAGTGCCCCCTACATCCAAAACGAGTTTTGAACCATTTTTTCCTTGATCAAACAGGCCTACTAGCTAAGTTAATTGTCGCCGTGGATATTTAGATAAGGAAACGTATATTCTCATTTAATAGTCATGGCTATCAATTCAATAGTCCAGTGGGAAAATATTTAGAAAGAGAGATAATTGTACAGGTGAAAATGGAGCAAAATCAATAAAGAAGAATGATATAGTTTCTAGAAAAATATCATATTTTACTGTTTGTATTTCCAAAGTAGTATTTCTTAGCTGCTAAAATTAGGGTAAGAATTGAATTACACTCAGTTTAAATTTCAAATTCAATTTCAACATGGAAAGACATTGAGCAGGACATTGAGCAGATTTTAAAGGCTTGACATTCTGCATATTCATTCATTTTCATGATTAGTTAGTGTTGAATTAGTGTCACCACTTTTTCTTTCTGAAAGACTTATTAGTTACATAGCTATCTTCACAAATGGAATGGAAGGAGTTCAAGGTCTGTTTGTTTAGTGAATGTGTTAGGAAAAAAATATCTAGAGATTAATGCATTTCTAGCTAAAATCCCTAGCTAAGATATGGATAATTGAAAATAATACTTGAAAATATTATGAAAGTAATACTTAGGAAAATGGAAGTCATTATGAAAAGAAATGAATCCTAGATTTATTCAATAAAGGAATCCATGACTTTGAATTTGCAAGATCTGAGCAGGACTAGTAATAGCAAGATCTTTTTGAGGCTTCTCATGTATGGCTGCATAATTCAGAACTGATTTTGCCCTCCAACCCCCTGAACAAAAGAGACGACACACAGAATATTGGGTTCAAATTGAGCAACTTTTATTTAAAGTTACCTATTTAAATTTCCTTAAGTCTAACTCAAAAGGTGTCAGGAATCAAGGTGTATCCCAGCCGAGGTACCATGCCCCCTCGGCTAATGATATCAATTTTCGGGCGAAACACCTGGATTCCCTGATTATCCAACCAGGGCAACCCTTTTAGGGAAATGAATGAGAGGTCTGTACTCAAGATCTTGAGATCAGCCTCTTCCATTCCAGGGCCATTACACTTTATTAACCCCTCAACTTGAACTTTGAGGTGAATGTTAACTTAATGGCCCTCACCCCCGAAGGAGGTGCCTTAGGTGCACACCGACTATGGGCTTTCCCTAGCTATTTTCCGCTATTTTCCACTCCCCTTACTAGCCCCTACTAAGCAAAGGGGTAGGCAAAAAACTCCCCTCCACAGTTAAGGTGGCAGGGGAGAAAATTTCTCACCCGATCCTCTTAGTTAAAGAGCGATCAAAAATCTTTACTGCTGATGGGCGGGAGTGGTGGGTCGACCGTCTCCTCCGAGTGCCGAGCTCCGAATGAGCTCTCAGGAGGCTGGCCTTCCCAAAGGGAAGCCACGCCCCCTGCCTCAAAGAGGTTCCAAAGAACCTCCTCTTTCCCTGGGGGAGGGGGCAAAATCCTCTCCCTCTGTAGCTTTGCTACGAGGGAAATCCTGTAATGACAATAAACAACAAAAAGAAACTAAGATAGCATATAGAGCAGTGTTTCAAAAGCATTATAGTGTGAATTGATTAATTCCTTTTTTTTCTTTAGCAAGACAGTATCAATATCTAATAGTCCTGGAGTGTGTATTGTGTTGTTGAAGTGCAACTCAAATATTTGGTTATGCTGGTTTGGGATGCTGGGGCATACAGTCCAAGAACATTTGAAAGACTGTACAATTCCCACTTCTAATCTAGTCTTAGAATAGCTCTGAAAATTCCCATTATTAAAAAGGCATGCAAGCACAACAATTTCACTAAGCCAACTGATTCATTGTGACACAAGGTTTTGCAAGGAACAGATAGTAAATGTGAACTAGTGTAAGTAATTAAAGTAAAACTCTTTAATTGTAAGTCAATGGGCTTATTATCACTCTAGAGTTACAGCCAAAATGCCAGTTAAATGCCTACACATTGACAAAAAAAAACAGTGCTAAGAAATGTTAATGAGGACCTTCACTTTTATAGCTTCTTTTTATTACATCCACAAGTATGGCACTCAAGCTATTGGTCATAGCAATTCATAATATTTTGCCAAAAATGAAAAGATCTATAGCACTGTCACATCCTTATTATGCGGCGTCACACACCCTGTATGTTTGATGTGATGAAATTCCATCCCAATGGACTAAGAATCCAGTCTTCAAGACTAGGATTTTTCATTTCATTTTTATGGTTTTGAGAAAGAAGTGAAACATGAACAAATTCTCATATTTAGGAAGATCACACACCATTTTTAGGGAATATACTTCTTCATGACCTTCAGTTTCAAAATTATCATTTATTTTTTAATATATTAATTGTACTTCAATCTGCCTGCTTAAATGGATCAGTGCTTTATGAAAAACAATAAATTTTTGGAGGGGAAACCAAGTATTTTAGCTGCTGGGGATAACACAAAGTGAGAGGACCCAGCCGACTATAGTAGGGAATTGAAATACCTGAATCCACATTTTTTTTTGTTTTCCTAGAAGTTGGTAATCCATTCTAGGAAACAGGATGTAAACCTGAATCAGGTTTATCTATTGTAATATTGCGATTAGATGGGTGCCTAATGTGTTTCACATCAAATTAACTCCAATGGCAACTTTCGAGTGGCTACACTGAGCATTAAATGTACATGGTGCATTGTAAATTCATGCACAGAAAGGAAACAAATGATATTCCTTATTGTGAACTCCCTGAAGCCTCGAACATTATTTGATAATAACAAAAGTTTTATTTGCAAACTCTTAAGTCATTTGCATGTTCGCTAGGAGAAACGTTTCCTTTGGAGAATTCTGCTAAAATAACAAAATTGTTCAGACTTATTCTGCATGTAAATAAAAATGGGGAAAACAAGCACACAGACAATTATTTAAATGCTATTTTTTGCCGATGGGAACACCATAAAAGAATGTGCCAAAGGACAACTTAATCTCATTAATTAGCAGCACAAATTGAGAAAATCCATAGTTAAAATAGGGTGACTGAAAAAGAGTATTAAAATATTCAAGATAACTAGCAACTATAGATTTTTCCTTATGTTTCTCTTGGACTCACTATGTGTATGTGCGTGCGTGCGTGTATCCATAAGAGAGACAAAAGGATATGTTTTTTGTCTGTTTCTTTAGTTTCTAAAAATGTCTGTAATTTCAGTGCTGTATTTGTAATTGGAAACCCAGCTGTTCCTCTCCATTGGAGCAAGAGAAAGGAAAAACCCTTATAGGCCAAGAACCTATTTATTTGTTCAATAAGATGCCTTGGAAACTTTCCATTTAATTTTAGGAGAAAAAAATGGATAAATAACAAATTTTCTCAACATAAACCTTTCCCCCTGAAAGAATGTGAATTTTTGTTTGTTTTATAGTACTTCCCACTCTCCACACTCCCCCCCCCAAAAAACACATGTAACTACAGTTGATTTGGCCAGAGTCTCCAGACACTATTGCACAATTTACAAGGCTCTTCTGGTCTTGTTCTTGTTAGTTCGTTCAGTTGCTTCCGACTCTTTGTGACCTCATGGACCATCCCCTGCCAGAGCACCCTGTTGGCCGTCACCTCCCCAGCTCCTTCAGAGTCAAGCCAGTCAGTTCAAGGATACCATCCATCCACCTTGTCTTTGGTCGGCCCCTCTTCCTTTTTCCTTCCATTTCTCCCAGCATCATTGTCTTCTCTAAGCTTTCTTTTCTTCTCATGATGTGGCCAAAGTTCTTCATCTTTGCCTCTACTATCCTTCCCTCCAATGAATAGTTGGGCTTTATTTCCTGATCAGACAAGAGCAAGCACCTAGTGACAGTGTCTCCTCCTCTTCTTTCTTCCCCCCGCTGCCTTCCTGAACCCCCTCCCTTTGGTGGAGTGACTGCTTTAGGTAAATATAGCCAGAGAGAGGGAAAGGCTTTCCTAGGGCTCTCCTTTAGAGAGGGCACCACTGGGAACTCACTTTTCCAGTACCACTTTGCACAGCACAAGCATATAAGGAACCTCTGTGCTCCCATGCAGGGCATGAAGGAGCTGAGATATTTCTATATGTGTGTGTGTGTGTTTCTCATGTTTCTTTCTCAGCCAATCAGAGGCCTGATAGACTGTGTCCATTCTCCTCCTCTCTTATGGCACACACTGGTTGGGACTTCAATTCCCAGAATCTCATTTTATGTATGTTTTTTAACAAATATATCATGGTAAAAAGTTTTAAAATTTCCCAAAAATCAGTGGATTGGCGAAAGATTCCGCTACGTGTCAGGCTTGCAGTTGCAAATGTGGCCTACAAGTGAGTCAAGTTTCATGTTAATAGGCCTAAGAATGACAGAGAAATAAGTCTCTAAATTGTCCCCAGTGACACCAATGGACCAAATCTTACCAGCACAAAAACTGCACCCCAATCCTAATTTTGGGTATTTTCCAGGAAAAAGAAAAGAGTTGGAAGCTAAAAACCGAATAAAAATGTTTTGTTTTGTTTTTGTTTCCCCCCGCGTTGCACACCCCTAATTTAAGTAAACTAGACCTGTGCATTGTATGTTTTTACTCTATTTCCCCTTCTGTTCCCTCACCCCTATTGTGCTTCAGTATTTATATTTGTATTTTAAATGTCCTAAACATATCAAATTCGTATGAAACTGTGACTTTCATTTCCAGCGCTGGTCTATGACCAAAATAAACTGTTTGATTTGAGTAAAGTAGAGCAAGGATAGAGGGTGCATCTACACTGTTTGCAGTTTGACACCACTTTTATTTCCTGTGCTGGTCTATGACTGAAATAAACTATTTGTTTGACTTGATTTGAGTAAATTAGAGCAAGGATAAAGGGTGCATCTACACTGTTTGCAGTTTGACACCACTTTAAGTGCCATGGCACAATGCTATGAATTCATGGAAGTTGTAATTTTACAAGGTATTTGATCTTCTCTGCCAAGGGTGCTGATGCCTCACTAATCTACAAATCCCAGGATTCACAACATTGAGCGATAGTACTGAAAACTGCATGCTTTTACAGTGTATATGCACCCAGAGAGATACCACTGAGGGAGCTTAATACCCAATGTAAAAGTCTCCACAACACTTTTGGTCTGAGACAGATTACAACCTGAGATAAAAAAGCAAAGAGTAGCTCAAGCACCCAAGTAGCACCACAAGCCAGTCATGTTATGATGGACATATAAAGGACCCCCAAAAGAACCCCTCACCATTTCTAATAAAGTGCAGGAACAAATTTAAACAAATCCAGTTATTAACAATTACCTGCTTTTTCATAGCATTCTAAATCTCCTGCCTGAGGCAGCTGTCTTACACTGAGGTCCAGCTGAGGGAAAAAGATCTCCCCTGCTGTCCTTCTGTCACATCATTAATTTTAGAGAGGTCCTGCAAAGTAGTCTGGCAGCCTCAATTCTTGTCCCTTATGCTTCCCAAAATTACACACTGCCTCGGGTCCTTAAATAAGGGATCACTTTCCAATGTTGTGTTAACTCCAAAGCCTGTAATTGACTTTAATTGTATCTCAGCCATCTTTTACAAAAGTCAAACTGATATATATGCATTTTGTGTATTTTATGTTGTAAGCTAGATATGACAAAGGTTCAGATCTCAAAAAAAAAAAAAAGAGACCTCTGCAATAATCCAAGGCAACCTAACTTCTTGACAAATCGTCTCATCTATATGGTTTATGAGGCTGGCTTTATGTTGCATCTTATCTGCCATAAATATCTATTACTGCTATGACTGTCATTTCTGCTTCACACCTGACATACAGCTCATTGGACTGAGCACTAGGAGCTGATGGTATTGGACTCCCGTCACCTTCTCAAATATCAAAATTATCCATTTCCTATTAATGACTGCGGTCATCTATATACGGCTTAAAACAGCATCAAAGGGAATGTGCATTTATTCCTTCCTATAATAAGAACTACCATGTGAAAACTACGATGCTCCTATGGGAACACCTTCAATTTGTTTGAACTCTCAAGCCTGACATGAAGCAGATGAGGATTGGTTTTCCTGTAGTAAAAATGATGAAATTACAAAGTGAGGCTATATCTATGATGTTATACCGAGAATTGTAAATGCCATTTAGACTTTTTCTTTATGATTCTTATCAGGATTGCATTTTTATAGATGATGATAAAACCAGACATCTTTGGGAGTAAGAATCAGGGAATAGTTGTGCATTGACTTTTGACATCAATGTTCAAACATGGTTCTTTATTCTCTCTGATTCAGGTCATGAAAGCCTTTGACAACCCTACCAGTATACTTTATCTTATAGTTAAGCAGCACCCCTGTGAGGGAGTAAGGTTTACTGTTTAACTTTCTTTATCGTGACAGGGCAGGCTGTCCCGCCGCTCTGCCACCAATTTATGGATAAGCCAAGTTTACTCTTCACTCTTTTAAAACTATGGAGACTTGTGAAGATTTGTGGAGAGGCTATCGACTGGACAGGGTGGACCCTCTTTTAGAATCCCACCACTCTGTCCCTAATTCACCACATAAATCTTTGTCTTTAAACTGCTGCCACCATTTTGTGAGAGAGAAGTAATGTGAAACCCTTTTGTGAGGGAAGCTCTTTGTGAGGTAATGAACGCTTTCATGCGACAGGAATAAACTTTTGAAACGAGGCTTGACTTCGAAATCAATGGCACAGAGAGGTTTTTAGATGAAATAACAACTAATAGTTTATTCTGGTACAAAGCTTGGTTTGGTATAACTCTTCCGAGGAGGCACAACTTAAAAAGGTTACTAATTCTAATTATGGTAAAACCAACGTTACAATAGCCTAACTATTGTCATCAACCAGCTAGATTAGCTTTCCACTCTTCCAATACATAGGCTCTCTGGCCTTCTTCAGACACTTTGTCTTTCCTTAGCCTTCAGGCTATCTCTAAATTAACTGACTCACAGGTTCAGTTAACCAAGACTGTATTCTTTCAGCCTTAAAATAATCCTAACCCTGCTCTCTCTCTCTCTCTCTAGAGCTGATCAGACTTAACCACTCACTTTGAGCTCTTCCCTCTCTAAACTCTTAACTCTCTCTCTCTCTCTGAGCTCCTCACACACTGAGCTCCTAACCCTATCTTTTTCTGAGCTCCTCACACACTGAGCTCCTAGCCCTATCTTTTTCTGAGCTCCTCACACACTGAGCTCCTAACCCTGTCTTTCTCTGAGCTCCTCACACACTGAGCTCCTAACCCTGTCTTTCTCTGAGCTCCTCACACACTGAGCTCCTAATCCTGTCTGACTAGAATTCCCTCCTTGGTCTTGTCAGAAGCGTTTTGGCTCCGCTCTCCCTGCAGAAATGGCTCTTAATATCAGCTCTTTCTCTCCTGCTCACTCTCTCCCAATATTACAATGCATATTCATTTATATAACCAATTAATCACATCAACGCAACCCCCCATTTCGATTGGATGTCATAATTGTGGGAACTGACAACATATTTTGTCATTGTTTACCTTGTTTATCTGTGTCACATTAATTATTTGGTTTATTTATTATGTACTAGTGGAACCGAATGCCTGCCATTTTTTGTTGTGAGCCGTCCCAAGTCCCCAGAGGGGAGATGGGATTAGATACAATAAAGTTTTATTAAAGTTTGTTGTTTGAATAACTGATAGGCTGGGTGAAGCTAGGGGCAAATTTACACTGGCTGGTAAATCTGAGGCCAATCTGAAGCAGAACCACTCTGAATTGGCCCCAGATCTGCTCTGGATTGGCCACACATACCTCCCAAACTTACTGCAGGGATGGATTAGAATCTACATAGTTCAGTTAGGCTGAGATTGCATAGGTCCCACGGAATCATCCTCTCACTGTCAGTAATATTGTCCCCACTCCCATCTGACTTCAGAACTCTGTGAGTTCCTAGTCATCATGGACATCCTATGCTGACATCTGCAGATGTGCCCATGTCACCAGGAAGGAGGAGGAAGACAGTCTTTCCACTTTCTTTGGGCCATACGGGACCCACTGTTGCTGCCAGTACAGAGCAATCACAATAACCAGGAGCTCACACAAAACTCTACTATTTTCTGGGGTGGCAATAGCAGTGACATAGGCACAATTCACCCCATTTTCCCTGCACTAATGAGTGCTGGTGTCCTACAAGGATGCTGATATGAAGTAAGTACAACAAGAATACAAATAATAACATTCCTTCACAACCCTCAAATAAGTTCTGCTCAGTAGATAAGACAGTTTAAGAGAACTCCCTCCCTCTTCCGGGAATACAAATGTGTATTCTCTCTTAAGGACTTGCTGTAAAGAACAGAACAGAATCTTCTAGCTGATGTTATGCTGGTGAGAGATTTTTTTCTTTTGTTAGTAACACCCTTTCCTCCCAGTACAACTGGGAGGAGAGGAATTTGCCTCCTTCCCACTGGGAAAGAGGTGGGTTCTGTGTTGAACCTTCTAGAAGATGGGGTGTGGCCTTCCTGGTGGAAGGTCAGCCCCCAACAGGCCAGTCTGCGTCTGGATGTCAGCCCACCACTCCTGCCCATTAACAGTATTGACTTTGGTTGCCTGTTGGAACCGGGTGGGATTTTTCCCCTTTCACCCTACGTTTTGGGTGTGTTTTTTTGCCTACCCATTTACTGTTTAAGGGCTAGATGGGGTGGTGAATTGTCATAAATAGGCCTTAGTGGAAAATAACTAGGGAAATCCCATAGTCGGTGTGCACCTTAGGCACCCCCTTCAGGGGTGAAGGCCATTAAGTTAAACACTCCCCTTAAAGTTCAAGTGTTGGGTGAGGTAAAGTTAAATGGACCTGGAATGGGTAGAGGCTGATCTCATTATCTTGAGAGTAGACCTCTCCTCATTTCCCTTAAAGGGTTGCCCTGGTTGGAAAATCAGGCAATCCAGGTGTTTCGCCCGTAAATTACGTATGTTAAACTGGGTAGGGATGCTACCTGGCTTGGATACAGCATATTTCTGACACCCCTTGAGTTAAGTTAAGGAAAGTTAAATAGGTAACATTTAAATAAAAGTTGCCCAATTTGAACCCAAGAATTGTTGTGTCTCTTTATTTCCGGGGGTGAGCAGGCAGGCAAATCTGAATCTAAAATGTTTTTTTCCAGACTTTCCCTAACAGAAAGTATAGTCAACAGAAATAGAAGAATGTGGGCAAGATCCTATGCCATAACTGATACTAGTTATTATATGATGTATGATCTCTATCCACAAAGAAGGTATTTTTTAAAGTCTGGAAAGGATTGTTCAGCAGTTCTTGGCATAAACAGACTTACTTGAGGTGTGGTCTGAACTTCATAACAGTTTTCTTCAAGGCTCCTTTTGAGGAAAATATTTTTTTTGCTGATTCAGATCCTATTTATCCTTAAACCAGTATGTATGTCACCAACTACAGTAAGAGATATAGGTCTGGCCTCTCATATTTTTTATTTAGACCTTAACTGACACCCTGACTTTAAATCTATCAAGCTAAAAGATAAGAAAAAACCTTCACCTAGGCACATTCGTAAAAAATATAAATCAAGTTGCAAACCTGACAGGATTAAGAAAATATTAATCTCTTTACACAGTAATGGAATCACATTGGATTTCATAAATCAATACTCAGCCAACCCAAAGTACAGAACAGAGCAACTGCCTTATACATAACCCAGACATTATACTCCATCAGGAAATAAAAACTGGTAGTATGTGTGTATCTATGTATGTGTGTTTGTTGGAAATGTGCCTGGCAGGAAGAAAATCAGAGTCACTAGCAGCAGCATGAGGGGTTTTTGCTGAAAGTACCATGATAGGAGGAAGTGATAATGGAATTAATACAAATTTAATAAGCTTCTTTGCCAGGTTTATATTAGGGAAACAGATGAACAGAATGGTTAGCAATCCAAGACCAAAATACAGTTCTCTCCATCAAGGAGAACACAGATTTTGGCTTTTAAAGAAAATAGGCAAAAACAGTGCATGGACGAAAACAGTAATCCTATCACACCCCTTCTACCATGCATATAAACGGACAAATGAATACTATTTGTGCCAGAGATACTGAAAACATTTAGGAAGCTAATAACTTTGAATATTTGACTGGGGATCTTGTTCAACTTTCTTGGCACTCCCAAAGTCCTGGTATGAAAAATCCAATCTACCTGCAGTACACTCATAAAACTGAAATTAATTCAAGTGTCCTAGTTCATCCCTTCAGCCTGAAAACTAGGCACTTGGAAAGGGTCTGTTTAACCTACAATCCAGTTATGGAAAACCTATGTGTGAAATACACGAGTCACTTTATAAAGTTCTGGTCCCAAAAAGAAGAAGAAGAAAAATAGAGGGAACTGGGGCTTTGGAATCAGAGATAGGCTGATCAAAGTAACTTTGATTTCATTTAAAAAAAATCAAATGTAGATTTGTTTTACACTGCTGTAACACCAAATCACATAGCTGGTTGGCCAGGACTTAAAATAGAAGTGCCCCAGATGGCAATTCTGACCATTGTATTACCTCATGCTGTACCTATGAACCCAACTATACATCATTAGAATTAATATGCTATATAAAACTATGAGAAATTTCAATGTTTCTCTCTAGATAAGTGACAACATTCCTGGTGCCTATTGATCAGGAAAGAAACATTTTGCTAATGGACTTTAACCTATAAATATAGCAACAGAAAAGTTGCAGTGTGTATTTTTGTCCTCATTTTCTAACAATAATGCTTTTTTATTATTAGTCTTTTAATTCAGTGCAGGTTCCTTCTCACCAGTACCAAGATATATTGTTCTTTGAGCCATGGTGAGATTGTGATCACTTAAACAGACAGCACTTATTGGAAATTAAACCTCTACTAATGTATTATAATTATTACTTCAGGGTAATTTGGTGCTCCTGTAGAGAATCAGAGTTAATCTGATGGTAACGGCTCTTTCAAGGAGCTGTTCATTTCATCTTCTTTTTCTTCTTTTTCATTCTCTGCTGAAAATTCCTCCTAATGCATGCTGCCTCAGGCTGATTAAGAATCTCCATGTTGGAAAAGGTAGCTTGTAGCTAAATCGGCCAGTGCCAAAAAAGATGCAAGGTGATTTCCATCAATACTGTTAAATAAGTAGAAAACAGTGACATCTGATAGCTCAACACGTAATGCACACAAAAAAAGCAATAGGGGAGAAGCAATAAACAGGAGTAACTAAGGCTAATGCTGCTTTCATATGCTTGTAGGAAACTATCAAAAAACATCCCTTGAAGTGACAGCCAGTTTTACACAGCTTTAAACACGCACATAATTGGCACTGGAGTCAATTTCTTTCCACAAAAATGCCATCTTCCTAATTATGTGAAAGCAAAACTGGAACAGCATACACACAGAACTACTTTCTCTCTTTTATTTTAATTAGACCACCTACTGCTTCATGTGAAGTCAAAAATGGAAAGAATTGGACTAGATGAAGCTGCATGAATAAAGTTACAGTTAAGAAAGGACAGATCTTTCATTCATCTCTGTCTGCAAAATTGGTAATTCTCGAATTTCCAAGTTCATTTTGTGATTTTGTATGTGGGTTATTTTTTAAAGAAGAAAAAATGAACTGTTTTGTGCATTTTTTCCCAGAAGGGCACATTAATAGATGTGTCCCTGCATTAACTAAATAATTTTGTACACAATTAAGAAATGTATGAAATGCTTAGTAGGGACTCCTATTGTGCACATTTTGTTTCTTCCCTTATAGTGGAACTCATTACATGGCTGGAAAAAATAAAGATTTCCAAGTGCAAAATGCCTGCTGTTGTGTTCATTTTGGGAATCGTGGATCAGGAAAATGTGTAAAAAAAAGAAAGAAGCAAAACTCCATGTGGCTTGCTTTGCACACTCTAGACCAGGGGTGCTCACACTTTTTCAGCATGCGAGCTACTTATAAAACACCCAAGTCAAAATGATCTACCTACCCATATTTTGATATAAGAAATAAAGGACATTTACATGATTTTTCACAAAAATAAGGGACACTTCATAAAATGCATCCAGACAAGAGTTCCTCCTCCCACCCTAACATCATTCCACAGATATAAACAGGCAGAATGAAAGCAGACAGAGCTTGAAGCTGCAAGGCCATTCAATGCTGATCAATGTGGCCAACTGAACATTCAAAAATGCATCCAGACAAGAGTTCCTCCTCCCACCCTGACATCATTCCACATATATAAACAGGCAGAATGAAAGCAGACAGACCTTGAAGCTGTGAGGCCATTCAATGCTGATCAATGTGGCCAATTGAACATTCAAAAATGCATCCAGACAAGATATCCTTTTCCCACCCTGACATCATTCCACAGATATAAACAGGCAGAACGAAAGCACACAGACCTTTCAGCTGATCAATGTGGCCAATGATACATTCAAAAATGCACCCAGACAAGAGTTCCTTCTCACACCCTGACATAATTCCAGAGATATAAACTGGCAGAATTAAAGCACACAGACCTTTCAGCTGCAAGGCCATTCAATGCTGATGAATGTGGCCAAGCAGATGAACTCCTCGCAGTCACAGATGGCTTTGGCAGGAAATGGCTGCCAAAGCCTTGTTCTGGTTGTCCTCCCTCATGGCTCCTTCGCGCACCGCCGCACGCTCCAAAAGCACGTGCGCGGGCCGGGCACCCACCCCCTCCTTTGCTCTGTTGCCCCTTCTCCCTCCCTCCTCCTCAGGCCACACTGCGACAGCACTGAGGATGGAGACGGGGGAGTCGTCCCAGGAGCAGGGGAAGGTGCAACATGCAGAAGCGCCCCATCCGGCTGCGATTGACCTCCTTTGGAACTGCAATCAACTGGTCGATCACGATCGACTTCGTGGGCAGCCCTGCTTTAGACCTTATCACATGGATCTTGAGAAGCACTGGGAACCATCTGTTTATCGAAGGGAATCATTCTGTTAGACCTCCAATCATCCTGTTTTATGTTCCGTCTTCTCATCACAAGTGTTCCAAACCACCACATGGATTATCCTTTTCTCCACCCTTTATGTATTACTTATTTATTCAGGGAAACATTCAATATCCCACCCCAAATGTAGGGTTCCACCCTGGTGGTCTTGGGCAGACCCTGGGGGCTCCGGGCCAGGCACCAGTTGACCCGGGGGAGATAGAGGATGATGGGTGGCCTGATGCATTTGACTCTACAGAAGAGAGCCTGCAATGGGATAACACATGGCTGGAGGGTTATGGGACTGCAGATGAGTTTAGTAAAGATTCCATGGAAATTGATTCAGATGAATATGAAAGGCCAGGCGGCCTTGAGTCTCAAGAAAGAGTATCTACTCCCTTTCCAGATGGTGAGATGGGAGACGGGGAGTTTCCTGGTTCTCACTCTGATAGCGATGCAGCTGGTCCCACTAATGAGAAGGAATTCAACAGGAGGGACAGTATCTCGGCTTCTAGGAGAGATTGGAGAAAGGGGGTGCGTTGGATGCACAAGAGTTAGATTCCTATATGAATCCGGTCTTGGAAAGCTCTCATCAGACTTGAAGCCATGTTTGGCTTGATCACGTCTCTCGTTCCTGTCTCCGAGTTCCTTCTAACCGCCGGGGTGGTTTGGATCCTGTTTCAAGCGACCGCAATTGCGGCCGGACTCAAGTGCCCATGTTTGACCGCCAGAGCGGTGGCTTTGTTTTGGAACTTTGTTTTGTGGGATTTTAACCCGCTTGGATTATAGCTCAAGGACTAAGTTGAATTCTATTTGGATTGCTTTATTTTAACCTCTTTGGACTATTTTATACCTTTATTCTAAATAAAAGAACATTTATTGCATTTGCCTGTGTCGGTGTGATCTTGGGGGGACTGTCCAGGATGTGAGGTGCAACACCAAAATTACTATCAACCTCATTCCATTGATAGGAAAGGTGAAGCGGGGGAATTTTAAATCCCTTTGCCATGATAAGTCTTTCTCATGCTTTTCTTTTCTTCATTATACCGGTATAATTTTAAACCACTTTGCCACGATCCCCTCCTGCAAGGTTTTGCTTCCCTACATTATACTAGTGTAATTTTACTCCTTTGCCATGATGTCTTTCTTATGCCTTCCTTCCTTCCATTATACCGGTGTAATTATAAACCACTTTGCCACAATCCCATCCTGCTAGGTTTTTTCCCCTCCATTAGATCAGTGTTATGTTTTTAAAAACTATCAATAGTACTAGATTATTATTAAGTAGAAAATGCAGTGGAAACAAAGTGGTGAGAAACACCCATGCCTCCACATTATTGAAATTATTCAACATAAGCAAAAATTTCAGATCCCACCCCATGTGTTTTCAGAATTTTTGAAATGGAATATCATGCATCCTAGGCTCCTGAGATGATCTCTGGCTGTCTTCTCCCCTTCGCTTAAAAAAACCTGTTTTAAATGTTTACATTAGGGAGCTTGACAGGTACAGACAGGAAGTCCTCCTGCATCATAGGATAGAGTCCATCATTTTCCATACCTTAAATTGATTAAAATTGTTAAAAAGGAGAGGGGGTGGCTTTGTAGGATAAGATCCTTTCTTAGTTCCAAGATTGGTTACTGTGGTTGACAACACCTCTCTAAATAATATGATTTTATGCAAGGAACAAAGTTTATGCAAGGGATAAAGTAGGTCATATAGGCAAATTTCCCCTGGTAATTTTCAGGTTAAAATAAGCCACATTGCAACAAACCAACAGAATTCCCAATATACTGAACTGCCATTCAAGTTAAAATACACAACAGATGAATATAAACTTTTCAGTATTAAACCAATTCCAGAACTGAAAATTCCTGAGTTAATACTAATGGAGACCTTTTTGTGCCCAATAAAAATGCTAACTGCATGGTCCAATAAACATAAAGTTTTACTGGAACTGCATTTTGGCATCTCTCTTCTATCGCAATAAATTTTCATTGAATAAATTTCACCAATTAAAACCCAAGTCCAGATGCTGCTGGACTTCATCTCCATTCAGCACTAGTGAACTCCTAGAAGGTCACGTCTCCCATCCTTAATTTATTTATTTGAATGTTGAAAGTACTATGCTCATTCCATGTGACAATGCTAAGTAAATTTGGATTATTTGACCAACAGATAGAACAATTAGAACACACAAAACATATGAATTGAAATTAAGGCAACTTTGTTGTGAAGTATTTCATTATTTCAAGTGGAATGCATAACCTAATGCATGCATTAGCATTTGTGGAAGTGGTCACCTCTAGACTTCCTCTCTTAGGCAAGATAGCCATAGGCCCAAGGACAGTAATTTTTCCACCCCCTGATTGCTGATATTCAGGGACAGGACCAGATTCCCATTCTTCACTGAAAAATGTACCGTGAGTACTTACCAAGCTTGTTTGATTTTTTAAAAATGGTTCAAAACTTGTTTTGGATGTAGGGGGAGCTGGTGGTTTGGATCTAAAGTCAAATCTGATTTTCACAGGAAAAAAAGTTCAAAACTTTTCAAAATTTCTGAGATTTCTGAATCCTTTGTTTAAAAGTGTTATTTCCTGTTTCATTTGGTGGTCTTTACTTTGAAAGTAGTTGTTTTACTCCAGAAGGGGGGAATGAAGCAAAGGGAAGAAATCCATCCACTCTAGTTAAAACCACTTCTCTCGCTTAAGACTGAAACAGGAGGGAAAGGAATCCATCCACACTGGTTTAAATTGATGTGGGAGGAAAGGGAATCCATCCACACTGGTTTAAACCGACGCAGATCCATCCCATCCACACTGGTTAAAACCGCTTATCTGGCATAAATTGGGAGGGAAAGGAAAGAAAGGGAATCCATCCGCACTGGTTTAGAAGACTTCTCTGTCTTGAACCAAGGCCAAGGAACAGAAGCGGGGGGGGGGGAAGGGGGGCTGAATCATTTCCAACTCACTTACCGATTCGTAAGAGAAATGGCAGAAAAAGCTTTGGAAGGGCAAAGGGATTTCCGGTTTCCTTAAAAACTTTGAAATCGCTTCAAAAAGCATTTTTTCTGAATTTATTCCAAATTAATAAGATTCTGAACGAACCTAACCAAACTCAATTCCCCCCATGCTCTCAAACCAGCTAGGAACTATGTAAGGCTCCACCATTCTCAGTTCTCCTCCCTAGGGTAAGTTAAAACATTACCTGGGGGCTCTTACTGAGATATAAAACAACCAGGTTACTTGCATTGTGAAAAAAATCCCCAAGGGGTATTCTGACCTAGATACAAAGCAATCAGATTACTTGCATTTTGGAAGAGCGATTTGACACAGAGCAAAGAAGGAAGATGGAGCAAGATTTAAACAGACTTGCTCCTTATCCCAACCCTCCTGCCCCAGTCCACTTTTGACATGCCTTACTTGATATAACACCTTTACCACCTGAGACCAACAAGTTGATTTCTTCCACTCATGAAGGCTAAGATTGTGGGAATAATCTCAGTTCAAAAAGTTGAACAAAGAGTCAAAGAAAAGCAAGCAAACAAAAGTGGTGAATGTGAAAAATCACTGAGGGATGAGAAAGGGTTCTATTTTAGTTAATAAAAAAGGTAAAGGTTTTCTCCTGACATTAAGTCTAGTCATGTCCAACTCTGGGGGTTGGTGCTCATATCCATTTCTAAACCAAAGAGCTAGTGTTGTCTATAGACACCTACAAGGTCATGTGGCCCACATGACTGCATGGAGCGCCATTACCTTCCCGCTGAAGCAGTACCTATTGATCTACTCACATTTACATGTTTTCAAACTGCTAGGTTGGCAGAAGCTGGGGATAAACAGCGGGAGCTCACGCCACTCCCCAGACCCAAACTGTCAGCCTTTCAGATAACAAGTTCAGCAGCTCAGCAGTTTAACCCACTGCACCACCAGGCATCCAATATTTTAGTTAATATGGTGGACTTAAACAAGTTACCAACTCTTGAAGGAACTTCATTTATGTGACTAAATGTAGTGAAATACAAAAAGAATTATAGCAAACCTGAGATGCAGTTCTGTGGTAGACTTAATATACATCAAAAGACCCACCAGAATGCAAAAGAAGTATTTGATATTATATCTTATTTCCACATCAGGGCTTTATGTCCATAATCTCTTCAAAATATCTCACACATATGTTAAATGAGTATCAGGATTGTTCAATTATGCCTTTCTCCCTCCCTCTCTCTTCCTTCCAATTTATTATTATGAAAATAAGCTGCTAAATAATTCAAAACGTATTTTCTGTTAGTAATGAGAGCTTTTTTCCCCTTCAAGAGGATGACAAGAGGGTAATTGTGACAGAGTTAATCCCAATGAAGAAGCAATCATACAAAGAGTGAAAGGGGGGAGAAAAAGGAAAAGAGAATCTATGTTTTATGAATTTTAACATATGTTCATTATATAGGCAAAATATAATGAAATAACAAAAGTAATAAAATAAGAATAAAACAAGAGAATTGTTGGCTCATAATTATAAACAGTTTTATATTAAATGCCATGCAATAAGAGTACACCCCCCCCCCACACACAAACCCGATACATTTTACAGAACCTAATACATTTCTATAATCACTCTGAGACAAAGGGGCATAATATTGAAATCAATAATACGCCATAATTCACTTTTAAGCGAATCTGGCTCCGCACTCCTTAGCCTCATATTCTTCCTATTGCTTAAACAATTTACATCCTGCCTTCCAATTATAGCTTCTCAAGAGAGTTTACAAACATGCTTCGATATGGCTTAGACTCAGGGAAGGAGGGCTTGCACATGTACACATTCCATCTATTTATAATAAATCAATGAACGTGATTGCTGTATCCCTGATAGTCACAGTGGCATATCAAGATGCATGGAATCATCAAATAGCAGTATTACAGCCATAACAGGAGTAAGCCATCTGTCCTGGTCAGCTCTCAGAGTAAGGGCAAGGGATTGTTGGAAAGGTCAGTGGTGGAGTTGGAGATCAGTGTAGATCCATATAATGCAGTTCAATGCAATAAATAGCATTATGAAACTGCATTATTTGGCAATGTCCTCCCCATTGGCGCCCCCTCGTCATGGGGGAGTGGCTTGCGTACCCTAATGAAGTTGTGAGCTATACTGGCGGTGGCATAATAGCCACCGGTAAGGCCTCGCATGCCTGACAGGTCACAACTGAAGTGTCTGGCAAAGAGCGTCAACAGGCAGGATGGGCTCTCTAGCCTTTTGGCAACCATCCTAAGAGAAGGAAAACTCTAATTTCAAACCTGGGCAGATGGTGCTCGTCTAACCCTATAAGGTCAACCATCTAGAGAAGGAAACTCAAATCAAACCTATGACTTGAGGACCTCACTGCCACCATCCAAACTTGCTAGGCCCCGGCAGATGAACCTTTGGTTTAAAGAGTGAGGCCAGTTATGTGTATGCTGCGCTCCACCAGAAAAATCTATTTCACAGGCTCGAAGGACACATCCAACCTCTGTCATCAATGTGCTTGTCGAAAGCGTGGGATGAGTTCTTCCTAAGAATCTTCATTCGCGAAGTAATGCCAGAGATTTGGCAATGTAGATGATGTTCCAGTGTTTAAAATACTTACTATGTTGCTTTCATATATTGACAAATCTTCTAGAACAGGAAAACAATGCCTTCTAAAATTGATGAAACTAGTGATTCCTCCTTATTAATTATTTTAAAAGTAATGTTATTTATTTGCAAAAATGCTCAAACCCTGTTTCCCAGATATGACTCTTACTGTAACTCTCAGTTTGGTTTTTAAAGGGGAAAATATTGTTCATGAAAAGCCTATTAAAACAAATCAAGCAATAGAAGAAGGTATACATTCTATTAATATCGAAAAGATCATAAAACTTAGTTCTGTCTGCTTAAATGACTTTGTCAGCTTCCTCCACCCTTAAAGAAGACTTCCAAAAGATAAAAGTTTCAGAGAACTCAATAGGGAGGTAAACTTTTCCTTCTGTTGTTCTTGCATGCATAATTTCAAACATATTCTCCCCACTTGGGTAGATTATGAGAGTTTTTGCACATATTTTCAATGATTTCTCAACCTTGGAGGTTTTCTTAAATGATAAAAAATCTGTCACAAGAACAGTTTTGCACATACAACATTGCATTCGTATACAAATAATAATATCATTAAAATAAATACTTTTTCAGTCGTATGGTGGAGTCAGGGTTTACAACATCACAGTACCAACATGTTTTTATCAGCAAGGAGAGTCACATTCTTGTGCAATTATATTTTTGAGGTGACCTAGTCATAATTAAACGTTGCAAGCTTTGCCAAAAGCCCATTCCTGATAGCAATGGAAATGATTCCAATAGTCTTGTAGTAATTTGCCACCAGGGTTAGAGGATCACAGCTTGACTGAGTCTAAGTTGATGTTTTTATATGTGCATGTGTTTTATTTTATTGTATTTTATATTCTGTTCACTTTTATGTTTGTTTTTAGACACTTTGTGCCATCTGTAGGCCACCCCAAGTCTCCTCGGGGAGATGGTAGAAGGATATAATAATAAAGTTGTTTTAGTTGTTATATACAGTAGAGTTGTGTGTGGAATTTGTTTTTACTATTTCTTTCATGTCTTCCATTTCTTTGAGAGCATGAACAGGAAGCCCCCTCCCCCCACGAAAATCTGCTTAACACAAAAGCCTACTTTCGTCTGCAGCTGAAATTGCCTCCTTGCCTTGGAAAGAGTGTGTGTTTGTAACAAGGCATGCAAGCAGGCCCAGAGCATGCCTGCGGCTGAGTACCTCTTACTGTAGGGTAAGAGGTGCTCGGCTGCAGGCACTGGCAGGTTGCACACTTTTTGGGCCTGCCTGCACAACTCCCCACACTTTGTAACAAAAACAGCAGAAAAGGCGTTGGGAGGGCAAAGGGATTTCCAGTTTCCTTAAAAACATCAAAATCACTTCAAAAAGCATTTTTTTCTGAATTTATTCCGAACTAGCTTGGGGACCCGGCGGTGCCCGGATTATTTGAGAAAGGCATTGTGTGCCAAGGTTGGTCCTTATCAGATGTTTATGTGGCTCGCAGTGCTCTCAGGAACTTAGTGAAGGTACTGCAAGTCCCATCGGCCATGGTCCATCCCCCTCCAAACAGCACCAGGATGTAGAGTGGGTAATGGGGGCTCTGTGTGTCACGTTTTGTCTTGATCATTCATTGGATGAGGGTTGCAGGGGTCTCGAAAGGTGAGTGAAGGTACTTCAAGTCCCATCATCTCTGGTCCATCCTCCTTGAAACAGCACCAGGGTATAGAGTGAGTCAAGGGGGTTCTGTGTGCCAATTTTGGTCTGTATTGGTCATTGTGGGAGGGTCGCGTTGTTTTCAGGAAGTGAGTGAAGGTACTGCTAGTCCTATCATCCATGGTCCATCCTCCTTCAAACTGCAGTAGGATGTAGAATGGGTCATGGGGGCTCTGTGTGCCAAGTTTGGTCTAAATTGGTCATTGGGTGAGGGTTGCAGTAGTTTCAGTAAGTGAGTGATGGTACTGCAGATCCCATCATCCACTGCTGTGGGCCGCAGTAACTGCCTGCCTGAGGCCTTTCTTTTTTCCTCTGCGTCACCTTAGAATTTTGGAATGTAGATGGCCAATCAGAGTCCTTTAAGCAAATAATCCCACAGTGGCAACCAATTGAAACACTGCCACATATTCCTCCGTACCTCCCGCTGCAAAAACTGACTTTTACTATATACATTGATAGATAAATAAGCGAAAATGGATCTGAAAGTGACAGATTCAGCCATCCATGCCTAGAGCATTTTTTGCCTAATGCTGAACAATCTAGATTTGGATTTCTGTGCTATATATTCATTTTGTTAATGAATTAGGATTGCCACCATTTCTTTCTGCAGTGTTCATTCTCTCAAACTGCATTATAGCAAGAAGGTACAATCTAGTCATTTTTTAAGGGATGGACTAACCTATTACTTTTGCTCACTCCCCACTCCATAATCAAATCTTGGAAATTTTCTTGAATTCTGACTAAAACAATGAGCTGAAATGATATGCTCATCCTCTATAATCAAGGCTGGCCAATCAGAGTCCTTTATGCAAATAATCCCACAGTGGCAACCAATCAAAACACTGCCACATATTCCTCTGCACCTTCTTACCTCTGCACCTTCCGCCGCAAACACTGACTTTTATTATATACATAGATTACGAAGATTCCGACTGAACTTAACTATGCCTACCAGCTACATAGATAGGAAAATCAGTGAAAACAGTACCCAGAAAGAAAGACTTTCTAAGGGTAAATCAAGGCTGTTGGCAACCAGATGGTCCCCCGTTTGGATGCACAACTGGTGCATAATTGCTTCACAGAAGATAATGTGTGGTCTTCCAGCTGGGCTTGTTTTGTTTCCTGAGTGGAAAATGTCCATGGAATCAGCCTCTAGTGTCAAGCTGAGAATGTTCCTATTTCGTTTGAAAAGCAGTGATCTTCTGACACTTCGGGTGTTATTTTCATTTGAAAGTCAAAGTGTAGGTAATGCGAATACATACCAGTCTGCCACTTTTGCCATCTTTTGTTTTAGGGCTAGATCGCGTCTTTCAGGGCATAGTGAGGGGATTATGCCTTGAGTTTCTTAAAATTCAAGGCCCTTTCTAGACAGGGTCAAAACCCAGAACCTGTCTCATTTTTCCCTGAGGCATCCAAAGGATGTCCCAGGTAAAAGCGAATTAATGCAGAGAAAACTGGGTTGTCCCAATTTGCTCAGAATTAATTTGACACCTGGAAATGTTAGGACATTAAGCTTAATTACTCTTGATGCACAAAAATGGTGTGTCAGGAGGTAGGGAGTGGGTAAGGGTTTTCCCTCTTTCTCCCTCACTTCCTGACATTATTTTTTACATTTTTGTGCAGGTCTCTCCTGTTGGTTTTTGGGGGGATGTGGGGGAATGGAAAGGGATGGCATTTAACCACCCCTCAAAGGAAAGTCCAGAGTAGGGTTGCCACTTTTTAATATAAGAAGTAAGGGACATTTACCTAAAAATATGGGCTTTTTTTACAAAAATAAGGGACACGACATAAAAACTTTAAAATCAAACATTAGGCAACCCTAACTATACTCCTTTTGATGCAGCCTTGGCTTTTTCAGCTACAGCATCACACTGTTGATTGATCTTTAGACTGGGGTCTAACAGAAGCCTCCTTTCGCATGCATTCAGGGCAATATGCATTCTGCAAATAGGCACAACCCAAGCCCTCCCGACAGAAGCCCGTCCGACTCAAAAGTCCTCCAAAGACCCCCACCTGTCTCTCAGCCCCAGTGTGGCTGTGATTTGTGTGCCCGGCAGGGGGTCACCTTACTTCCTCTCCCAGTGCTCAACGGTGAAGGCGGCCCTGCGGTCAAGGTGGGCGAGGGCGTGGCACACCTGGCTCTGGGTCTCCATGATCAGCAGCTCCATGCGGGCCCACATCTCCCTGCACCTCTGGCAGGCCCCCTTCTCCCTCTTCCTTTTCCTCCTCCTCCTCCCCCTGGGAGTGAGGGCTCTTGGGAAATGAAGTCCCGCCCAAAAGGGCCATGTGCGGCCATCATCCCACCAGATCACTGCGCTCCGAAGAGCTAAACCTCCTGGTCATCCCAAATGACCTACCATCTGTCCGCAACCCGCCGCCGGGCTTTCTCTGTTGCAGCCCCTACCATGTGGAACGCACTGCCCGCCGGCATCCGTGCCACCCAAGGCCTCCTCCCGTTCAGGAGAGCAGTTAAGACATTGCTGTTCCAACAAGCCTTCGGAGTTAGCTAAACTGTAGCTCGCACCACCTAGCTGTCAGCCCACTGCGACTCCATTTGTTGCTTCAACTGTTCTAATTGTAATTCCATCTTAATGGTATTACTGTGGTTTATGAGTTATCTGACAATTGTATTTTACGAACTGTTGTAAGTCGCCCCGAGCCGTTGGGGGGGGGGGGCGACAGACAAATGCGAAATAATAAATAAATAAATAAATGTGCGCGCCTCTCAATCAAGAGGAGGCAACCTTGGACTACAATTTCCAGCCGTGTGTGGGGAGGCGAGAGGAAATGGGAGGAGCCAAAAGGGGTAGCCGGATGGAGGAAAAAGGAAGTATGTGTGTGTATGTACTGGCCCAGCCTCGCCTCTTGCTGCCACCTGTCCCGTCAATACGGGACAGGAGCTGAAAATAAGGGACACGAAATTTGGGGCTGAAATAAGGGACGTCCCTTAGAATAAGGGACAGTTAGCAACCCTAGTCCAGAGTTTAGACTGAGGCGGAGAACAGAGATATGGGAGGAACTGGGTTATTTTAATCTGGTTCCTCCCAGATTTATGTCATGTCTGAAAGGGCCCTTAGTGTTGGGACATTCCCCGAGATGTATATATGGTGCTTGTGCAGCTTTGGCAAATTAATTGGAAAGTCACCTGAAACTGGGGAAATTGGTTATCACAGACTCTATTGCTGGGCACCTATGGAGCCACAGGTTTCAGGATTCTGGTTTTTAACAATGGCAATGACAATGATGAAGACAACAACAACCATACTAGGAGTAGTGAAAGCCCAGCAATGGAGGTTTGGGAGGATTTGCTGTAATTATGGCAATAGTCTCATGATCATGACTATGTAAAATTTCTAAATATGAATCAGTTTCAGATCTGTAACTCTGTAAATCACATAACTGCAGTAGTTGAATATGAGCTACCTTTTCTTATCCACAAATAATTTGAAATGTCATGCAGCAATCAGCTCATGGCCCTCATGTGCCATTCTCATATTCTTCAAGTAATTTCAGTTTTAATTCCTCTACAAATATTGTCATTTCAGGTTTCACAGCCATGTGGCATTGCCAGGAGAATATTGTGATGTGTTGGGCCTTTACAGGGTGGAATTGGAAAAGCATTTTTCTTCTTTTTTAAATAGTCATAAAGGTATTGCAAGAAAATGTATGCTTCTTGATTTGATATGAAATTAACAAGACAGCAATGATTTTCTCTCTAGGAAAGACCAGACTAAGGAACTTCATATCACAGGGAAACTAACATATTTATAGAAGTAATTTCAAGTAATTTCTGTGATCCTGAAGTCAATTATAATTAAATACATTTATATTACATGATGCTGTGACAAATTATATAGAACACTTACATAGACAGATGGAAGATGCAAATATGTGTAAGTTAAATGCATGTCAGACTTCCGTTTCATGAGAAAACAACTAGTTTACTGGAAATAAATGGAAAGAATTGGTAATAGAAGGCACTCTCCTAAATAGCTCCAGACTGAAAAGTCTCAATATTCTGGCTTTATTACCCCTGGCAATGCCAGAAAACCAAATTCCCTGGGCAGCGGGTACTTGCAATCTCTTCCTGGTCCCCAGGAAATCAAAGAAGAAGAGATGAGATTAGGAGAAGTATTTCTTTTTCAAATCCTTTTCCTACTTGTTCCAAATTCAACATCCTAGGAATAAGATTCTCTGGCCATCTGGTTGTTTTATGGTTATGCACAAGTGGCTTCTGTCCAGTGTGTAGATCTGCTATTAATTGAACACTCACCCACCCAAGAATCAAAATAAACAGGGTCTGAACCTGATTTTAGTGGTACTACCATAACATTACTTGGAGATCCATTTCTTCTTTGGGGCAGCAAACTGTCAGCTTTTAAAAGAAGACCTTCCTAGTAAGGAAGGTTTTCTCCATTCATATCACTTGATGGAGATTGTACCTCTCAGAACCTCATAGGAAAACGTTGAGGCAAACCATGGCAAGGGGTTTAAAAAGAAAAAGAAAAATTCAAGTACTATCCATCTAAATGTGCTGGGCACTCCTTTCAAGTGTGTATGACTTCATTCCACATAGTCAACTCCTAAAATTAAATCACTCCATCATTTTGTCGCATAACTACAGTAGTCCCTGACAAGATGAATAGAAGAACTAAAACTATGCCTGCTTCTTGTGTGTGTCATTCGCAATCTTGGGAGAGATTTGGATTTGATCACATGTTAAGGCAAAGGCCAATAAAGTTAATGACCCATATTCTATTGTCTCTATTAATTTCTAAAACAACTGATCAGCAAAGTGAGTCACACTGATGTTGAGAAAAAAGTATTCCTCTGTGGTGAATGTGTTGATTAAAAACTCTTAGTGTGATCCATTATTTTATTTTATTTTTCCTTTGCAGTTTCTCCTGTATGAAATCACAAAGCAGATTATTTTAAAACTGTCAAGAAGAAAATATTCAAGGTGACATAATGTAAATGGGACTCACTGGAGAATATTTCTTCCTCTGGTGTGATTTAAGCTACACCTGGATTTCCAAGTGTGCTAAAAACAAAGCTCGTGTATTGTAAAATCCAACCAATGACTCTTAAGCATCTAGATCAGTGGTTTTCAACTAGTGGGTCCTCAGGTGTATTGGCCTATAACTCCCAGAAATTCCATCCAGTTTACCAGCTGTTGTGATTTCTAAGAGTTGAAAGTCAAAACATCTGGGGAGCCACAGGTTAAGAACCACTGATCTAAATCATTAATAAATATTCAATCCCTAAATCAAAAAGTGCTGACTTTGAAATACAGTTATGCATGTTATTTCTGAATAGGATGGGGCATGTGTTAAAAATCACGCAGAGAAAGTGTGATCTGTTTACTCCAAATTGAGAGAGGTATTACACAACTCTGAAATGCCCGTAATTAGGAGTCAAGTCAATCTATGGCAGGAGTAGAGAAAAGGTTGGTTTTTTAAACTTTCCGAAACATTTCATTTACCTTAATAGAAATGATGACAAAGAACCTAAAGGGTGTAATAAACCCACAGGATGAAATAAATGTGTCCCTGGTGGGCCCACTAATTAAAATGTTAGCCTGCTGCTATTTGTTGTATCCCACCATTTCACAACCATTTTGGCTCTGTTTGTTGAACTGCTCGTTTAAATATTGTTAATCTGTCTATCAGAGCCCACAAAGCGATGTGTCATTTAAAGCAACTGTGGTAACATAAAATCACAACATAATAAAAGCAGAAACACAACATGTTTGAAATCAATCCAGAAGACATTCAAATCCATCAGTGTTCCAAAGGAATAGTGAAAATTTCACAATTTCCTTGAAACTGGGATGGAGCTAAGACGACCTGCTGGTGTCAAAAAATTAGCTTCACTGGATAGTGGGAAATCTAGTGCTAGAAACTGCAAATTCTGAGCAGCCTATATAGGAAAAGGTATTTCATATAGCTTGGCCTGACACCAAGCCTTTTAAAGTACACACACACACATTCCAGGCCAGGTTAGTTGGTTCAAGACCAGTGATGCACTTGTATAAATATTGTTCATGTCCAAACAGGCACAAAACCATTGTGTCTAAGACCAACAACTGATAAAAGCACTTCCCTCCATCCCAATGGCTACTCTTGTAACCTTAGAAGGAAAGAGCAGGTAATAATAATCATCATCATCTTTATTTATACTCTGCCACCATCTCCCCAAAGGGACTCAGGGCGACTAACATGAGGCCAAGCCCAAAATTACAGTAAGGCAAAATAAATACATACAACAAGCATCCAATAAAATGCATAACATAAAATAAAATGCAAAACAATAAACAGCATACATAATACAGTAAAAAAACCACCACAAAATGTAAGATGACAAAAGAGATACTGTAAATACAGACCCATCATACCTAGACAGAACAATGGTGATCTCCCCATACCAATTGCTATTGCTCTTGCCTTTCAGGGAGAAAAGAGCAGCATAACTCTGATTGACTTAATCCCCTTCCACATTGCCATCCCCTTTTTTGTGTGTGTCATGTTTTTATATCACAAGTCTGAGGATGGGAACTAGCAAATTACCACAGATGGAGCAATGTAACACCAACTAGGATAGGCCAAATGAGTCAATTGAAATGTGAATTGAATTTAGCAATTAGTTCGATAGATCTATTCTAGTTAGGATTCCAAAGAGGAGTCAGGCTACTGTCTCCAAAATTCATGTCAGTCATCAGTGTAGCCACCATTAATTTTAGTAGCTTTGATTGCCGAACACTTTCCAAGGGAACTTAAAGAAGATCTGCTTACACTAGTCCAAGTGAAATGTAAGGCAAATATTTCAATATCAAGGTTTGCTTTCATCAGGAAGTGGATAAGAGTTTGCCCAACTAAAACTGGGTGGAAGGACTCCAGGCCACAACAAATACTTGCCACTATGGGAAAAGTGGTGTTTTCAAGACCACCCCAGGTCTTCAAACCAGGTGTGCATCTACACTGTGAAACTACTGCACCCTGACACCAATTTAACTCCCATGACTCAATGCTATGGAATGTCTTTAACCTTTTTGCCAAAGAGTGCTGGTGCCTCATCAAACTACAAGTTTCAGGGTTCCATACCATTAAATGATGGCAGCTAAAGTGGTCTTGAATTGCATCAATTCTGCACAAGGCTAAATGCCAATTAGCCTTAAGGAGGCCACAGTAAAACCTCTATTACAGAAACCAGCATTGAACCCCCTCAATTAAACAACTATTGACCAGTTTCAAATCTCCCTTTTTTGAGCAAGATCCTGGAGAGAGTGATGTCCTTTCAACTCCAGAGTTTATTGGAGGAAACCAATTAGCTGTATCCATTTCAATCTGGTTTCAGATCTGGTTACAGAATTGAAATGGCATTGGTTGCCTTGGTAGATGAACTACAAAGAGAACTATACAGGGGAGTATATCCTTGTTGGTTGTTGTGGACCTCTTCAGTTGTATTTGATACCATTAACCATAGAATCCTTCTGGGCCATGTTTCCTGGATGTAGCTTGGAGGCACTGTGCTACAGTGACCCTGTTCCTTCCTAGAGGGCTAAACCTAAATGGTGAAGCTGGGAGACTCCTGTTCGACCCCTTGGCTATTGGCCTGTGGGGTTCCTCAGGGATCTATTCTGTCACCCATGCTGTTCAACCTCTACACGAAACTGCTGGGATATATCATCTGGAGTTTGGTGTCATATTTATGCAGAAAACACCCAACTCTATTACCCATTTCCACCAAAAACCCAGGATGCTGTTCTGGTCCTGAACCAATGCCTGTCAACATTAATGGACTGGATGAAGGCAAATAGATGGAGATGAAATCTTGGCAAGACAGAGGTGCTCCTGGTCAGTCATAAGGAAGAATGGGTTGCAGGGATACAACCTGTGTTGGCTGGGGTTACACTCCTCCTGAAGTCACAGGTTTGCAGCTTGTGAGTGATCCTGGACTCATCTCTGAACCTGGAGCCTCAAGTGTCAGCAGTAGCCAGGAGTGCCTTTGTACGATTAAAAATTATGAGCCAGCAGTGCCTGTACCTTGAGATGCCAGATCTGGCTATGGTAGTACATGCCTTAGTTACATCTCAAATGGACTACTGCAACATGCTCTGCATGGGGCTGCCTTTAAAGAGTGCTTGGAAACTTCAGCTGGTTCAGAGGTCAGCAGCCAGATTACTAATGGGAGCGCTGTACGGGGAAAGAACAATGACAGCTCCACTGGCTCCCAGTTTGCTACGAGGTGAAATTTAAAGTGCTGATCATTACCTTTAAAGTCCTAAACAGTTCAGGTCAAGACTACCTAACCAACTGTCTCTCCTCATATGAACCTGCCAGGGCACTGCATTCATCAAAGGAAGCCCTCCTCTCAATCCCAGTCCCATCCCAAACTCAGCTGGTAAGAATGAGAGAGAGGCCTTCCCTGCAGTCACCCCCTACCTCTGGAACTCTCCCCCGAATGATATCAGAATGCCCCCTGTGCTGTCAGCTTCTTTTTTTAAAAAAAAAAACACCTAAAAACTAACAGTCAAACATCACAATGGTACCAAAACCTATTTGTGGTCTGATAGAACCCCATTTTCTAACACCGTTTTTCTTCGAAGGCATTTCCAAATTAGCCCAAAATCTTGTTTAAATTAATGCATACATAAGGACCACAATTTAATTGTAGTTTTGTTCTCTTTGTACAACTAATGGCCCATGATGAAAACATTACATCTCACACACATCTGCCAGGTGGAAAGAGGATTTTGGGCACTATAAAACACATTGGTATCAGCTGTACACACAGTTCTTCACAGTGGAAATCAGCAGAATAATCACAACTCTTTCCTTCTGTTATGTGATCTGTAAATGAAATATTACTCAGCCTGATGTACATTTGCAAGGAAGACATAAGACACATTTGAGCATATTTCAGCGAGCAAACAGAGAACTGATGATTGACAGGAGAAATATGTACTGTCTGCATCCTTGACTCCTCATGTCATTCACTGAAAAGGAAAACTATTCCTCAGATCAATGGCATTGACACCTACAGAATATGTCAGCATCAATTACTCAAAAAACTGTCTCCAACATGCCTTTTACCAATTGTTGTCCAACATATGGTGAGTGTTTTGATGAGAAATGGAGCTGGAGAAGGGGCAATCAAGGTTAGGAAGGGATTCACAAAGAATTTTCTTTATTATTGAAATGTTGAGGAAAGGGAGAGAATTATTTCCAAAGCTAATTGTTTGCCCCCGCCCATGTAGAAGAATGAACAAGGGCAAATAATGAAATAAAAATTAGAAGAAATATGCCTGATATTTCTGGGGTAGAAGGCATTTAGGTGAGAGAAAGTGAGAGGAAGAATGTACTCTTTGTGGAATATATTGAAAAACAGAACACATGTACACTAAGAAAACAGAGATGAAAGATAGAAATTGAGGGAGGCTTAGGAGATCACACATGTATTGACTTGAGAACTATTGATACAGACATGAAAAGAAGTATAAAGCACTTGTATATTCCTTCATATGTAAAGAACTATTGCAGACAACAAAAGAATGTAGGATTTTTATTAACAGGAATTGGCTCATCACAGTCTTTAGTGAAAACAGTTGTGATTACATTCTCAAACCACACAAAATCCCCACTGTTCTACTTCTTTATAGTGATTAATAATAGCCAAAATATATTAAGACATCAAACAGTAGATCATTGGTTGTTGAAACTATGATAGATCTCACTAAGATGCCCACAAGGCTTGAAAAAAAAATCACAGGGCTATCAGTTGCTTACCCTTAAATTAATGTAATCCAAGCTTTCATGTGGAAAGTTACTCTACAAGACTGCAGAGGAAATTCAACACAAGGCTCTTGAAACCTTTTAGTTAAATTGTAGGTCCAGAAATGGCTATATATGTCAACTCAACACACATATAAATTTCTGCCTCCATTGTTAGGGATAAATTTATATATGATCATACCTAATCTTTCTGATGACATTTAAGTTCAAAGTATGAATTTGAACCTTGAACCGCATCACTAAAATCTAGCATTCTTCCAATGACAATGCACAGCATACTTGACATGGTACTGGGGTTCCTCTCTGCTGAATTCCCTTGTAGTGTTGACACAGATGGTTCATTCAAGGAAGGCTCATGCCAGTAATAGACTTTGATGACTGGAATATAATGACCCCAATTTAGAAGAGTGCTCAAAAACCTCCTATATATATTTCTCTGTCTCAGAGTAGCTTATAAGAAGTGTCTTCCTGTGATTGTACAGTAAAACCATTCAACAGGCAACTTTATCAATATTACTCACTTGCAGAAGTGTGCTGGGCAAACTCTGTAATCCCCACATGTATTGGCTTAAACAGCTTTCTATATCCTAGTGTTGCTCAAAATCTGTTTTCAGAAGAAGACTGTTGTATTCCATTTTAAATATATACTCGTGTGTGTGTGTGTGTGTGTGTGTGTGTGTGTGTGTGTATATATACACACACACACACACACTGTATATATATATATTGAATTTTGGGGAAAAAATTAGTGCCGTGTCTCTTTCTTTCTAATCTACGATCAAACAATAGTTTTTCTAAATAATCATTGCAGTGGTTATTGGTAAATCAGATTTTTACCATTCTCTTACCAGGTCATAGAGTCACTGTTTTTGTCAAACAACCACCTTAAAAAAACAATACTCTTTATTTTTGTATCCTGCCTCCATCTCCCTAAAGGAACTTGGTGCAGCTTACATAGGGCACAATGTGTCTGAAACAACACATAAAATAAACCCACAATACAATAAAAGATAAAAACGTCTAGCATATAAAACAATGGTTTAAACTCAAAACAGTGCCCAATGATCTATGGTGAGAACTGTTGTAAACATGAATATATGCAACCCATTCCCACTGGAAATCCATTTGGTACTTTAATTAGCAATTTTATCTATAATCTAGCTACATACCTATACTTTTTATGTACATCCATTCAAATCTGAATTTCATGAATAGCTATAAATTGGATCAATTTCTTACATTCATTTTAAAGTGACATGATACTTTTCAGCTGATGATTTCATATATTTTCCTGTTTTATCTTGAAATTTGTATACAACCTTCTAAAGCATAGGATGCCCTAAAAGAGAGTCTGGTAATCCTTTGATCTAGAAATAATAAATAATGCACCTACAGTGTTACCATAAGTAGGAACAACCATGTGACTTCTGGTGCAGTTTTGAGAATGTACATCAATAAGCATGTTGTTAAAAGCATTAGTTTATTAGGATATATATATATATATATATAGAGAGAGAGAGAGAGAGAGAGAGAGAGAGAGAGCACTTTTTCTATGAACATGGGAATACATAATAATTATATTGAAGAGTTACAATACTTGTTAATAGTAGTGGAGGAAGAAAAATAATATACTCAAGGTCAAGAACATCAATTGCTAGAGATAATATGAACTTCACCAGAATGTCAAAATATACTGGGGGAAAAGGTACCTTTTTCATACCATTATGGTTAGAGACTGAGAAAACTTGTATGTTTTATACATTTGCCAGAATGCAACATGTAATTGGGCGTGGAGCTGGTATGAAGGTATTTAAGGCTTTTTATGGCTTCATGTGCTTCTTTGAAACAATACAGCATGCCCTCCTGCCCACAGTGAAGTGTGAGTTTTCAGGTTTCTCCTGAACCAGGTAGACATTTCCTTCTCTTTACCTGTTTTATTTTACCTCTCCCAAACTGTATCTGAAGAATTCGACTTTGGGACATGTCTGTATATAGTCTAATATCTGGCAGGTGTGTATTTGTGTGTGTGTGTGGGGGGGGGGGGTTCCAAGCATTCTTTGAATGCTTTGTTTCCTCGCCCCCTACACACTTTGGTGTGTGTGTGAGAGAGAGGACAGAGCTCCAGAAGAGTTTCTACACGTCCTGGGATCTACGGGGTGGGAAAGGATGAACATTGAAGCTGATCTGGGGATTTTGTTCTCATATATAAGGTCCTGGGACGTGAAGTAGACGTCTCCTGGGTTTAATTTCTAATAAATGGTCATCCAGGTGGACTATTTTATTGCGTTTGGGACAAGATAAAGTTGAGGAAATAGTCTAGGGTAGATATCTGATCTAGCTGTTGCTCCTGCCATAGCTATTCCTCATACCAGCTTTCTCCTTCTACACAAGCCCAAAACCCACAACCCATCAAACAACACCTCATGTTAAACCAGCTTAATCCATAGTAACTTGTGACTTCCCCGTTTACTCTGGACTAAGAAAACACCTCAACAGTTCTGGACCTTATTGAAATATATGGATCTGTTGAAGTGCTGGGCCTGTGAGAAATGACTCCAGCACCACATTCCACAATCCTGGAGATCAATCCTCATTGCCATCCTGGTTCTTTGGGCTCTAAGAGCCCGAAGGAACGGGATGGACCCCCCACCTCCCAGCCTCCCTCCGTTGCTCCCTAAACATTAAAATGACAGGTCAGAAGCTTTGGAGAGGGAAAATTTCTCCTCACCTCTCCAAAAACTCCTAACCCATCATTCTGATGCATCAGAAACTTTCTTTGAAGGGCCTGAGCATGCAGCCAGGCCCTACTTGTAGGAAGACTTGGGGAGGGGGGCTGGGAGCTGGCTAAATGCCCTCTCAGGTCAACCTCTAGTCGGCCCAGGAGGGCATGTAGCCACCCCTTCTCAAACGTGCAGGGTTTGGCCCAGCTGTGTAGCCTCAATCCCAAGAGAAACTGGGATAAAAAATCCCAATTCCTCTCAGGATTTGGGCCTGTGTAGAAGGGTCCTATGTGCCCCTTTCAGGTCCAATCAACTTAAATAGGAAAAGGAAAAATACAAAGGCAAATATAGGAGCCACTATTCAGGAAAACTTTGTCTTTTTTCATTATTGCATGGCTGGTCATGAATAGCCCCACTGTTATAGAGACAAATAGTTCAAGAACCCAATAGTGGAAGTACGGAGACATTAAATAAGTTGCTAGCGGGGGATGAGCCATAGCTGTTTGACAGTTCTGATTCAGAGTTAGATTAAATTTCCTCATTTGGAAGCTTAATGGTCATAGATTAGGACTGTCATGGCAGGGGACTGGACTGGATGACCCTTGTCCTCTCTTTCAAGTATGATTGTTCTATGATTCTAATTTCTAGCACAGATTTTTTAAAACCTCAACTATTTTACTTTACCAATTAAACTCTCAGGAGGCTGTTTAAGACACTCCAAAATTGGTATTTTAACAATATAGCGGTTTAATTTTAAACAAATAGGCAATTGTTTTCCCATAAAAATTACCTGCAAACTAAACCAAAGGAAATTTACAGACTGCTGCATGGAAAAAATATCACACTCTAAATAACTAGAATTGTTAAAAGTGTCAGAGGATTGGGAGGTGCCCAAATGGGCAGAAAAGGACATGGAGATTTAAACAGGGCCTTTCAAGCTCAGCTGGGATCTGGTGCCTTTGAAGTTTTGTGAGGCAAAAATCCAAAGGTTTAGGAAAGTTTGCAGATATTCTAAGTCACACAGTCACGTGTCAGATATCAGCCACATACTAGCTTCCCACAAACCTTCTGATTTTTTTTTTTTACATTTTGAAAACTATATGAAATTGCTAAGCATCACATGAATGGCTGAATATTATCATCAAGGTGGCAGTAATTTAGGCCACAATGCATGTGTGAATGTATGCTCTGCATGGGCAACTATCATAGAGAGCTATCAAATGTTCTTATTAATAAAAACAATTTTTTAAATATTGCTGTCAAAAACACGTATCCCTTGCATTATACTGAAAGGTATACGTCAACTGGTCCCACATTACTTCATTGCAGCTCTGAAGTGCTTGCAGCTGCATATCACTTGTTCCAAATGGAGGCTGCTAGAATGACAGGGCCCTTCAAGCTTCAGCTTTCAAGAGGCTAAATTCATTTGAAAAGGAGATGTGTGGAAGGAGATTAAATTACTGATGGTCCTGAAGTGCCTCAGATATCGAACTGCTTTTCACATCCTAACTTTAATAGAAAAAAAATAAGTAAGGGAGTTAGGACAATTAGGCCATGATGGAGGCTATGTCAATACAGCTGCCAATACAGGCTGTTGAAGGTCACCAAAGTGATTGCTAGTGGGCCGAAGTGCTGCAGGCTTTTTGTGTTAACACTCTGTTGTTATCTAAAAAATTTGGCAATTACTGGAGAGGATGAATAAATGCTTCCTAAACTGGGGAGGACACTTACAATTCCCTCACCATGAAAGATAATTAGAAATGATATACTTAGAACAAAACAACACCAACCTTCAGAATTAGACCTCTTTAGGCCTCTTGTCACAAGACTGAACAAGGTGCTCACATAACTATAGGACTTGTTCTGTGCTGTATTTGTTGTATGAGACAAGGAGCATATAGATTATTTACTTTATTAGTTATATGTGTATTGCATATTCCATCATTTCTCTAGTGAACAATGAGAACTGTTTCCTCTCTACTGTATTCTCACAACAGACATGCCAGGCAATCAGGCTGAAAATAGCAAGTGGCCACAAGTCATGCCATGAGCTTCAAAGTTTTATGATTGACTAGATCCTGAAAGTGTCAAATTGCAATTAAATATTCTAGTTACCACACTACACCGAACTTAAATGACACCATACAAACAGCATGGAAGTGCTTGGATTAACCTCTATAGGTTGAACATCCCTTAGCTTAAATTCCAGAATTCTGAAATTAGAAATACTCCAAAATCTGAAAATGTCCACTTATCTGGCTGAAATGGTGATACATTTGCTTTCTTATGGTTCAATATATAGAAACATTGTTTCATGCAAAATATTATTACAAATATTGTGTATAAAATTATTTTTAGACTACATGTATAAGTGATATATCCATGGATTTCATGTTTAGATTTGCCTCCCAAGATATGGAAATACAGGTATTCCAATTTTATTTTTTAAAATCTGAAATTCAAGATGTTTTTGGGTATTAGCTTTTTGGTAAGGGCTATCAACTGCCATATTATTGGGTCATCTCGTTGTCATTATTATATTGTACATAATACCTATTCCACACATTAATGCCTCCTATTTCAGGATACACTGCCCTTAACTTTGAAGTAAAAAAAAGAACTTATATTACCATAATTACATACATCTAATATATGTTTAAAAAAACTAAATTACATAGCTAAAATTGATGTCCACATTCAACTTGATGGCATGTTAGAATCATGGACTTAAACCCACCTGCATGGTTGGGCAAGAGATCCCAGCTGGGGACAAAGGAGGCAGAGGCATGGCTGTGAAAAGGCTGGTGGGAAGACTCGACAGAGAGATGTGGCTTCTCATAAGCCTTTTTTTTTCCAGCCACCATTGCCTTGCATTACAGCAAAAACTTTTTTTGTAATGCACACCTTTAAAATTGAGGTGCACATTACATTTGATGGCACATTATACTCAAGCAAATATGGGTTATTGCCTCTTCCTTGCATCTTATCTAGGGTTTTTTTTTTCTTATGTCAATGTATTTTAGATCAGGCTTGTGTCTGGTATTCACTGGCCATGTCTCATGTATCACATAGGATATTTGATACAATTGTGGGTAACAGAACATATATGACTGGGTAGTTCAACCTTCAGTCTTCATTTTTTTTCAAGAGCATTAAGAAATACTCGAAAAACTGAAAGTGCAAGTAAGAAATTATTGGGTTTCAATTTTGCTGTTTTGCTTTGTTTTTAACTATATCTTTCTTACTTCTTTTCATTTACAGGATTATTGTTATAAGTTTGCTGGTTCACTTTAGTTTGCTTTGTATTTTAAAATTTCTTTCTTTTTTCATTTACAGGATTATTGTTATTGTGGAAAATGTAATAGAAAGAGTGAATCAGTGTTTATTTTTAAGCGGAAATATTGTTGACATGCATGCTGTTGTCCATTATGCAGCAATGCAAATAGTCTATATAGCACTAATATGGGTGAATTTTAAACTATTTATATTAAATAATAACCATGCGGCCTATTGTTTTTAATCTGTTGTTTTAACTGTAGCTCTATTTTAACTGTGTTTATTGTAGCAGGTGATTTGATCGCCAATGTGTTATATGTACCCTGTAAGCCGCCCCGAGCCAATTGGGGGGGGGGTCAGATAAGTGCAAAGTAATAAATAAATAAATAAACTTTATTTATACCCCGCCACCATCTCCCCAATGGGGACTGGGGGCGGCTTACATGAGGCCAAGGCCAACAGTGCTTTTCATTATCTGCTGGGCATTAATGAATAAGCGAGAAGTCTCATTTAGTTATTAAAATTTTAGTCATACAGAAGAGGCATAGAGGAACATTGAAACAGACTGGTTGTTACTCATTACATGACCTTAATTAAATTAGCAAGTGGCCTTGGGGAAAAAAGCAGCTTGTTTTAGTTCATCACAGTCCTTCTGAATGTGTAAAAACCTTATTTTCAAATGAGTCTGAGATAAACTTCTATTAGTGAATGATTTTTTTCCCTTACCTAGGACTGGAGAATTACCTATAAAATATAATATGGATTGAAAATATCCCCCATTGGGATGCGAGGCAATGCTTAGATTTTACATTTGGACATTTTCTAATTTAATTCTTATTCAGTGTTGGACTTCAAACATT
This sequence comes from Anolis apletophallus, assembly GCA_030556195.1. Taxonomy (NCBI): domain Eukaryota; kingdom Metazoa; phylum Chordata; class Lepidosauria; order Squamata; family Anolidae; genus Anolis; species Anolis apletophallus. The sequence goes on from JARBWK010000007.1 coordinate 32,930,461, forward strand.
ATTTACTGTGGAAAAATAGTCTTGCAATGTGACCCTCACTCCAAAATATGGGTCCTCCAATCTCTCTAAAGACCTCATCACACTTACCAATCTAAGGATCCTAGGGTGCTTGCCAGCCAAGTCTGGGATGGATGGACACATAACCCATCACATGATATCCCTCAACTTCTGGCGGAGGCTCCATCCCCAAAAGTAAAGTACAAAGTACAAACTGGAACGCGGGTTGCTGTAGCACACAATGTTCAAATTTATTTAGCATTCAACTAAGGGCGCAGGAACACAGATCGAGATTTAAAACATGCAATGAATCTTCTCCGCTATACATTCATTTTAAACAACATCACAAATTTGATGACTTTAAAATCCTAGTATTAGAAATAATCTCACCACGACCGTACCAGGATCACAAACAATTATTACATCAAAGAGAAGTATTCTGGATTCATTCCCTAAAAAGCGAATTACCTCTAGGCCATAACGATTCCCTATCAATCAGTGAGATCTTGTAATAGGTCCCACCTGTATCTCAGTTGGAGTGTATGTAACCGAGACCTCCGGTGTTATGTGTTGTCCGTTGACTACCATTGCGAAGTAGTGGCTGCGTCCACTCTGAAAGATATTTTCGTTGATTTGAATGAATTGATATGTATATAATATTAAGCCTTTCACTAGGGTTGTCCTGTCTAACTGGTGGACTAAACCTGAATTACAAAATGCTAATAAGTATATTATTTTATTTGAATTTATAGATTATCGGACCGGTGGAATTATAAGTAAATGTTATTCTTTGGGGTCCCGATGAAGCCAGTTCCCCTGGCGAAACGGCAAGGCCTTTAAATACATAGTCCGTCGACCTTCCAAGCCTTACTATCCGGATTACTAATACCTTGAGAATGAATATATATATATATACCTGGATTTTAATTGGATTCCGGAATAGAGGGTTTGAGATATATCATTTGAAATACTATCTACCAAAATTCCACATCCCCATTTGGGAAGATATATGATTTTTACAACAAAGTTGAATGCTAAATAAATTTGAACATTGTGTGCTACAGCAACCCGCGTTCCAGTTTGTACTTTACTTTTGGGCTGCTTTGAGGACACCCTTCCTCCCTTCTTACTACGGAGGCTCCATCCCCAACCAGCATGGACGTGTCCTGTTGTAGTATTTATTTATTTAGTTATTTATTTATTTGTTCAATTTCTTGGCCGCCACTCCCAGTTGGCTCGGGGCGGCTCACAATTCAAACAATAGATAATACAGTAAAACATTAAAAGCATTAAAACATTACACATTAGGGCAACAAGACATTAATACAGTACTTGACTAAGGATTATGTAGTAGTAGTAGTTGTTGTTACTACCCCACTTTATCTTTCCTGAGCTTAACATAAAATATTAGCATACAATTTAAAATATACAGATATGTAAACATTAAAACATAATTAAATATCAAAAGTATTTAAAAGTTCACAGTTAAAATCCATAAAAACATAAAGTTTTTAAAAATCACAGCACACCCTGACTTGATCTTTAAAAAAACCCTTCATCTTTAAAAGCATGGATTCCTCATAAAGATGGCTCCCATGTTGTGCCAGCACACTTCTGCCCCCATTGGGCCATATGTCCCCTGTGTGATGGCACAAAGGAGGGGGCGGGGGCAACATATGTTAAGGTCCTACACATCATCTGTGATAGATGACTATGGAATATTACATAGTCCCTAAATTACTTCAAATAATATAATTGAATTTCATTTTTATTAAAATCCTATGAGGGAAAACATACATGTGCAGAACAAAAGAAAAAAGAAAAAAACTTGAGCATCAAGGAAGTAAACTGATACTACAGGTACTATCTGATTATATTTTTCATTCATTGAAACTCAGTTTAAAAACCCACAGTTCATGTTTTGGAATACTGCCTGCTTTCTCTCATTTCCTTTTTTTTTTTTTTGCTGAAAATGTTCTCAAAAATGGTTCTGGTACAATAATAAAATCGATATAAAACCAAATATAAAACCACATAAATATAAAAAGTACAGCTAAAACACAACCGTAAAAGGTATCACCACCACTGAATGATTTAGACGGTCTTCAACAGTAGACCAGCCCAAGCAGTGTCTCAAGAAACATACATTCATTTAGTATGAATTGACAAAAATATTAGATGAGATAGGTCCTTAGAATTTTTTTACCAAAAGTTTATTTTACTCTTATTTCTAGTTGATGACTAGAATGGCCTTGGATTACAACTTTGAACTGTGTAGTTTTTTAAAAAAATTGTTTTAATGATTAATGTTATATGTATTTTCAATTTATTGTTTCAATGTATACATTTATTTTTACTGTATGTATATTTTATGGCATTAAATTGTTGCTTACCTATGTAACTGCCCTGAGTCCCTTTTAGGGTGAGAAGAAGGGTATACAATTGAAGTAAATAAATAAATTATAAATAGTTAATACATAGTTAAACCAAAGCCCAACAAAAGTTGTGCAGCATTCTGATTAATTAAATGATAAGATTGTTCCACTCATCAAAATTTAACAATAACATTTAGTTCAATATGAAAACTCACTATCTTCACTATTTAATTTCAGAGCATAACATGGAATATGTTGCTCCCAAGTAAACAGGTTGGAGTAACATCCTTGCTGCCTTTCCTGATTTTTAAGACTCGCATTTCCCAATTCTCTTGAAATATATCTGAAACAACATCTTTTTTTACTCGTGTAGTGTCTGATGCTGTAAATGCCCAGGACATCTCAGTGCCTGATATCTAAAGTAAGGACCTCATTTCTTTGCCAGTGTAATGTGTGCCAAGAGGATGTCATGTCTTAACAAGTTTTGGAAACAGCATGTCACTTTGTGGTTGTGAACAAGGGAACCATTTCAGTTCAGTTGCTGTCAGCTAGACTTGGAACAACAAATGTAGACAGAAGAGCTGTCGAAATATATTCTACTGCTTGGAAAAGAACAGCAAATATTGCTTTGCTCCACAACTTGTGGTATGTAGAGGAAAATATTTCAGTGTTGATTCATGCCATGGAAAAATTGTGCATCCATTACCCCTTTCTTGCACATGACACAAAACTGCCTGAATTCTTTCTCAATTATAAATATTAAACTTAGAAAAAAACCAAAGTTTCAAAGTCTTGTGAAGTCTTAGCTCCTTCCCTTCTCCTCTATTTTCAAACAACCACAACAGAAACTTTAAATCATTTTTTCTTCCTGCACAAAGCATGTGTCTGTACTGACTACTTAGTAGGCATGTTTTAGAATCCTAAAATGGTGAATCGTAAATCAAATGGGGGGGGGGATTTTTTTTGATTAATATATCAAAGACTTACAAAAAAATTCCCAAAAATTTCTGAAATGTAACTTAATTACTTATGAAATTTCGTTAGTAGTTCTAAAGTAGGCAAAGCAGGGAAACAGGACTGATACTGTTTTAAACACAGGCAAATCAAGGGGCAACATTTCCCTTGGTTTCCTTGCAAGGAGATATAAAGCATTAATATATTATTATTATTAATATTATTAAAGGACAGGGTTCCTTTGCAGGGACACATATAATGCATTAATATATTATTATTAATATTATTAAAGGACAGGGTTCCTTTGCAGGGACACATATAATGCATTAATATATTATTATTATTAATATTATTAAATAAATGCCTAGGCCTACCTCTTGCAAGCCTTGCTAATCTGTAGAGTTCTCCTCACTCCATCTTTTTTTCCCCATTCAGTTTTACCATAGCAGTCTAGGACCTCCGTTGGAACTCTATGGCTTTTCTTGATTCTGAACTCTTCCTTCTCCTCTCCCATTTTCTACTTTTGCTGCCCTTCTCTCAGCAGTTCTTATGTCCTCCTCTGTTCTTCTATTGCATTTTCTTCCTGGGTGTTTAAATCACATTCTTGCTCATTTCCTCCAGCATATATACAGTGCAAATTGAAGGTTCCGGCTCCTCCACTTCCTGGAGGAGGCCCACTCCCCGGCCCCGGATACTCTATGGATACTAAAAAATCTGTAGATGTTAAATCTCAAAATTATAGGGGTGCGTAAAAGAAAGTCCACTTCCAGGATTGTACAGTAAAATGTACGAATCACTTACGATTTCTTTTAATTTCCGTTTCATTTTTTACATGCCTACTACTTAGGTATTTTAATGCATTTTCTACGTCTTTTATGTTCACTATTATCTCTCAGGTTAAAGTATTTGCTTGGGCAATCATCCACACATCTTGTAAAAGTATGTCATTTGTATATGTGGTTGGTCTCAAAAGTAATGAGGGTGTTTCTTTTCTTTCTTTCTTTTTTTCAGTGAAGAAGGGCCAGGAAAGTGGGGATTGAGGTATGGGAAAACTAGATCACCCCTTTGTAGCAATCAGTATGTTAACAAAGTGCTTTTTAACTTTTATGTCTTGTCAAATGTGAAAATGCAGGAGAGTCTGGAGCATTGTTCTTCAGTTTCAAGTACTGAGAACAGTTTGGCTCATGTGAAGGCTGTTTTGAAAGCTTATACTGGAGGGAAGGATATTAGAGGCAAAGATGAAGTAGTTTGGCCACATAATGAGAAGACAGGAAAGCTTGGAGAAGATAATGATGATGGGGAAAATTGAAGGAAAAAGGAAGAGGGGCTGACCAAGGACAAGATGGATGTATGGTATCCTTGAAATGACTGGCTTGACCTTGAAGGAGCTGAGGGTGGTGTTGGCTGACAGGGAGCTCTGGCGTGGGCTGGTCCATGAGGTCATGAAGAGTTGGAAGCAACTGAACAAATAAACAACAACATTCACACACCATACAGCCCCAAACTGGCTCCATGCAATGCCTTTCCCCAAGCTCAAAACCCACCCAACTCAAAGAACGTCACTTTGGGACAGTTGAAAATATCCAGGCACCTGCGATGAGAGCTTTAAACATCTCAAGTGAAGATTTCTTTCACAGCTACAAAGAGTGAAAGCAATGCTGGAATCACTGTTTTTGAAAACAAAAAAACCCTATTTTGAAGGGAACTTTATTTTGCATGTTTTTTTCTTTTTTTCTCTATTTTTATTTTAAGGGGTGCTTTTTAATTACTATTTTTATTATTATTGCTTCCCCCTCCCCTTTACTCTCAATTTTCCTACTTTCCTATACACTTTTATTGTTCTCCCTCTTTTATTGTATCTCTATAACTTCTTTGAATAATAAATAATATTTTAAAAAATGAAAAACCACATTTGAAAGCCTGCAGATAATTAAATAAGAGTATCGCAGAAAGGAAAAAAACCTTTATTTTGCATGTATGTTCAATAATAATTGCTATACAATGCAGTTATACTATATTTAACTGCTTTACATGAGTCTACAGCAGGCAAGGGCAAATGTGTTTGGGACTTCAACACTCAGAAATCCCAGCCAGTTTACCAACTGTAAGGAATTGTGGGCTAAAGTTTGCCCATGCCTGGTCTATGCTGATCATATAATACAGTTTCTAATTCCGTCATTCAGTAGTTTAGATGGAGCCTGGCAGTCTATTGTACCTTCTCCCCTCCTGGAAGAATGTCCAATTCTGGGAACCACATTTTAAAAGAGATATTGACAAGCTGGAAGGTGTCCAGAGGAGGGCAACTAAAATGATGAAAGGTCTGGAATCATGCCCTATGAGGAGCATCTTAAAAACTGGATATGTTTAGCCTGCAGAAGAGAAAGTTGAGGGTAGACACGACAGTCATATATACTGTACATATGTAAAAAGGTGTCATAAGGAAGAGGGAGCAGGCTCGTTTTCTACTGACCTAGAAACTAGGACTAAGAGCAATGGGTTTAAATTACAGGAAAGGAGGTTTCAACTGAACTTTAGGAAGAAGTTCATGAGCATAAGAGCTGTTTAACAGTGGAACTCTCTGCCTCAGAGAGTAGTGGAAGCTCCTTCCTTGGAAGCTTTTAAACAGAGGTTTGATGGTCATCTGTCCGGGGTACTTTGATAGTGCTTTTCCCTGCATGGCAGGGGGTTGGAATAGACGGCCCATGTGGTCTCTTCCAGCTCTGTTATTCTATGATTTTAAGTTGGGTTGCTCTTAAGTAGAGATTTTGCTGTAATTCCGGTGCCCCCCAGTATTTTTTCTTCTGAAAGAAATTGACTGTCTGCAAGATGGATGAAATTGTGGTTGTTTCACATAGTATTGGTTTATATGTGTGTACAGAACACTGACATTGCAAGTAAAGAGATACTTGCTCATTATAAATCTCATTATCATAGAGGGAAAAATAAAAGACTGTTTTTCAATTGATTTATATAATTGGAGTTGTTAGCCTTATCAAGCACCTTATGCAAAACAGAAATTGATTTTAAATGCTGCCTCCCCGCACCTTGGTGGAAGCACTCAACATGTGTCATAATTTTCAAGAAGAAAATTAAATAATCTCTGTTACACCTTATGGTTTTAATTGTTCACAGGAGAAGAACAGAAACAACATTTCCTGTCCCCAGGATTTTCTTCTCAGATTGCAGAACAGGATATTGTTAAATTTATGCAATCCTTATCATCGTGAAGTCATTTTTCTGCTGATTCGGCTGCTGCTAAAGAGACAATATTGTTAAGTATCAAGAATGCCAGGTGAAATGGGCAAGGGATATAGAACACAGCATACTTTCACATCAATGGGAGGAAATTTGGGATACCAAATTAAAATACACTACTGCCACTGATATTCAAGAAAATTGGTACAAAATGTTTTTAAGATGGCACTACACCCCCCAAGAAATTAGCCAAATTTACTACACCAGTGCTGTCCAACTTCTACGGGGTCCAGGGCCGGATAAAAGTCACTGATGACCTAGGGGCGCTCGGCCCCGCCCCAGGCCCCGCCCCAGGCCCCGCCCCCAACCCCAGGCCCCGCTCTCTAAAACGGCCGAAAAGGGCAGAAGGCGGCGCCAAGAGCAGCGCCGTCTACTCCTCCTTTTCGGCGCCCCCTCCGCCCTAGGAAGGGAGGGGCGCAAAAGGAGTAGGCGGTGCCAGGGAGCAGCGCGTCACGCCAGGCCTGTGACGCTCTGCTCTTGGCGCCGCCCTACTCCTCCTTTCGGCCCCCTCCGCCCCCTAGGAAGGGAGGGCGCAAAAGGAGGAGTAGGCGGTGCCAAGGAGCAGCGCGTCACGCCAGGCCTATGACGCTGCTCTTGGCGCCGCCTACTCCTTTCTTTCCCCCTCCGCCCTAGGAAGGGATGGGGCGCGAAAGGGAGGAGTAGGCGGTGCCAGGAGCAGCGCGATCACGCCAGGCCTGTGACGCGCTGCTGTTGGCGCCGCCTTCTGCCCTTTTTCGCGGCTCCCCCGCCCTAGGTAGGGAGGGCGCCGAAAAGGAGGAGGAGCTAGCTCTCTTCCTGCTCCCTGCCCGCCTCCCCGGCCCCGGCCGCCATTTTTTAAAAAATTCGTTTTTTTCAAATTTAAAAATGGCGGCTGAGGGCATAGGTGGGGCCGTGTCCAACAGGCTATGGGGCCGGATCCGGCCCCGGGGCCGCCAGTTGGACAGCCCTGTACTACACAATGCTCTAACAAATGCGGGAAAGAAGTAGGTACTTTTTTTCACCAATGGTGGTCTTGCAAAGAAATGTAAAAATACTGGAAAAAATACATACATACACACAAAAATATTACAAATAAAATTTCCCCAACTACCAGAGACATATTTATTGGGCATTACAGACACTAGATTAGATAAAAATCAGGATAGGATGCACAACAGCCAGATTAATTTTGGCCAAAATATGGAAACAAAAAAAAACCCCTGAGCAGAGATGAATGGATTATTAAAATGTTCGATATAATACAAATGGACAATTTATCCCAAAGAATAAAAGAAACAAGCCAAAAAACAGACTGATCTGGTTTTAAGGACTTTATTCGAAATGAAAAAAATCTCATTACTAACAGAAATTTCTGATGTGTAAATATACTTACAGAAGTGAAAACACTAGTGACTGAATTGGAGAAATTGAATTAATCTATCACCAAGACATTAATATCTGAAAAGACCATGGAAAGTCAATATGTTTTTGATTTTTTCCCTTTTTCTTCCACTTGTTATTATCAATTTGGTTCCGGGGACTCACTTTTTATGACTTCTTTTTATGTTTCCTACTTTTACCTCTCCTATATGTTTCCCCCCACTTTCACTGTAATGCTTTCTTTATCTATAATCATAATAATTTTTTAAAAAAAATATATCAAGAAGGACCACTGATAGTATCACCAGTTCCATGCTGGAAACTTGAACATACATTGAGATTCATAACATGGACAGTGTTTTCTGTTTTGGAATTCTTTATTACTTTTAGAATTTTGCAATGAGAATTCTGTGCATAGTTTCCAGACTTCTGCCAGCTTCTCTTTGTTAAAGGTCCCTAAGGGCCACAATCCACATTACTTTTAATGTATAACATATACCATGGTTGAGAATACAATAATGTATTTCTACTGAAGCCACCAAACTCAGTAATCCTCCTAATATGTCAGGATTTTACAGTATGAACATACTGTCTTCCAGATGCAGTCTATATTTACTGGCAGAGAGAATGAGAGTCAGTTGCCAAATATTTTGGTTTTAGATGCCAAACTAAATTGATTAATCTTTGGTTCTATAATGGTCAGGGAGATACCGCTATTTGGTAGATGATTTACACCAGGAAGTAGAAAGGGGGAGTGTGACCCTGTTGGTTCTGCTGGACATCTCGGTGGCCTTCGATACCATTGACCATGGTATCCTTCTGGGATGCCTCGCAGAAATGGGACTTGGGGGTACTGTTTTGCAGTGGCTCCGGTCCTTCCTTGAGGGATGGTCTCAGAAGGTATTACTGAGTGACACCTGTGCGACCCCACAATTTTTGTCTTGTGGAGTCCCACAGGGTCCAGTACTCTTCCCGATGTTGTTTAACATCTACATGAAGCTGCTGGGGGAGATCATCCGGAGTTTTGGAATGTCATCTCTATGCAGATGATGTCCAAATCTGTCACTCCTTCCTATCTGCCACCAAGGAGACTGTCCAGACCTTGAACCGGTGCTTGGCTGCTGTGTTGGACTTGATGAGAGCTAGCAAATGGAAATGGAATCCAGACAAAACAGAGGTCCTACTGGTCAGTTGAAAGGCCAAATAGGGCATAAGATTACAGCCTGTGTTGGATGGGGTTACACTCCCCCTGAAGATGCAGGTTTGCAGCTTGGGAGTGATCCTGGACTCATCGCTGAGCCTAGAACCCCAGGTCTCGGCGGTGGCCAGGAGAGCTTTTGCACAATTAAAACTTGTGTGCCAGCTGTGCCCGTACCTTGGGAAGTCTGATCTGGCCACAGTGGTACATGGTCTTGTTACATCCCGAATAGATTACTGCAACGCACTCTACATGGGGCTGCCTTTGAAGACTGTTTGGAAACTTCAACTAGTCAAACAGGCGGCAGCCAGGTTACTTACTGGAGCAACATACAGGGAGCATACCAGCCCCTGTTGTGTCAGCTCCACTGGCTGCCTGTCCAATTCCGAGTATAATTCAAAGTGCTGGTTTTGACCTATAAAAGCCCTATATGGTTCTGGCCCAGCTTATTTGTCCGAACGTATCTCCCTCATGAGATACTTGAAATTTACAATCTTCTGGGGAAGCCCTGTTCTCGTTCCCACCTCTGTCGCAAATACGTTTGGCGGGGATGAGGGACAGGGCCTTCTCAGTGGTGGCCCCTTTCCTATGGCACTCACTCCCCAGCGAAATTAGGTCAACTTTTCCCCTCCTTTCCTTTAGGAAAGAGTTGAAGACATGGCTGTGGGACCAGGCATTTGGTTACACATTCAGGTAGCAGGCGGACAATAAAATGATGACAATGCTATGGAAAACGAACTGTGGATTGGCTTCGGATTAAGTTGTGATTGTAGAACTCAGATTATTTGTACTTTTTAAAATGGTTTTTAATCTGATTAATGTGTTATTTATTATGTAACTATTGTTTTTATTGATTGTATATGTGGGGCATTGAATCGCTGCTGGCTATGAGCCGACCTGAGTCCCCCTTTGGGGTAGAGAAGGGCAAATATTTGAAATAAAAAAAATTAATTGCTGCACTGCCTCGGGTGACAAAAAACTCTTGATCTCTTCCTGCAGAACATTTGCATGCGGCTAAACTATTATAATGAAGACTGCTTTTTTAATTAGCAGTCCTGTCATATTTTAAAATCCTGTTATAAAGATTGAGACAAATATCAAATCATACGACAGAGGAATTCAGAAGAGCCAAAAGCTCCTGAGGTGGCCCATGAAATTTTCCAGGGTGTGTTTGAACTACAGGCAGTCCCTGAGTTATAAACATCTGACTTACAAACAATTCATTGTTACAAACAGTGGTAAGAAAACAGGAAGTGAGAGAAATCCACCCCCAGAAAGGAAAATTCACTCCTGAAGGAGTTATCATGAGGAAAAGGTGTCTCCACTGAAACTTCCTCATCAATCCTTGTTTCCACAACAAGCCATTTTTTTCAAAATGCAAGGATCACAAGGACAGAAAATATTGTGAAATATTCTGAACAGGTACACAGACAGCAAAACAAACACTTCCTTATGTTATCCTAAGGTGTGTGTGTGTCCAGGTTCTGACTTATGAACAAATACAACTTACAAACAAACCTACAGAACCCATCTTGTTTATAATTTGAGAGCTGCCTGTGCTTTAATTTACAATTATGGTATAATTGATGAGTGTCCTTCCCATTGGTAAAATGGAAAGTTATTTACTTGCATGATGGCTTGCCTGAAAGTCAATACACTTGAGTCCCCAACAACAACTGAGCATACAAAAGGGAGGGGTAGGCTAACAAAGCAGCAAAAACACAAAAGTGGAAAGACAAAAGTGGATGCAGCCCTTTGGATTCCAATCACTGATGTAACTAGTAATGATCGCCTTGACTTAATTGATTCAGCGACGTGCCCAGAAGAAGTGCCCGTTCAGGCACGAAAACGACGAAATTTTTGCTGGCGCCTCCAAGGATTTCCAAGCCGTTCGGCAAGGTCCCGGCTCTCCTTCTACCTTTGAATTTTCTCCTTGCATCATTATCCCTGCGGACCCAGTCGCTGTTTGATTTCTTCACGATTGTTTATTTACTTCAGGCTGCTCTGCGCCCCTTGATGACGCCACTCACCGTGCCGCCAGTCGCCTCCTAGTGACGCGGCCAGCGCGCCACAGTGCCGGCACCTTCAGTCGCGCCCTTGTGACGCGCCTCCAGCGCTCCGGCCTGGCTTGGTCCCATGCTTTACTAGACCACGCTCAGCCTTTCTTTCATCCCTGGACTTCCCTGTCGTGAGTAACACAGAACTGCATATCACCCTGAACTTTTGCCCTTGTTGCCCCTGTTTCAACGTATGCATTGCCTTTCTGTCGTCGTGTACTCACATAACCGGGCTGTAATACTGTGCATACTGGCTATTATTGCGTGTGTTCTTCACTGTATACTACTGTTGATATATTGTGATTTATATGCTGCATTGATAAATATTATTTTGATTCATTACGACCACCTGTGAGCTTCCACCTGCGTCATCCCACAGTGGTTCCACTTTTGTGTTTTTCCCCAACAACAACCACAACAACCACGCAGTTGGACTACTAATGTGTTTGATTTTATGGACCAAAAACTCTGGTAATCTTGTAATACTGATGACAGTCTGACAAGCCAACAATTTGTACCCAAAGAGAAATAGAAAAAAAATCATTCCACTGTTTAAAATCATTTATTTAATTGCATTATCCCTGAAGGCTTATTTAATTTTAAACATGCAGACTTTTATCTATTATGAATGAACTCAAAAATATACAGGTATGTTAATGCTGATTTCAAAATTCAAGCAGAAAGAGGAAGGGGTTTATTTTGCATTCAATCTATAAAGTCTGCATATATAAACAACATGAAGCTTTATTTTGTATTTTTCTTTAAAATCCAAATTAGCCATATTGTGCTTTTTAAAGCAAATGGAAGCGTACGTATAAGAATATATGTGAAGCTGAAACCCCAGATTTTTCTCCACAGGAAACACTACATTTTTAATTAGCTATATCCTAATTTGAGGTTAATTTTGGCTAACTGATTTACATATTTTTTACCCCATGGGCAGGAAGTGAAAAGCAAATATTGAATTCTAGTTAATTGGGTTTTTCTTTGTAAGAAAAATAAAATGCAGAACATATTTTATTGACTATATTTGGATTAGGCAATTATAACACAGATTTTTTTCACTAAAAAATTAAAATAAATTGGATCTCACTCATACTAGATTCAAAAGAAATTGCTAGTGACAAGAATAGCATATAAGATTTCCAACTGTCACTTAATATGTAATATATCCATACTTATATAACTTATTTCAATGTGTGCTTCCCATTTCTGTATATTTTTCTCGAGAAAACAAACAGTATTTTGAATTCATAGAATCATAGAGTTAGAAGAGAAGCATGGGCCATCCAGTCCAACCCCCTGCCAAGAAGCAGGAAAATTGCATTGAAAGCACCCCTGACAGATGGCCGTCCAGCCTCTGTTTAAAAGCCTCCAAAGAAGGAGCCTCCACCATATTCTGGGGCAGAGATTTCCACTGCTGAACAGCTCTCACAGTCAGGAAGTTCTTACTAAGGTTCAGATGGAACCCCCTTTTTGTAGTTTGAAGCCATTGTTCCATGGTCTAGTCTTCGGGGCAGCAGAAAACAAGCTTGCTTCCTCTTCCCTATGATTTCCCCTCACATATTGGCCATCATGTCTCCTTTCATTTTTCTCTTCTTATAGTGCTAGTTCTCCAGCCCCTTGATCATTTTAGTCACCCTTCTCTAGACATATTCTAGTTCATCTACATCTCCCTTCAATTGCAGTGCCCAGAATTGGACAAAGTATTCCAGATGTGGTCTGACCAAAGCAGAATAGAGGAGTAGCATGACTTCCCTGTATCTAGACACTATACCCTATTTATGTAGGCCAAAATCCAATTGACTTTTTTTGCCGCCACATGACATTGTTGGTTCCTGTTTTACTTGTTGTCCATGAGGACTCCAAGATCTTTTTCACATGTACTGCTGTTGAGCCAGTTGTCCCCCATTCTGTATCTTTGCATTTAATTTTTTTTCTGCCTAAGTGAGTATTTTGCATTTGTCTCTGTTGAACAACATTTTGTTATTTTGGGCCCATCTCTCTAATCTGTTAAGATTGTTTTTAATTCTGCTCCTGTATTCTGGGGTTCCTCTCAATTTGGTGTCATCTGCAAACTTGATGATCATACTTTCTAACCCTTCATCTAAGACTAGTCATTAATAAAGATGTTGAACAGGACCAGGCTCAGGATGGAAACCCTGTGGCATTCCACTTGTCACTTCCTTCCAGGATGAAGAGGAAACATTGGTGAGCATCCTTTGGGTTCTGTCGCTTAACCAAATAAATATCCACCTAACCATAGTTTTGCCAAACCCACATTTGACTAGTTTGTTTGCCAGAAGGTAATGGGGGATGTTGTCGAAGATCTTACTGAAAGAGACCAAAGACATCTAACACTGAAGAGAATACAATATACAATTTAAAGTTTAAACCTTAAGAAAACTTATAAACTTTGCACTAAGTGGCCCTTTGCACTAAGTGGTCAGTGTAGATGTGGGACGCAAGATGGGAATTATCGATTTGAAAAATATTTGTAATATACCTTGAGACATCCTGACAAAAAGACTCCTGGATTTTCAAAGTTCAGGACATGCTGTGCACAAGATTCATACTTTCTGGCATACCGAATTTTTCATATGGAGTAAACAACACTCTTCTTTCTTTCTTTCTTTCTTTCTTTCTTTCTTTTTGCATAGATAATATTACCTGCACAGAAAATGCCTTTTCCACACACAAATAGTGTTTGTTAATTTTGTGCAGAATAGGTCCTGAACTGTACAATCTTCTTCTTTTTAAAATTATTTTTATTTGTCAGTTTTTTCAAAATAACAATAGAAGAGGGGGAAGAGTATGTTTGTCCAAGAAAGTAGGAAAGTGGGAGTGGGTAGTGTGAAGACAAAACAGGGGGGAATAAGGGTGATTGGGGGGTGAAAGAGTGGGGTCAGGGCAAGTCCGGCAGGGGGGAAATTGGGGGAACCTCCAGTTCATTCCACAGGGAGAAAATCTTTTCAAAAGTAAATTTAATATTGAGTTAGCTGACAAAGTATTTTGCTATTTTGGTTTGAGTTCCTAATTATTTGTCAAAAAACTTAAGTTTCATTTTATTTTGCATATATTGTTTTAATAACTTCCAGTTAATCTGATTTGTTCTATTCCGGTCTCTTAGAAATTGTGTCAATGTGTCTCTATTCATATTTTCTTCGACTTTAATCCACCAGTCCTCTATTGAAGGAGGGTCCTTCTCTTTCCATTTTTGTGCTACTAGTACTCTCGCAGCTGCTGTCAAGTAGAATAAAATCTTCTCTTTGTTTATTTCCCATTCTAAATCAAATATATTTAGCAAATAATATTCTGGTTTCAGGTCGTACTTTACCTTTATGATATTTTGTGTATGTTTATGGATTGTTATACAGAACGTTTTAATAATCGTGCAACTCCACCATTGAAGATAATAAGTTCCTAATTCTCTCCCACATCTCCAACATTGATTAGTATATGTTTTATAACATTTTGATAGCTGTAAGGGTGATAAATGCCATCAGTAGAACAGTTTATACCAGTTCTCTATTATATTAATTGATCCTGTATGTTTCCATTTTTTCCTCCATACTTCTTCCCACTCTTTTAGAAGTATTGATTGTCTATTGTCTATCGCCCTCTTTACCATATTATGTTACCTTACCGTACAATCTTCAAAAGACAGTAATCCACTAGTAATCCTGCCTTATTTTGGCTCCTGTGTAAGCATGCAACTCACAAGTGATTTTCTAGAGGCAATATGAACTTTTGTGTTCCTATATTTGTTGCCATAATAATTGAGCTGTGAAAACACATTTCATACATGAACACAAAGTTTTCCTCTCTCTAGCTCTCCCTCCCCCCACCATCTCTCTATATAATTTCCTGCATGGTGCCACAATACATTGGTTTGTCCTTAAGAGTGCAAATTTATCTAGAAAAACCTAGACAGCTTCCAAGTGGACATTTGGCACGCATTATACTGACTTTTGAAGCTGATGGAAAGCTAGCTTTTGGCTCAGAAACTCAGCACAAGGCATGCACTCATATCTACAGAGCTGATTGTAATATCTGGATTGGTTTTCAGAAAATCATAAAAATTACCTTAGCATGAGACTGAAATTTCCTTCACTACTCTGATGAAACCTCTGCCCAAGAATCTCTCTTAATATCACATGTATTGAAATCTCTACTCTTTCTCTTGCTTTATTTTTTCACTTAACAATTACATTATTATAAGGACGAATAAAAATGTAATGTAAGCTCCGGCAAGGGGGGTCTAATGAACCACGCTCACTCCAAGTAGGGTTGAAGGAATTGTAGTTTAATAGGTCCTTAGTCCAGGGCAGCCAAAGACAGAACTGGGGAGGGGTCACAAGGTACAGCCTTATATAGACATTCTCCCAATTGAATCTAAGTCCCTCCCCTTATCTGGAAAGCCCGGGAAGAGGCTCCTGGCATTCGCGCCAAAAGCTCGAGCCGTTGCTGGCAAGGCCACAGCTGCTTGCTTATCTCAATGTTTACAGAATGGCAGGGGCTGGAGATGGGGCCTAAGCAAGCCACAATTCCAGTCCCTGACATGTAATTAATATAATTAACTGGTAAGATTTTCCAAAATTCACTTTCTTAAAAAAATTGATAGAAAGAATTTGAAATTTTGTTTTTTTAATCGAATATGATGCTTTGCTCATCCAGGTAGAAGACTTTAAGTGCTTAGCTCTTTAAGAATGGCTTAAATCCTTAATTATTGCTCAATATTTAGAATAACTTATTAGATAACCTTCTCAATCTTTTCAGTTAAACAGCTAACATATAACATGTACCTGTCAGCCTTTAGCTGGAAAAGTATGTATGTGTGTGTTCCAATATATTTTAAGCTTTCTAATCATATCCACTGCAGACAGCATGAAAGTAAAATTTGTTATTTTACTAGAGATGTTCCATCAGTGTGCTTAATTTTGAGAAAAGTGAGCTACAGAATCGCATGTAGTTTAATTTCTTGCTTCAAAATTGTTCTAAAGATGATTCATGCTGAAAGCATTTCCCAAAGTACTTTGCACAGCATCAAACCCACTTAGATGTTTCAGAAGTATTGCCTCTTTGTATTCTCAATTGCTTCTCAATCCAAATCTAAATCTTTAGACTCTGGATACATTTGGATTAGAAAAGAAGCTATTTAAATTTTTGAAATGCCTCCCACCCCCTTTCAATGGAGGATCAAATCTCCACTTAGTTATGAAACTCAATCAGTAATATCAGCAAAAGCTATATCAATTTGATGACCTCAGAGCATGGATAAGATATGAACATAACACGTGTTTTGAAAAAGATGAATAATTATAGTAATATAATATAATATAATTATAATACCCAGGACAGAAGTATCAAAAGGTAAGCAGTGGAAGTTTTGGTAGAGACCAGTTGGATTGCCTTTTTCTACACTGTTCAAAATAAGATACTAAAGATATGTGGGAAAATTTACTCGAATCTTCAACAGATATTTGAACTGGATTGGAATTGTGTAATAGCGGGTCTATTTTAACTTTCATTTTAACCTTTGTTTTTTAACTTTTATGGTATGAAGTTTTACCTTGGCATTTTAACGATGCTATTTTTAATTACTTTAAACTTTAACTTATTCAAATTCTAATGTATGTTAGTTCACTAATACAGGAGTCTTAGGATAGTGATTAGTGTCTATTTGTGTACTTTTTAATATAAATAAAGTGTTATTATTATTTTTCATTTTGTCTTTACTGTTGATATGGTCAATAGACTAATCAATACCCTTTGCTTTGCTCTTCAATGGATCTATCTGCATCTATCCCTTCTAGTCCTAATGTTTTTGGGAAAAGAATAATATTGTAGCATTTTATGCCATATTCCCATAGATTCAAAAAAAAGAAAGAGGTTGAATACCCTTTAAAATTACAATATTTGGCTGTTAGAAAACTAAACAGCAGACTTGATCTCCTCCTACTGGAGTAAATTCCTTCTGAGCTCTTTGACACTATATTCCTCTGTCAGTTCAGTTACATGGATATGCCCTTGAGCACCAATTCTCACTCTTTACCCTGCCTGACCAGCTTCTAAAATCAACTGAAGTTGAGTCTAGTTCACATGTTTCTTTTTGTACAGCAAATGGAATTAGATTCTCTGCTTCAGTCAAACTTCAAATCAGTACTTACAGGCCCCAGGCAACAAGCAAGAATTAAAATGATTTTTTCTGATGTAATATTATGTGTGCCTTTTCATCTAATTATGTGTTGTTCTTTCATATTTATTTTTATGTAGCCCTGAAGGAGGCCATAAAATATATACAGTCTGAAACACATTTCATTTTCTCTATAATAAAGCAGCCATATAGTGAGCACTTTGAGTTTTTGGATGGAGTTGCACTCCCCTGAAAGACTGTGTTCACAGCTTGGGATTACTCCTGGATCTGTTTCTCCAAATGTCAGCTCAAGTAGATGCAATGATCAGGAGTGCTTACTATCAGCATTGACCGATATGCTAGCTGCTCCCCTTCCTAGATTCAGAGACCTTAAAGATGGTAGTGCACGCACTAGTAACCTCAAGGTTGGGCTTCTGCAATGTGCTTTACTGTATTGTCAAGGCTTTCATGGCTAGAATCACTGGGTTGCTGTGAGTTTTCTGGGCTGTATGGCCATGTTCCAGAAGCATTACCTCCTGACGTTGCACCCACATCTATGGTAGGCATACTCAGAGGTTGTGATGTTTGTTGGTATTAGATTACTATGCAAATGCTTCAATATATGGAAGAAGACCTCTGCTGCTTGACCTAGTACTCTCCCTTGGAAGGCATTGCATAACACAGAGTGTTTTAAAGAAAGCCAAAATACACAAAGTGGGAGTTAGAGCAAAGATACATAAAAATTCAAAACTTGTATGAAGGAAAATCATACAGGCAAATCCTTTGTTGCAGATATAAATCCAATATAGCCAAAAGATACATGAAGACTGAGGTCAAGAAAAGAGGCCTCATACAGCATGCAAACTACATTTCTCAAAATGGTGCTCCATACCTAAAAAGCAGATGGAGAGAGAAAAAGAACAGGAACACAGGAAATCAGGAACCCAACAAGAGACAAAGCATTGCCTCTTCCTTTTTATAGGTTTGTGGGACCAAAGGAGATGCTTACATGCTTTGCCACTTGTACCAAACCCTAAACATGCAACATTTATGAGGGCAAAAAAAGTGTTAAGCACACCAGTGTTGCTAAACAGGAAACATGCAGGGACCTAATCATTCCAAATATCTGCATGCAAAGATTGTCAGTTTATCCAACAGCTGGAAACTAGGCAAGTGGGGTTTATATATATATGGAGAATGTCCAGGGTAGGAGAAAGAATTCTTGTCTGTTTGAGGCAAGTGTGAATGTTGCAACTGATCACCTATACTAGCATTGAATAGCCTTGCAGCTCCAAGACTTGGCTGTTTCCTGCCTAGGGGAATCCTTTGTTGGGAAGTGATTAGTTGTCCCTGATGATTTCTTGTCTGGAATTCCCCTGTTTTTGAGTGTTGTTCTTTCCTTACTGTTCTGATTTTTGACTTTTAAAAATACTGGTAGCCAGATTTTGTTAATTTTCATGGTTTTCTGTTGAAATTGTCCACATGCTTCTGCATTTCAATGGTTTTGCTATGTACCGTATTTTTCGCACCATAAGGCGCACCTGCTGATAAGACGCACCTAGATTTTAGAGATGGAAAATTGGGGAAAAATGGGGGCTGTCTACTACATGGGACACTAATATGGAGGGGGGGAAGGCACTGGAGCAGAGGGGGGGGGGCGGCGATATACTCACGCTATATTCGCCCCTCTCCTCGGCGGCTCCCGGATGCACCAGCGCATGGCCAGACTCCGCTGCCGTGTCGCCGCAGCCAGTCGGCGGCACGGAGGAACGGGTGAAAGAGGGACTCACGGGGCGGGAGGGAGGGAGGAAGGAGGAAGAGGCCGCAGTGCCTCCGCAGGGCTCCCTCCCTCCAGCGAGGCCTTCCTCCTCTTCCTCCTCGGCAGAGGCGCGACGGAGTGATGTCACGAAGATGTGCCTCTGGCTTCGGGCCCTTCCGCCGGCGCTGCTGCTGCTGCTGCTACCGCTGCGTCTCCGGAAGGGCCTGAAGCCAGAGGCGCATCTTCGTGATGTCACTCCGTCGCGCCTCTGGCGAGGAGGAAGGCCTCGCCGGTCGCGCGCTGTAAAGGACGGCCAGAAGAGAGGCCGGAGGGAGGCAGGGAACTCTTCCTCCTTCCCTCCCTCCCTCCGGCCTCTCTTCCGGTCGTCCTTACAGCGCGCGGCCGGCGAGGCCTTCCTCCTCGCCAGAGGCGCGATGGACTGACGTCACGAAGATGCGCCTCTGGCTTCGGGCCCTTCCGGAGATGCAGCGGTAGCAGCAGCAGCGCCGCGGAAGGGCCCGAAAGAGGCGCATCTTCGTGACATCACTCCGTCGCGCCTCTGCCGAGGAGGAAGAGGAGGAAGGCCTCGCCGGAGGGAGGAGCCCTGGAGGCGTTGTGGCCTCTTCCTCCTTCCCTCCCTCCTCCCGCCCCGTGAGTCCCCTCTTCCGCCCCGTTCCTCCGCACCGCCGACTGGCTGCGGCGACACGGCAGCAGGAGTCTGGCCATGCGCAGGCGCAGCCGGGAGCCGCCGGGGGGGGGGGTGCGAATATAGCGTGAGTATATCGCCGCCCCCCCCTGCTCCAGCGCCGCCCCCCCCCTCCCTGCCTGCATCTTCGCTCCATAAGACGCGGCTCATTTTTCTTCCTACTTTGGGAGGAAAAAAAACTGCGTCTTATGGTGCGAAAAATACGGTAATCTGATATGGTACTTGTTAGAGTGGCTAACAACACAACAAACCAGAAGGGTATCACATCAATATCTATATGATCAAAATATTTCAAAAGTAAATTATAGGTGTGTGTGTGTGTGTGTGTGTGTGTGTTATGGAATTTCAAAAGTTATACATTAATAAGGGGTGATTCTCACATCAATATCAATTGTTACAAAGTGCATCATATTACATATATCCAAAAATAAGTGTACAAAGCACACTGCTACATAAGAGCACCCAAGGTTCTATACCTTACTCAACGTATCTGTTTGAAATAAGTATCCAGAAAGTAAGGAATAATCTGCAATGGGCAAAACATGTCTGTTTGTCACAACAAATGTATCCAATGGTGAAGAAAGTCAAACCTCTACTGAGGGTGGATGAAAGTATCCAATAAATCCAATGCGGTATATATCCAAAGCATTGATACGCTAAAGCTGAGGTTACACTCCGCAAAGGGAGGCTGGATTGGAATGGCTGTCCTCCATGCCTGAGGAAGATTTACTAATGATTGTGTATTTATGGGGGCGCCAGCACGCCGCATATTCACATTGAGGAAGTTTCGGGAACGAAATGAAATGGCCTGGAAAAGCCGGCTCCAGAAAGTGCTTCTGCCGTCGGCAGCCTCCCTTCGCGGAGTCCTGTTATGGAGGTACCTATTGACACTGCCCGATCAGGAGTTCCTGAAGCTTTAACGTATCAACGCTTTGGATATATACTGCATTGCATTTATTGGATACTTTCATCTTGCAGGTTTTCTGTTGTCTGGGTGGAGTAACCAGGAAAGGTCAAAAGAGAATTTGAACTAATGGGAGTTTTCGAACTTGATGCAAAGTCCAATCTTCTTTAGGATCTCCAGCTCTAGAAAGCGTGCAGCTGATGAATCAGCTGAACCTAGTAGTAAGCACTCCTGATTACCACATCTGGGCTGACATTTGGAGAGAAAGGTCCAGGAGCACTCCGGGAGTGTAACCTTTCTGGGAGCGTAACCTCATCCAGAACTCACTGACACATCTACATCCCCAAGTTAGAACACTTCATGGCAAGCACTTCTGTCTTGTCTGGATTTAGTTTCAATTAGTTTTCCTTCATCCAGCCCATTATCTCCTCCAGTCATTCATTCAGAGGAGACACACTATCCTTAGCTGAGACTTTTCTCAAGCCATGGAGAAACTTATTTAGGTGTCATCAGCAAACACCCCACCCCATGTCCCAGCAGCTTGTCTACATTGACAGTACTTGCCAATTGAAAATGATCCACTGTAATTGCAATCATAGAGTTACTGGACACCTCATTATCAACTTCTGCTGCAATACTAGCATCTAAGTTGGCTTTTGTGCAACAGATTTTATCTGTGAAATGGTTATAAAAGACATCACAGTGAGCTACCAAAGGAACTAATAATGGGTTTGGATGGGAAGGTATCCGAGTTAAACCTCTTATCACTCTGAACAGCTCAGCTGGACATGAATCTGCAGAAAGAAGAAATCTTTCTCCGCTACATGTGGGAACAAAAACATCATCTATATAGGAACAAAAACATTATCTATATTGTGTCTGGTCACATAAAAGTTACGTTTATATAGGTCTTAACAACATGATGTGTATGAATCGACAACGGCTGATAAACTTCATCCTAGTATGAAGCAGAAAAGGGATGAATTCATTTTCCAGAATGAAGAATGACTCATATTTTCGGGAGGAAAAAGATTAGGGGCAGTTTCAGAACTCATACTATGCAGTTTGTTCCCTGATACCAAGAGTTAAAACAAGGATGGAGTATGTGAGGCCCTCTAAATGTTGGATAGAAACCTTAGTCATTTCTTGCTTGTAGTTATGCTACTTGGAGTTGCACTTGAATAGGTAAACTCTCCATTAAAAAGATCAGATAGCACATGAAGACTCTCTGGAGAGTAATTCTGGCATTGTAAGATATTCTGGTAATTAGCCATTTAGCACAAAAAGAGAAGTAAATAGAAGGTATCCAAAAGGATTTCTTCTTTGCACACATTTTATTATATGTGGGGGGGAGGGGGTTAAAAGCAAATGTTAGTTTTAACTATGTAACTTAATACCGAGATGGTTCTTAAAAAATGAATAAAGTATGGAATGAAATACCACTCGCCATTCATACTAAAGAACTGGAGGTTTGAGCTTGTATAAAAGAGATCACATGAATTCTTCATAATACAATGAGTAAAATTTGGCTTCAGTCATTGATCCCACTGGGAGCACATTTTTTATTCAATAGAACAGTGAATTTTCCCACCTTCAAAAATAGCTATCAAAAGAATAAATAACCTTCTGTTACTCCTTCCTCCTTATTTTGCACCAGTCTGCAGATCTCTGTGTTTCATCTATAACAAATTTTGCACTCATTTTTCTCTGAATGTAGACAGCCCATACATCCTTAATATATAATGGTACAGTACTGCATGTGTTTCCTTAGATATATATCCCACTGTTGCACTGATGTTGTTAAGTTTATATAGGATTGCATATTAAGGGTGATTCTGGCCTCCTTAAATCATACTTGCTAGCATTTCAAAATAATAAAATAAAATCAGGGACATGTATGGTCAAGCAACATCAAAGCATACTCAATATTATTATTCAACATTTATATGCGCCCCCTGGCCCAGCTGGCCCGCGACTTTGGTCTGGAGTGTTATCAGTACGCTGATGACACCCAGCTCCTGCTGAGAATGGACGGCAGGCCGGACTCCGTACCCGATTGTTTCCATCGCTGCCTTGAAGCCGTGACTGGTTGGCTGCGTGCCAGCCGGCTGAAGGTGAACCCGTCAAAGACGGAGATCTTGTGGCCCGGTCGCCCTGGGCTGGATGAGTGCCGGTTGCCTACCCTGGATGGCGGCGGCTTAGCCCGTCATCCTTAGTTAAGAGCTTAGGTGTTCAACTGGACCCCTTGCTGACCATGGAGACTCAGGTCTCCGTGGTCAGCAGGACGGCGTTCTTCCACCTACGACAGGCTAAGCGACTGGCACCCTACCTGTCCAGGCATGATCTGGCCACGGTGATCCAAGCGACGGTCATCTTGAGGCTGGACTACTGTAACGCCCTCTACGTAGGTCTTCCCTTGGTGACAATCCGGAAGCTCAAGCTAGTGCAGAATGCCGCTGCTCGCTTGCTGGCGGGAACGCCGGCAAGGGAGCACATTACGCCCACTCTTCAGCAACTGCACTGGCTCCCCATGGAGCACCGAATTGTCTTCAAGGTGTTGGTGTTAACCTTCAAGGCCCTGTACGGCTTAGGGCCTGCGTACCTGAGGGACCGCCTTGCCCCATACATTCCCCCGAGATCACTATGTTCAGAGGAACAAAATCTGTTGTTGGTGCCAACAATCCGCTCCTGCCATCTGTCCACAACTAGGCAGAGAGCGTTCTCCGTAGCTGCCCCGGTGCTATGGAACTCCCTGCCAAGTGACATCCGGACCATACAAGACCTAATTCCCTTTCGGAGGGCGGTTAAGACCGCGCTGTTCAAATTAGCCTTTGACTAGACAACCGGATTGGGCGACTGTCTTACAGTTGTCTAATACACTGGTGTTTCGGGCCTTTGGAAGTGTATGCGTGTCTTACTACCTCGTAATGTGATCTGTATTGTTTTAATGTTTTAATATTTTACTGTTTTATTGTACGGCTGCATGGCCACTACATGCTGCTGGTCTTTATGTTGTGACCCTCCCCGAGCCTGCAGGGAGGAGCGGAATACAAAACCAAATAATAAATAAATAAATAAAAATAAAAATGACAACATGTATTAATGAGGAAAAACACACAAGCTAGGAGAGCTTCTGGCATTTTGTTTTTGCCTGAGTCTTCTATCTCATCTCTTGAAGTAGTTTTGTACAGAATACTTTTGAACTTTAAAATCAGCTTGCAGGAATTAAAGTAAGCTGAAGATGAAAGAAGAAAGTGGTAGGACTGGGGTCTAAAGGTGGTCTAAAGTTGGGGCAACAGATTATTAATGGGGGCTATTCTTGCCAAATCAGGATAGTTGGGGGACATATTTTACTGCAAAATAGTTACATTTCATGTTCTTTTTTTACAGAAAGGGGGAGTAATTATTAAGAGATGAAAAATTGTTCTGCTGCGAGATGAACTGCATACAATATAGCCAGTTCAGGAACACAGTTTCCCCACTGTTATCAGTGTAGCTAGTGCAGGAAAGAGACGCCTTCTGCCAAGAGCTGTTGGATGCTGGTTGGCTTAGGAGGGCATCATAAAACTATTAAAGTTGGTAAACTGTGATGGGTGTAGTATAAGCAAGACTGGAGGTGGAACATCACAATACACCATATAAACCAACTACACAGTCTATTGCTGCAGTGAGCACTATACTTGAATTATTATGCAATACAAGTTCTATATAGAAATAATATAACTCTCTTGTTACATACAACATCTTAACTTGCTATCACTTTGCTTTTAATTCAAAGTGGTAGTTGTAATGTATAATCCCAGTATGACTTGGCTCCAGGCTATTTGAAAAACGGTATTTTATCAGAATTGTTTGGGGATTTAGTTTTGTTTTAGTTCTATTTTGTTGCTATCTGTTTTGGGTCCCTTGTTAGGGAAAGAGAAACAAAATAAAATAATGACTCAGATTTTCTCCCCATTTCAGGAATGAACATACATTTTAAATCTTTCTGTTCTTGCCTTTTACTGTTTCCATAACATAAAGTACTTTGGCAAAAGATTGCTTTTTATTGGATCAAATACTGTGTCTTGTCTTCGTATAAAACATAATTTTGCCTATAATATATAATTCATAAATTAGCACTAATATAATTTTCTGCTGGATGGCTCAGTTAAACAAAATGGTACCATTTGCTATTTAGATGACTATTTTTCCAAATCTATAAAGAGCTGTTTGTGGCTTATTTTATTCACAGGAAAAATAAATTAAAAATAAAACTTATTTCCTCCACCTAGAAATAAGTAGTATGCTGACTAATGCCTACAAGTCTCATCCTTGCTCAAGTGGTTCCAATGTGTAAACTGAAGAAGTCATTATAACCATTGTGGAAAACCCTATGGAGCATGCACAGATTCAAGTTCAATTATAATGTATCTCTACATGGCGACATCTCCCAAAGAAATGCAGTGTCACACATACAGAAGCTAGAGAAAACACAAAAGACCATCTGTAAGCTTTGAACAGATGTAGCTTTTGAATACTTGGGCTTATCTTGCACTTGAAAATACAAACCTAAAAACAAGTAGTGCTCACCAAAATATCAACAAAAGAAAAAAAAAAAAGAAAAAGAAATAAAAAAGCGGGGCAGGGCTTATTAACTCGTTACGAATTTTTTAAAACATACAAAATGTTATGCTAAATATTACATTTCTCCTGTGATCAAAGCCTGAATATTTGTCTAACTTTAGCATGGATGGGATCCAGTTTTGTGGGGGGAAACTACAGAAGTGGGAGCCTTTCAGAATCCTATAAGATTGACTGTATTGTAAGGTAGAAGAGTCAAGGGAGCAAGAAAGAAAATATATATTTTCATCAGAAACAAGCAAAGTTCACCAGGTAGCTGGGTTAAACGGACGATCTATGTTCTTCCAGCTGTGAGAAAGACCAGGTCTCATTGGTGCCCCAACTGAAATTGATATTGTTATGCACCTTAAAGTCATGTCTGACTTATGACAACACAATACATAAAAAATCACAGGGTTTTGACTGCCTCTGGGGCTGGGGGCCCTTCCAGAAAGACAGCCTTTTAATCTGGGACATATAAATGGGGCAAAAATAGTGATAATTTAAGGAAAATCCAAACACAGAGCTCTCAGTCATCCAGCATCCTGAAAGGATTGGTTAGTGCAGACTTTGCCAAATGAATGTGGGACATCCACCAGAAGTGTTTGTTTTTTTAGTTGATACTTACAGATGTACCGGACCTCATAAGCATTGATGCAGATATAAGAAAGTGCACACAAGCAGATTTTTTTTGTCATTATCTCTCCTCACCATTCTGCTACCTTTGTGTTTGCCCTCTTGAACCCCATTTATCTTTGTGGTCAACTTGCTTGCCATGCTGGTGCCTATTATGTAATTTAAAGCTCTGTTTAATTTCATAAAAAATGAGAACAAAGGAATGGTTGGTGAGAGTTCTCATGGGGGTTACTGTCATTTCATGTTTCCATTTTTGCCACCTGGGTGTCTGTGTCTGTATTTTTTACCTCCCTTTTCAGCTGTTTTGGGACTATAAAATGAGGATTAGAGCCATTCACACCACCATATAGTAACCAAGTCCTGTGGGTTTTTTTTTGGGGGGGGGTGACTGCAGAAATATAAAGTCCCCCATAGTAGTGCACTTTTCGGCCAATTGTTAATTTAAGCATTTGTTTTTCCTCTGATCCCACAATCCAGCATGAGTTTTCTCTGAGCAACATCTAGCCAGCCACCCCCCTTATCCCAGTTTCTTGTAGATTTTAAGGCCTGTATAGAAGGGGCCTGAGAAAGATTTTTACTCACAAGGAGTCTCGTGGCCAAGAGACTCGATATCACTTAGTAGCTCATCCAGGGCCCATTTGACCTAAGTGGTGTAGATGTGCTCCCTGTTTCAAGTCCAGCACGATTAATGTATTTCTTTTAGTGCCCTTGAAAAAGTATTTACTATGTAGAATGGCGCCAAGACTAAAATATAGCACTAAAATGGGAGATGTTACCATAAGGAACCAACATACTTACCGTGTTTCCCCGAAAGTAAGACAGCGTCTTACTTTCTTTTCCCCCCAAAAAGTCCCCCTACGGATTACTTTCGGGGTATGTCTTATATAACCCAAGACGTACCCCGTCGCCACGCGCCGCCGCCGCCGCCACGCTGCCACGCCACCGCAACTGGAGGTGTGCGCGGCACACCTGCGGCACACCTCCGCGGCACACCTTTTCGCCAGGCCTCCAAGCAAGGAAGGGAGGAAAGGAGCCAGGGGCGGGACGAAGCGGCGACGCGTCACTGTGACGCGGCGATCCTCACCACGCCCCTGGCTCCTTTCCCCCTCCCTTCTTTCGTCAAGCAAGGGAGGGAGGAAAGGAGCCAGGGGCGTGGTGAGGATCACCGCGTCACAGTGACGCGTCGCCGTCCGCCCCTGGCTCCTTTCCCCTCCCTTGCTTGGAGGCCTGGTTGTGCCGCGGGAGGTGTGTGCGCAGGTGTGCCGCGGCACACCTCCGATTTGCGGCGGCGGCGGGACGAGGTACGGCTTACATACGGGTACGGCTTATATAAGCCGACACCCTCGACACCCCCGATACGTCTTACAATCGGGGGTGTCTTACTTTCGGGGAAACACGGTAGAAAGTAAGAATTGTAATAATTTGTATAATATTCATAACTATAGCACTTTGTATAATATGCAAAACAATATCAACTATGCACAATATGCCTGGATTTGAGAAGCTAGAGTATGGCAACCCTATTAAGATTCCACCATCTGCATATTTATTATGGATTTATAATTACTTAATTCTAATAATTTTAAACTCCTCTAGGAAGAGAATAATGTGTTGAAACTGTTCATCTTTCATACAGAAGAAATTATTCTAACCTCCAGTTGTCTCTTGAGTTGGGTTCAGTTACCAGTACTGACCTTAACATTGGCATTTTTCTCATCAGGCTTTTCCTTGACACAGTGTTGCTGATTGAGTTTACTTGCCCAGGAAGTCTGTAATATGAATGCCTCCCTTGGGACTTTCGGGGGGGATGAATGACTTTTATTCTATATTCTAGATATAATGTGGCTAAAGCACTGTGTCAGAAAGGTACATTGACTTCCATCAAGCTGGTCATCAGCAGAAGTCCACTTGGGATCCAGCTGCCTATTAGTTTTTAAACATGCTATTTAAGGGTGTTTTAATAATGTGTTTATGTTATTTTATTTATTTGGTTTGGGGCATTTTTTTCTGGGCCATGAGAAGGATTTTATCTGATACTACCAAATTAACTTATACATTTTTTTTCTCAGGAATGAAAGCAAAATCCCGTGAGTTCAGTTGCTTGAATTCATCACAAAACACCTGCTGCACTTTATGACTGCAAAATTTACTTCACATTTCATTAAAACAGTTTGGCTACAAATTCCATACCATTCAAACACAGCATAAAATATTAGGTTTCTTCCATTTATAAGGTAGAGCTATGAGGTTGAGCAAAGCTAAGCCTTAAAAAGATATTTCTATGCCAAGATCACAGATGATAAAGACATAACTTTATTTTCATGACTTCCTTTAAAAAACTCCCTGCTGAGTGAGAGTTTAAAACATCAAAGCATTAAAGAAGACTTAAATTAACTCTCTTTTATTAATAAGTGATTGAAAATATTTTCTTGACAGTGAATGACTCCGGCAAGGCACACTAGATAACTAGGTATGTTGAAA
Organism: Anolis apletophallus; assembly: GCA_030556195.1. Taxonomy (NCBI): domain Eukaryota; kingdom Metazoa; phylum Chordata; class Lepidosauria; order Squamata; family Anolidae; genus Anolis; species Anolis apletophallus. The sequence continues at coordinate 32,958,880 of JARBWK010000007.1, forward strand.
TGGGAATTAAAATATGTTCTATTTATATAAACTCATTGTTCTAAATGTAACATCTGGGTATGTTAAGGAGAAAGTAGGCACTCCTCATAACCTACTGAAATTAAATATTAGTTTTCAGCAAGCAGATAATGGAAGTATCTCCTAAGGTAGATTTTGCTGTCCTGTGGTTTAAACGCCCTCTGCATTAATCAGTGGGGTTCATTCAGTGTGAAAATTGCTGATGGTTTCAAATGAGGCATTCATATCACAAAAATCTTCCTGCCCCAGTAAGTGATATGGTGCCAGAATGTCAGTCTGGTGTAATTGTATATATAAAGTTCTCAGAGCAACCATGTCACCTCAGTGTTCAAACTCTATTTCAGGACATTCACCAGGTCTTCAGGTCACCATACTACTAATGTCCCTCATTCTGATTTTAGCCTTAAGCCTTGACTCAGCTATCAGTATCAGAAATTCGACAATTGTGTTACTCTTAAACCATTTTGGCAGAGCTGGGCTATGAGCAGTAATCTGGAATTAGCCAAGGGTCTTGGTATCAACTAGTACTCTAGACGTAAAGCCAAAGCAGAGTCATGTGACATACTGAGACCAGTTCCACAATTATATTGTAATATAGTGTGAAACTGTCTCAAGGTCAGGGTGTTTATAAAATGCTACAAAATGCATCCAGTCTGAAATACTCTATTAAAAAACTCCCCAGAAATTCTGTAATATGCCTCAAAATCTGCTACAGTCATTCAATTTATATCCCATGCAGGGTTGGAATCAAGACCAAGAAATGTGGAGCACTCAACAGGACAGGGCTGATGCTGACTCATTTGAAAAACCTGGAAACAGAGCTCCCTGGAAAGCAAACAAGCACCACCACCCCCACCCCAGGAAGAAATCATAGCATTATCGTGGAAAGGCCCATTTTTCACCCCTTTGTCTCCATTTGTTGTATCCTGCCTTGGTCTAGCTCTTATCCCAATTGGACATGGTGATGCACATCAGAGCTGGTCATGCCAATGCCTATCAGTGTTTGCCATGCTGATGCCCATCATTGGATATCACCAAATAAAAATCATGGGTTTATATCAACCTGCAATCAGTGGATCTTTGTGGCCTCCATCCCAGCTTCCAACTCATTCTTGGGATGCTTGCGTAGATGATCTGCAGTGAATTGGTTCTCTTCCAGTCACTCCTGACTAATTTTAAATGGATGTGTAGAACCACCCGAGAGGCAGAAACCCTTCTCCAATGCATAAAGTACTACATCACACACACACACAAGTATGCATGGCCAATTTACATGGGCACCTTTATATTCATGCATGGACAATTTTCACTGATTTGTGCTATTGGAAATGTTTCTTTTATTAGCAAAATATCTTCTTGAATCAGTTGTTTAAGATATGAAATTTGTGAGTTCTGCTTTGTATTGGGTTCAAATACTCTTCTTTTTTATAAAGTCTATTTGGTATCTGGAATCCATCAAAGATATCCTCCCAATAATATAATTTGCAAATCAGATTCTAGGAAAGTTAGCTAGGGATAAAATAGGTAAACTCTTATTCATTGTTCCCAGTTCTGACTCCCTGGCTTCAATTTTGCCACAGTCCACAGTGGAGTACATTTTAATATTGATACTGTTAATTTCAGGACTTGCAATTATTACTTGTTCAGTCTGACCTTTGGTGCTTAGCCTTGTTGAGGTACAGTAGGGAGATTTATTATTTTTGACATTTTCAATTTATCTAATTGTATTTTCTCAGTGTAGAAGGATTCCCCAGATGAATTGCATAAAACAATAAAATGCAATTAAGCTGTTCATTCAATTAAAACATGCAATTAAAACTATTATACATTCACTTTCCTCCCCAGAAAAGGCCTTCAAAAATCTGTCTCCCCATTTGCCATCAATAGCTACATTACCCACACCTCTAACAGAGGGCATCTGCATTTTCTAAAGGCAGCTATTGTCTTTTATGTTTGTTTGTTTTTATACACTCTTAGACATCTCCATATATTATCACCCAAACATCCTACCACCTTTGGAACAACTCCCTGTTGTCCTTCTGGTAGTGGGCTAAAATCTTTTTATTGAGGCAGGTTTTAAAGAAGAAAGTTTTTAAGAATGAGCAGAAGGGTCTCTCTCTCTCTCTCTCTCTCTCTCTCTCTCTCTCTCTCCCCCTCTCCCCCCACCCCACCCCACCCCAACACACACACTTGCGTGGTATTTTCACTGTTTTTAAGTGTCTTAAATTATTGTAATCGACTTGTATGTTTAAGTCTACTTTAATATTTGCATACTGCAGATTTTAAATTATATTTTCTTTTAAGGCTCTGAGCCGCTTTGTGTCTCACTCAAGAGATAAAAGCAGAATAACAATGACAACAGCAGCAGCAACTTATATCTTCCATATATTAAATGCTCACCCTTTGAAAACCCTTAATGCTTATATGGGATTAGGCAGTAACCAGGTTACGAACAAGATAGGTTGTATAGGTTTGTTCTTAAGCTGAATTTGTTTGTAAGTTGGAACAGGTGCATTGTTCAGTGTAACCCAACCACCCCACCTCCCCCCACACACACTTTGGCTAGGATAGGGATGGTTTAACACCCCATAGTGTTTGTTTTGCTGTCTATGCCCCTGTTCAGATTATTTCACCTCCTTTTCTGTCCCTGTGATCAAGTTTCACTCGAGACACCTTTTCTCCATGATAACTCTTTCAGAAGCAGATTCTCCCCCCTAGGAATATAATTTTCTCACTTCCTGTTGTCTCATCCCCATTCTTAACTATGAGTCAACCAGGGTGAAAGTGTCACTGGAGGCTCCCTTCACAGCACAGGTCCTCTCCAGGAGGGTGACAATTTCTCCCCACTTCCCCTCTCCTTTCGCTGTGATGCTAGGCAAAGCAGGTTGCTTCACCTAGTCTTTGGGGTGAGGCTCTTTGAAAATTATGTATCACCACTGGACACAATTTAGCTTCACTGCTTTATTTGTGCAGAGAGATAATGTTCATCGCCCTCTACCCATCACCAAATTCATCCGATACTGTATTCATTTTGTTATATTTATCTACTTTATAAAAAAAATAAAAGAAATAGGACAATGGTCACTGCTGAGTTAAACCAAGTAAGCATGCACTGGCTGATAGAGTTGTCTCCAACTGCCTCACCAATCTTGCTGATGAGAAACAAAAGTTCTCTTGAACCATTTCCCAAACTATAACTCAAGCTCTAATACTACACAGCTTTTCTATCAAAAGCATGATCTCACATTCCATTTCACCCAGATGTGCCTTGTTCACAGGAACATTGTATCATAAAGAATATCGGCAGGTTATTATTATTTATTATTTATTTATTATTCGGGTTTCTATGCCGCCGACTCCCTGAGGCTCGCGGCGGCTCACAGGAACCGAAGGTACAACTACACACAAGCAATGCGATAAAACATCTAAGACAATTAAACAGTTAAAACAGCAAAATACAAAACCCCCAGGTACAGTTCAGAAATTAGATAGCGTGACACCCCAGGACAGTGGCTAAAGCGGAACATGGGCAGGACCTACTCACCGAAGGCCTGCTTAAACAAATAAGTTTTGCAGGCGCGTCTAAACGGGAGCAGGTCCTTTATAGCCAGCGTTCCAGCCGGGAGGGCGTTCCACAGCGTAGGAGCTATAACGGAGAACGCCCTCCGGCGAGTAGATGTCAGTTTAGCCGATTTCGCCGAGGGTATCTCTAACAAATTAGCATCCTCGGAGCGTAGTGATCTCGGGGACAGTGTGGGTGAGTCGGTCCCTCAAGTACGCTGGCCCCAGGCCATGCAAGGCCTTAAAGGTAAGAACCAACACCTTGAAGGAGATCCGGTGCTCGATTGGGAGCCAGTGCAGATCCTGCAAAACAGGTGTGATGTGGCGGCCTGCTGGGGTTCCAGACAGGAGCCGGGCGGCAGTGTTCTGCACCAACTTGAGCTTCCGGGTCGCCGACAAAGGAAGGCCAACGTAAGCGCGTTACAGTAATCCAGCCTTGAGGTGACCGTAGCTTGGATCACCGTGGCCAGGTCATTCCGGAGATATAGGGGCCAGCCTCCGAGCCTGTCGCAGATGAAAAAAGCAACCTTGCTGACCGCGGAGACCTGGGCCTCCATGGTCAGCTGGGAGTCCAGATGGACCCCCAGGCTCTTAACGGAAGGCGATGGGCATAGCGCCACACCGTCCAGGGTCGGAAGCTGGACATCTACACCACCCGAGCGGCCCGACCACAAGATCTCCGTCTTCGCGGATTCACCTTCAACCTACTGGCACGCAGCCATCCAGTAACGGCCTCGAGGCAGTGTTGGAAATTATCGGGGATGGATCCCGGCCTGTCCTCCATCCTCAGAATGAGCTGGGTGTCGTCAGCGTACTGGTGGCACTCCAGCCCATAACTCCGCACCAGCTGTGCAAGCGGCTGCATGTAGATGTTGAATAACAGAGGGGAGAGAATGGCCCGTTGCGGAACTCCACAAACTAATGAGGAGCCCTCGGAGACCACCTCGCCCCTCCTCACACGCTGAGACCGCTGGTGGAGGAAGGAGGTCAGCCATTTAAGAACTGTCCCCCTCACTCCAGCCATGGCCAGGCGGTGGATCAGTAGATTGTGGTCGACCGTGTCAAACGCTGCCGTGAGGTCCAATAACACGAGCAGCGCAGACCCGCCTTGGTCGAGCTGGCAGCGGAGTTGATCTGTGATGGAGACCAGGACCGTCTCCGTCCCGTGCCCCGAACGGAAGCCGGACTGGAAGGGGTCTAGCCATGTTGCATCATCTAAGAAGGACTGCAACTGCTCCATTACTGCCCTCTCAACTACCTTGCCCAGGTATGAGAGGTTCGACACTGGTCGGTAGTTGGAGGGAACCGCAGGATCTAGTGACGGTTTCTTCAGTAATGGAGCTACCACCGCCTCTTTAAAGCACTCTGGGAAGACTCCTTGCTCAAGGGAGCTATTTACGATGTTCAACAGAGGCCCACGTAACCCCTCCAGGCAGGATCTAACAAGCCAGGAGGGGCACGGGTCGAGGGAGCAGGTGGTAGGCCTGGTTGCAGCCACAATCTTATCAACAGCATCTCCGTCCAGGGGCCGAAACCGGGCGAGGGTGGGCCCGGCGGAGGGCCACGGGGTCTCAAGTTCTCTTACTGTATCAATTGTGGCAGGAAGGTCCGGCGGAGATTCAGAATCTTGTCTGTGAAATAGCTCTGGAAAGCACCGGCGGTAGGGGTCTGATCGCTGCTTTTTGGGACAGTAGGGACCGTCGTCAAAGACCGAATTACCTTAAACAATTGAGCCGGGCGTGAGCTAGCAGACGCTATCAAGGCAGAAAAGTACACATTTTTGGCTGCCTTGACAGCACGCTCATAAGTATCTTTAAATAGCTTATAAGCTGATACTGAGGCTCCGTCACGGAGGTTCCTCCACACGCGCTCTAGCCGTCTCCTCTCCCGCTTCATCGACCTGAGGTCCTCTGTATACCAGGGGGGATCGATGTTTGCGGGGTCGGAGAGGGCGCCTAGGGGCAATCTCGTCGAGAGCTCTGGCTAACGAGGTGTTCCAGGCTTGAACCTGCTCGTCGCATATAAGTTCATAATGAGAAGAACTTGGGAAGTATGTTGAACCAAAGAACTCCAACCATAATTCTTATATCAAATTGGCCTAATGCCTCATTTGGAACATCACGAATAAAGTAAAGAACAACAGTGACATTATTTCAATTTATGCAAATTATTGCTCCCCACCTAAAAATATTTTTCACCATTTTAAGAGTGGATTCACATTGTAAAATGAATGCATTTTGACACCTCTTTAATTGCCATGGTCCCATGTTGTGGAATCTTAATATTTAAAGTTTGATGAGGCACCAGCATTGTTTGGCAGAGAAGACTAAAGACCATGTAAAACTACAGCTCATGTGATTCCATAGTCTTGTGCCATGGCAGTTAAAGTGATGTCAATCTGTATGCATTGTGCATGCACCTTCTGATTCCAAAAACTTTATTTGCTTAACAGAGTAAGGGGAAGTTGGGGGAAAAGGGAACGACTGTAACTGAAAGAAAACTAGATACAGTTCTATTCAATGGGACTGTCATGACAAATTATCTGTTCTAAATTTTAAGAATACTTAGTAGTGACATATAAATATTTTGACGTGCATTTTATGGACTAAATGAAGTTGTGTAATTATGTATCTTTCTTTTATTGAGTCAAAACAGAAGGGGGAGCAGATTTCCAAGTTCATAGTGTTCCTGAATAGCAATTGCTGACAGAGTTGAAGCCTAACATTTATTTATTTATTTATTTATTTATTTATTTATTTATTTATTTATTTATTTACATCATTTGTATTCCGCCCTTCTAACCCCGCAGGGGACTCAGGGAGGATCACAATGCACATATACAGGCAAACATTCAATGCCATGGACAAACAACATATATAGACAGATGAGCTACACAATTGGTTGAGAGCTCACCCCGACCTGGGCAGGCCTTGAACTCATGACTTTCTAGTCAGTGGAGATCTTATGCAGCTGACTCCCAGCCAGCTGCGCCACATTCCCAGTGCATAGAACGTGGTAAAAGACATCTAATGTTATATATCCCAATCTGAAAAACTTGGAAAGGCTGCTAACTTGACTGAAGATCTAGCACTGAGAAGCGAGTTCTTTAGATCTTTGTTCTGAATCCACACACACACACACACATATATATATATCTCACCCCACAATTTATTATTAGTCCTCGATGCACATACACATACTCAAGTAGTATGTAGGCTACTGCTTAAGGACATCCTGTCCTATCTCATCTCCATGGGATACTTATCACTGTTTCAGCAATAGACGTGGAAGCTCCCCTGTGCTTTGAGAGACACTAACCTCTATTCTGAAGAAGTGGTTGAACATTACAACTTTTATTGGGAGATCCAAGTGCCCTTTGGACTTTATTGGAAAAATATTTTTATACTGACACTACAGTGTTTAAATTCCCAAGCCTATTTTGTGCTATTTTAGAACAAAAACTGCCTGTTTAGTCTTATCATTCTTGTTATATTAGGTTGGGAGATTTTTTCTTCTTCTTCCTGTGATGAACTTCTTAAACATTCTAAACATTTTTTTTTCCTGAAAATGCAGATTTATGTATTGTATCATACACATATTTTTCATGACTCCTTAAAGTGTGCTTGTAAATTTCACAATTTTAAAACATGTGCATTGTTTTGTGGAACCTATAAGTATAGTATATGGGTTTTATCATGCAATGGGTTTCAGGCACGTACACACACACGCACACAAACTACTGATACTGTTAAATCGAACAAATTGTTTCTTTCATCCCTAGCACAAGTGTAAGAGCTAGTCTGCTGTAATGGCTTGAGCACATCAAGCAATTCCTTTTTGTGACAGCTTCCCTTCTGAAAATCTATATCCTGAATGTGAAAGACCATTTGGATTCAGAACAGTTTTTCACCGTCACTTACAGATCCACCACCTGTGGAAGAAAATCATACTCAACCATGATTCATCACCCATGATGATGGTGGTGGTGGTGATAGGCAAGCACCCACCCTAGAAGCCTTTAGGAAATGTTTAAAGACCTGGTTTTTCCAGTGTGCTTTTGAAAAATAAATAACAAATTCCCATGGCCAGTCCCGTCCCAGTGCCAAGTTGTCTTTCTGATGCACTTTATCTCACCCTTTAGTGGAGATTAACCTCACTGCTTTATTAGGCTTGTTTGATTTCCCCCCACACATACACACACACACAAAAGGTTCAAAACTCATTTCGGATGTAGGGGGTGCTGGTGGTTCAGATCTAAAGTCAATCCCAATTTCCACAGAAAAAAAGTTCAAAACTTTTCAAAACTTCCAAGACGTCTGAATCCTTTGTTACTGTTTTCAAAGTATTTTTCCTGTAGAATTGGGTGGTCTTTACTTTGAAAGTAGTTGTTTTACTCCAGAAGGGGGGAGGGAAGCAAAGGGAAGAAATCCATCCACTCTGGTTAAAACCGCTTCTCTCACTTAAGACTGACGCGGGAGAGAAAGGAAAGGAAGAATCCATCCACACTGGTTTAAACTGACGTGGATCCATCCCATCCACATTGGTTAAAACCACTTCTCTCACTTAAGACTGACTCGGGAGGCAGGAGGGAAATGAAAGGAATCCACCCACACTGGTTTTAACTGACGCAGGAGGGAAAGGAAGGGAAGAGAATCCATCCACACTGGTTTAAACTGACGTGGGAGAGAAAGGAAAGGAATCCATCCACACTGGTTTAAACTGACACCGATCCATCCCATCCACACTGGTTTAAACTGATGCAGGAGTGAAAGGAAAGGAATCCATCCACACTGGTTCAAACTGACACAGATCCATCCCAGCCGCACTGATTTAAACTGAAGCAGGAGAGAAAGGAAAGGAAAGGAATCTATCCACACTGGCTTAAACTGAGGCAGATTCATCCCTCCACGCTGGTTAAAAACACTTCCATCGCTTAAGACTGACATGGGAGGGAAAGGAAAGGAATCCATCCACATTGGTTTAAGCTGATGTGGGAGGGAAAGGAAAGGAATCCACCCGAGTTCTCTCACTAGACACAGTATTCTATCTATCTCACCCATGGGTTTTACAATTTTTATCCTTCACATCTGGCCTAGCTCACCCTTATTCATTCTTCTATCATCTCATACTTTGTTTTATTATGTCATTGTCACTATTTTACTATATTATGATGTTATTGTTAAGTATTTTTATTTGATGTTATCTTCTGTTTTCTATGTAATTTATTTTTGCCTTATTGTAATTACTTGGCCTTGGCCTCATGTTAGCCGTTCTGAGTCCCTCCGGGGAGATGTTGGTAGGGTAAAAATAAAGTTTTATTTATTATTTATTATTATAACCCTGGAGATCAAGATTCAAGCCATACTTAACCATAGAAACCTATTGAGTGACTTTACACAAGTCACACTCTCTCAGTCCTTTTCAGAGGAAGGCAGTAGCAACATCCCTCTCAACAGATCTTGCCAAGAAAACCATGCAATAGGCTCATTATAAGTTGGAATTGACTTCAAAGCACATAACAACAAACAACAGCAACACAATTGTGGCAAGGTCAAATGAACATATCTTTTCATGAATTCATTAACCCTGATTCCCAACTGTGTAATGACTTCTATAAAAGGACTGCTGTGATCAGCACAACACATGGTGTAGGTTTTTTAAATGTCAGGAATGGGGTGTTCATTGTAATCCATTGATGCTTATTTTTCAACTTAAAAAGGGGGATACTGCAAACACTAACATCCACTATTATGTAACCTCATGGTGACAAACCTACAATCCACAGCTGTGCTGAAAAGATGCACAGTGGGGCATATCCTATTGCATTGTAGAGTTTCCATTTCATAAGGGGACATCTTGTGCACCCAGAAGTGGGCATTGGTACAGAATGTGAATCAGGACATATTGTGCATTGGGACATGTTATGCACTGAAACAAGTTGTACAGAAGGTCACATAATTTATCAAGAAACGTTGTGTATTGGAAGTGTATCATGAAATAGTACAAATTGTTCCATGGACATGTTGCTGGCACCACTTGTGCAATAGTCTCTCTGGTATAGCCATGTATTCTGCCTTTGTACTGAGAATATTGTCCTTGTGCATTGGCACAGTTCAACTTTACACAATTGTCTGTTGGTTTACAATAGCACAACTCCCCAACAGGATGCCAGCCAAGGTCCTGATGAACACATGTCACAAAAGCCTACTGATGATAATTAAACACAGACACTCACATATAAAAACAGAACTGGTAGCTAAGGAGTTGAATGCTCTTTAGGGGGAAAAAACAAAAAAACCCCTCATATGCAAATACTTGCATGAATTATGAAGTCCTTACTTACCATGACTGTTTTTGTCACTTTAGCTTTCACTCTGTAGTTCTGTAATATGGTATTTTTTGACATGTGATTGACAAAGTTTATACTATGGAAGCTTCTTCCTTGTGCATTCTAGACATCATTCTGACTCTTACCATCCTGCCATTCAGACATAGAGATTGTCAGTCATTCACTTAATATCACTTTGGGTCTTTTTTCTGTGCTTAGATAAGAACTCTATAAACAGATCCCAAACTTCAAATTGTAGTTGTGTACCATTTCTATTAACCTTCAAAGATGACCTTCTTAGCTCATAAGCTTGCCATTTATTTTCTGTAGATTTACCTGTCATTTTGAGATTCACTTGTCCTTGACTATCCTATCTCTTTCATCATATTTAGTTTTGCTTCAGTACTGAATACCTAGTAGGATGACTAAAATCTCAGAAAGGTCTATGGGTATACTTGGAGAAAAGCCCTATATGACAAGGTACATTTCACACACAAAAATCTCTAGAAAATTTGGGTACAAGAGAAGAAAATATTTAGAAACAAGTATGACATTTTAAGTACATTAATCAGAAAGAGTTCCCCTCTGGGGATAATGGTACTTTCTTCTGAGTAAGCATACGGGTTCAATCTCAGTAATGTATTTTAAGGATGATTATAGATCCAAGAAAATATGGATAATTGTACTATTCACTGTATGACTTTCAAATGTGAATTAGCTGTCTTTCTACATGGATCTGGGTGCTTAGTAAACTAACCTGATTTAATCCCCCCCCCCCAATTTTGCATTTCAGTTCAATTCCTCCTGAAAGAGGCGTTTCATTCAACCCAGGCTGATTTAATACATTTCTCCCTGTGGCTAATTAATCTTTAGAGACTGTTCGAAGTATGTCAATTATTTCCAGTCTAAGTTTCATAACAACAACAATAAAAGGGGGGGGAGGAAGGTCACCTTGCTACTTTATTAATGACTAGAATGCAAAAGTTTCAGCTGGCAGAAAGCTCCAAATGACATGGCAAACTCTTAAGATAAAACTCTCACATAAAAGCTATTCCACTGTAAAGTTGATGGAAAGCTGTCCACAAAGACAACCCCATCAAATTGTGCTCATGGGAAATAGGAGTGCCCTGATCAAGGTGGTTACAAAATTTCAAGATGTATTATGAGCCTTATTGCTTAAAGTCTTTTTTATCTATACAGATACTCAAATACCTCATGATTCCCACACTCCACATTGCTAGAATAATTAAGTATATGAATAAATAAGAAAATAGTACGTGCAAAGTCTAAGGCATTCTACTTGCTATAAAAATACATATACAGTGTTCCCTCACGTATTGCTGGGGTTAGGTTCCAAGACCTCCCGCAATAAGTGAAAACTGCAAGGTAGGGATATTCTATTTATTTAAATATTTATACATTATTTTAGTAGTTATACACTATTTTAAGTCTTTATAAACTTAAAATAAAGTGAAGGAAAGGAAGGAAAGGCCCTTCAAGGCTGGAGGGAGGACTGAGGAGGGAAAGCGTTTTGGAGAGTGGTGCCTGCAAAACCCCACAAAACACCAAAAATACCATGATATACATTTTAAATTAATATTTTTTGAAATCTATGAAACAGCAAGTCCGCAATAAGCAAACTGCGAAGTAGTGAGGGGACACTGTATTCTCAATTTCTCTCACAATCCAAAGAGTGGATGTGTAAATCAATCTAGCATGGTGCCCTCAATACATTTTAGTTCAGAACAGTCAAAATCTCGGATTATTGGTTATGCTGTTCATGAACGGTAGGCAATGCCGTATGAAACATTCAAGGTTCTTAGGTTGGGAAATGTTGCTAAAATACCATTTCAACATCAATAAAGTTGAAATTGGGTATATTGGATAATTCAAGCCTTCCTGGTTACTGAATAAGTCTGAAAGCGACCATCTACAAAAAGAGAAATCAAAGCATAGTTTTGTTCATAGTATTTGTTCATAGGCTAAACTAAACCTTCCACAGAAATGCAGGTTACTCCAAAATTACATCACACATTTGAATTAATCTTGGAGTGATTTCTAATTGCAGGCAGGAATGAATATTTCTGCTTATATAATACAAGTGGAATTGTTTTAATGGCGATGTGGTTTTATGCTGGGTTTTTTAAAAAATGCATTTTAATATGTTGTTGTAGTTGTTTTTAAATTGTATAGCATTGAATTTTTGCTGTTATGCCGGTCTGAGTCCCTCGATAGAAGTGAGAAGGCCGGGGTACAAAGTTTTGAAATAAATAAATAATAAGTCAAATTTGTGCATGTGCATGTGTTGTTGTTGTTTATTCATTCCGTTGCTTCCGACTCTTCCTGACCTCATGGACCACCTCACATCAGAGCTCCCTGTTGGCTGTCACCACCTCCAGCTTCTTCAAGGTCAAGCCAGTCACTTCAAGGATATCATCTATCCATCCTGCCCTTGGTCAGCCCCTCTTCCTTTTTCCTTCCATTTACCCCAGCACCATTATCTTCTCAAAGCTTTCCTGTCTTCTCATTATTTGATCTTCTTGCAGTCCAAGGCTCTCTCGGAATTTTCCTCCAACACCACCATTCAAAAGCATCTATATTCCTTTGCTTAACCTTCCTTATGGTTCAACCGTCACATCCATAGGTTACTACAGGGAATACCATTGCTTTAATTTAGAAATCTAAAGCCATTTATCAGAAAGTAACTTCAGTATATAACTAGAGACCTATTCTGATGTGAACTATTTATCATCCAGGTTTATAACTGATATCATGAAAACAAAACAAAATGGAGGAAGTAAAGAGAGAAAGAGAATACAGATTAAAGTGGCCCTCAACCAATTGAATTAGCCCTTAGTGATGGCTTCTCATAGCAACTACCTCCAAATGTAGAGATGTTTACTGAATTAATTAAACAAAACAACGGGTAATCTACCTAGCAAGTCTGAGATAACAACAAATTCAGGGTATGAGCAAATAATGTTCTAATTCTGTAGCAAAAAAAGTCTAAATAGAATATATATTAGTGTGTCAGTAAATGATATGACCGTCATTCGGTATATCACAAGGTACAGTTCAAACTGCACAAATAATCAAAATATATGATGGAAATACATTCATTAATATTTTATATAAACAAAATATATTCCTGTAAGTTTACAGCGGATTTTCTGAGGCTGGAGTATTAGTTCCACACAGACTCCTTGTTGCTTGGAGAGTTTCTATAAGGGTAACTCTTTCATATCGGTATCGTAAATGCCTGTTTATTCCTGGTGATTTTTTTTACTGTTATGTGGATATATGTTCACTGGTGAAAGGTATATAATTACAGGGATATATTGTGTTTATATAAAATATAAATGAATGTATTTCCAGCATATATTTTGATTATTTGTGCAGTTTGAGATGTACCTTGTGATATACCGAATGACGGTCACGTCATTTAATGACACACTAATATATATTCTATTTAGACTTTTTTGCTACAGAATTAGAACATTATTTGCTCATACCCTGAATTTGTTGTTACTGAATTAATTACCCTTCAGTGGAATGCATCTCTACAAGTGAACATAAAATAAAGGAGTTTGCTTATGGGATATTGATAGGCTATGGATTTTCAGACCTTTGATTTTTCCTGAAAATTTCTATGAGGCTATCAGAGGTTAATATCCTCCAGCATTTCACTCATGAAAACTGTGGCTAAGCAACATTAGACTGTGGTTAAGATGACTAAAGGTATTACTTGGGAAGATCAAACAGCTGAGCAAAGACCATGGCAACTTCACAAAGTGGAATTACAAATATTTGTCAGGATTATGTCAAATCAAGAAAAATTGACAGGTATAGAGCACTAATATGGGATGAGAATACCTGAAAGAAAGAACTATCAATTTTTAATATTGAGGTGAATAATGTTATCAGAGTTTTAATATATATAGTTTCATTTCATATATGGAGGTGATAAGGAAGCAATAGCTTCTTAGATATGATTTGATCACAGTTCCAACAATCCCTGACCATTGGAAATGCTGGCTAAAGCTGATAGGAAGCCACAGTTTCCCTATTCCTGAATCAGGCAATGGTTTAAGAGACTTAAATAGTTTATTGACCAAATGTGCATAGTGAAACATGGCCAAATTTTCTTTGTAATGCATAGCATTGGTTGTAAACACATTGGTGCAGAAAGTTTTACTGGAAGGTAGAAAATCTGGAGTGTACTGGCATAGGCATATTTTGTGCATTTCATCCAATAAATGCCAGTTCAGTTGTACATTTGAAATAATCTCTTACCTTTTACATAACATTTCTATTTCCTAGCAACTAACAGAAATAGAAGGGATAATTCCCATCTAAAATAGTATGTGTATGTGTGTAATATGCAAGACATAAAATCATTCTGAATTCACCAGCAGTTTACTTCACTTCTCTTTCCTTTTTTGACGAGCATTTTCTTCACTGCAATTATGAGTTATTTTAGTCAAGGAAAGCTACAGTAAAGGGGGAAAAGAAAACTAATGCTGAAAGAGAATAATGAAAAAAAATGTAATGATTAAGCACTTGTTTAAGAGTAAGGCTGAAAATATATTATCGGGTATTTATGACATTCCTCTTCCTGAGAAAAGTAGAGATGCTTTCAAAATCTCTTAATCCACATATTACTCCGATTTTTTACTTTCCAACTGAATGGACCGGTTTCTGTCACAGACCAGTAAATTGCTGCAGATTTCACTCAACCATTTTGTATATATTCACACTGAATAAAGTCCACTGAATTCAATGTAACATATTTCTAGAAGTGCATAAGATTACAGTCTAACTTTTACTATTCATTTACCTGTATAAATTAGGTGGTTGTTTGTCTTTTTTAAAAAAGAAAGAAAGAAAAGAAAATGCCGCTCTCCTGCACAAAATTCTCTCCTGCACATAATTGGGGAAGAATTTTTGCTACTTCCACCCCTTGTCAAATGAATGGCTTCCAGACCAGTTTTTTAGCACCCCAGAAAGCTTCTTTGTGACACCTTCTACCATTTTATGCACTAGCTAAATTATCGCCAGTGAGGAGTAATCATAGCTTGTCCGGTTAGTCCAGCCTACTTTCAATCCATCAAGAAAAGGAAGATTTTACAAGAGTTTGTGTGTCAGTAAGTATCCATTATAAAAAGACCAAAATACTAAGCACAACAACAAATGGCTCTTAAGGATATCAAGGATCATGTAAACATGTTCTAGGAAAATATCTGAGAGCATTCAGAGGTTACAACTGAAGGGAGAAGGCATGAAGGACTAACTGAAAGATAATGTGGGCTTTCAGCCTGTTTCGCAGTTGTGAAGGTCTTTTGAAAAACACCTTCACAAGAATAGTGGGGTGGTAATGTGCAATTCCCAGAATTACTGCCTGTAAGAACAGCATAATAGCATCCAATGTTTCTATCTGTAAGCTTTCCTATTCAACGGATGGGACAAAGTTGTCACAAAATCCCCAAGCACATATGCCTGAGGCATCCCTATCAAGGTGATCATTACTCCTCATTCTGATATCTAGAGCAATTTTCTTAACCTTATTCTTCAACCTGTCAAAGAAATGTGATGGCATATGAAAGCATTTTCAATCTATTTAAAACATTGACTGGAATTCCTCTTATAAATCAAAACTCTAACCCTCTCAGACATACCTATGATCAATGTTTGAGTTCTATAAAATAATGACCTCCACATCAAACAAGAAAGAAGCTGACAAAAGAAGATTTCACCAGAGCTGGGTAATACTGATACATTTGACTACCTTTTGAAAAATATATGATTTCTCTCAAAAGGTGGCACACACAAAAGTTCATTTTTTAAAAAAATACAAGATAATAGACCAATACGTTGCATAAATGGATGCATGAGAAGCTATGAGCAAGGCTCCAAAGATCCCTGTACAGAAATGGTTTTTCTCCCAGATTTTTTTCCGTTTTCTTAATATTGCATACCTCCAAGCCATATGAAACCATCTCACAACTGAAAAAGGCAATTAGTTATAAAGCAGAGCTATTAGGTGTTTTTTACTCCTTCCACACAGCTCTGTTTACTGAAATAGACTTTTTCCAACCTCTCTTTCACCTTGCTGCTCTCATTTAAGGAATGAAGAACTGCTGAGAATCAATCAACCAAGCAACAACTTACTCCTCGGGCATCTCTTATCTCCTCTTTGGAGATTTTTGGTGTGGTTGGAATACTGTATAAATTATATTAAGAATTTATATTAACAATGGACAACTGCAGTGGCTAAAAATGTTTATCTGTGAAGTTCAGCCTCCCCAAGGGTCTCATTTTTTGATCAACAAGCTTATTTTAATTGTGAAATCTCACACACATCCCTACATATTTTCACTGCACTTTCCCCAAATCTATGTAATTTTGTATACATTGATTCAGGTGTGTCTACAAACATTTTTTTATTGTGTGCCACCAGAATATATCGATGATGGTCATCTGACCAATAATGGCACCACAGGTACGCTTGAAGTTCTGGGACATATTAACTGGGAAACCTTACTTTAAAATGTAAATCCAACAAATATCTAGTCAATCTACAATTTTAACTTAGCATTCAGGTTATTGAGTGAATGAGCCAGAATTTAGTATGGGAACTGCATTTATGTGATTGGACTTGTATATATGAGAATCCATTTTGCAATGTTTATGCTCTGCAAGGAACTTCCACAATATTATGTCTAAGGAAGGCATCAAAGTGATCATTATACATTGGGAGCAATGTACATCAGTACCAATGTGCAATTGGTGATGAAATACATTTGGTGCTTTGGATACTCATCTGCACAATAGCTAGGTATAATTGATGTACCTTGAATCACACCAACAGAGAATATTTTTTTATATTTTCAGGATAAATTAAGTTTTAGATTCAAGGATAGCACTTTTAGAAGTAAGACAAAATGCAAATAACTGCATTTTATCCTAGGGACCTTTCACACAGCCATATAACCCAGAATAGAAAAGCAGAAAATCGCACAATATCTGCTTTGACCTGGGTTATCTGAGTCCACAATGCCATATATTCCAATTCAAAGCAAAAAAATGTGGGATTTTTTTCAGCTGTGTGGAAGGGGTCCTTGTTGCTATTTAGACTGTTAAGCCATTCACTCACTAATACATCCATCCACTCTTTAATCTGATTTGTATCTTACCTCTCCCCTATAAATGGTTTTAAAGGCATCTCAGAACAATTAAATACAAGACAGTTAATAGACCCATAATGAAAATTATAAATAGCCACTGGTTGATAAGTCAGAGTGGAAGCCAGGTACATTTCAGAATATAAGTGTGTTTGCATGTAGACACCACATTTCCATCTACTCTTAGAGGCTAAGCAGGGTCACAAAATCATAGAATTGTAAAGTTGAAAGGGACTGCATGGGCCATCCAGTCCAACCACCTGTCATTTAGAAAAAGCACAAAACATCCCTGACAGATAGACATTCAGGTTCTATTTAAAAGCCTCCAGGGAAGGAGCTTCCACTACACTCTGAGGCAAAAAGTTCCACTGTTGAACAGCTGATCAGGAGGTTCTTCCACATGTTATTTCCTGTAATTTGAACCCATTTCTCTGAGTCTTAGTCTCCGGAGCAGCAGAAAAGAAGCTTTCTCCCTCTTCCTTATGATAGCCTTTCAAATATTTAAACATGGCGACCATGACTCCTCTCAAACTTCTCTTCTAGAGTCTAAACATATCCAGCTCTTTAAGCTGCTCCTCATACAACATGATTTCTAAACCTTTGATCATTTTAGTTGCTCTCCTTTGGACACATTTGAATTTGTCAATATTCCTTGTGGTGCCTAGAACCTGACACAGTACTCCAGGTGAGGTCTGACCTAGGCAAAATAAAGGGGAACAATTACTCCTCTTGGTCTAGACCAGTGGTTCTCAACCTGTGGGGGTCCCCAGATGTTTTGGCCTACAACTCCCAGAAATCCCAGCAGGTTGCCAGCTGTTAAAATTTCTGGGAGTTGAAGACCAAAACATCTGGGGACCCACAGGTTAAGAACCACTGATCTAGACACAATACTCCTCTCATTATAACCTAGATGGGAGACTGCCAATGAATTCCAGATGCTGTAGGCTATATTTGAAAGAAAGAACCAATAAAACCATCATTTGAGTATTTCTTGTCTAACAAAACCCTATGAAATTCATAGGGCACCATAAGTTTACAGGCAATTTGAAGGCATCTAAACAGAGAGAAGAATAAAGATCTAGTTAGCCAGTTCCAGGGCACTGACTTTTCACAAGTGCATCGTATTTACTGTTAGTCTTCACATCACCATAACAAACTTCTGGGATTCTAGTAATGATATGTTATTCTATCAACATTACATGCTCTAAAATTGTATGCATAGTTTGTATGAAATCCAGACATGCTTTTGTAATAATACATTCATTCTGTTGATCTTATTTTCTCATCTTTGTTCTTACAACCTCCCAGTAGTTGGATCCACACTCTCCCTGGGTGTTTTACAAATGAACTCAATTTGGAAGACTTTTTCATGTGTTGAGCTGTCAATCACATCAGACACATCCTGTTCAGGCAACATAATTAGTATGCCACATAGGGCCCCCCACCTGGACTATGAATTGCTTTGAGGAAGATCATGGAGAGGAGAAGGTCTCCCAAAAGATCTTTTCATGACAGGCTGCAGAAATCAATTTTCATTATTCCTGCCTCTTTAAATCTGTCTCCTATTTTGGAAAGATTGTTATCTGCATCAGATAACTATGGCAAGATAATTAACAAAAAAACACTGCAGGATGCAGATAGCACCAGCAGCCAATTTACTTGGTGTTGGGTCTCTGCTTTATAAGTGAGCTGGGTTAGGCATAAAATAAGGGAACTTATTGGGTGACATAATGTATAAAAATCCAGTACTAATCCAAAATAATACCTTCTTGAATTTTAATTATGTGGCTTCAAGGAAGGATTAATGACTTTGAGTTTCTGATAAACAACTTCAGCATAGCATGACCAAAATAAAATCCTGGTTCAATGTTAAGATTTTTGACAGCTCAAAACCAATGTTTCATGACAGCTCTGAAGTTCATTTGAGGAACCCTAAGCTTATAAACTGTTCTCTTCTACACACTACTTGATATTCTTTTCTGGCTGCTCAGTATATAACCCTGATTTCACTGAAGTAATGATGTCTCAGCTCCATGATGCAATTTCATTTTCCATCACTGGCACAGACAAAAGGACAATTCAGCACAGAAATGACAATGTTATAGGTTGGTATCACCAGTGATCTGGCATTTGTTTGACATATTCCATTAACACCTTAAGTAGCTAAGACCTGTGTAAAGACTGCACACTCATCAAAGTCAGTCCCCACCCCTCCTCTGTTTTAAATGTCTCAATCACAGAAAGGAAAGGAACTATTCTAACCATGTGAATTGGGGGGGGGGGGGGCATTTTCAGGGCCAGACCAAGGCAAGGTTTGTGTTTACATTATCATCAAGATTTTACATCTGGCTTGCACAATGTATTTTTCTGCATGCAAAGTAATGTGTTGATTGTGCTATACCATTCTTGTGTTGAATAACAATGTTGCTCAATTGAACCAAGATCCCAAACATGCAATTTAATGTATGATCAAATTTGTATGCACATCAGTGACAGATCCTTTCCGGGCTGTCCATATAATTCCAGATCTTCAGATTCCTACCACCAATCTTGTCCTCTTTCTCCTCACAATTGCCCTCTGAACTTGGTACTTAAGCTTCAAAATGATTCCTTTATTTCCAAAAGGTATGAAATATCCCCAAAAGTGAAAAATTGTGTTATAGGTGGCACACATTGTTTGTTAGGATTAGAATATTATGTTCAGATAAAAACTATTAAAATGTACCAAATCACTAGGGAACATATAGGGTACATTATCTGGAAAAATGAATTTTATAAGAATGCATGATTTTTTTAATTACAGTAAAATTTGTGCAGATATATTTAGTACCTTATGAAAACAAGATCCACGTATAGAAAAGTGAATATACTATTCAGTAGGTGCCCCATGGTAAGTGAGACTAAAATATCAAAATCTAATCTAATTTGTGTCACACCTTTCCCCTATAAATGGTTTTCAATGCACCTCACAACAATAAAATACAAGACAGTAAGTAAACCTATAATGAAAATTATTTTAAAAACCCACTGGTTGAAATAACTTGTTAAGTCAGAATGGAAGCCAGGCATATTTCAGAATAAAAGTGTATTTGTCTATAGGTGCCAGATTTTATTTATTTATTTGTTCGACTTCTTAGCTGCCACTCCTGGGTGGCTCGGGGCGGCTCACAAATTAGACAGTAGAACAACAGCAGTAATGCACTAAAACAATAAAACACAACAGCAATAAAACATTAAAACATTACATTAAAACCACAATGTTAGCTAAACTGACATATATAACTAAGCTGACTGAGGTTTCACAGGCCTGCCGAAACAGCCAGGTTTTACAGGCTTTCCGAAAAGCCAGGAGATTGCGAAGTGACCTGGCCTCCGGTGCCAGAGAGTTCCAAAGTGTTGGGGCAATGATGGAGAATCTCCTTGTCGACGTGAGATTCAGGAATGGTTATTAAAAAAGGAATAAACAAGTAGAGATTTATTAACACACTGTTAGATTAAGCATTAACCTTCTAACTATTTAATAATTCACAGCACCCTAGAATCTGATTCAGTTCTGGATTACTATATTGTATCTATTGCAGATTTTTCTTTGTCTTTGTGTCATCTTTCCCTTATCTCTCTCTGTAAGTATTTTTCCATCAGCCATCTGTTACAAGCCTTGGTTTTGTGTCCTTTCTATCCCATAACCTCTCTCTTCACAACTTACTATGATGTCTGATTGGCTGGCAATAAGACTTATCAGCCTCCTCTCTTCACAACATTCATGCAAGCAAATGCACATTATTTGGACAAGATAAATGCAACCCAAAATAGGTAAAGAAGTAGTCCAGGAATACCTAACTACTCTAAATGAATTTGTCTTCAGAATTAGATGAACTACATCTAAGAGTATTGAAGGAACTAGCAGAAGTAATTTCAGAACAACTGGCAATAATCTTTGATAATTCTTGGAGACTGGAAGAGAGCAAATGTTGTCCCTAACTTCAAAAAAGGGGGGAAAAGAGGACCCAAAACAATTACCATCAAGTCAGCCTGAGATCAGCACCAGGAAAGATCCTAGAACAGATAATTAAGGAAGCAGTCTGCAAGAAAAGAATGCTGTGGTTATTAAAAGTCAACATGGATTTCTCTAAAACAAGTCATGCCAGATTAATCTTATCTCTTTTTTTGATAGAGTTAGATGCAAGGAATGCTGTGGGTGTAGCATTCCCCATTACCTTCTTGCAAATAAACTAGTTAAATGAGGGATAGGCAATTCTACTATTAAGTGGATCTGTAATGGTTAAGTGATTGAACCCAAAGGGTCGACAGCATGGCTGCTGGTCAGACACTTTGAGGGCTCACAAAATGCCAACTGAGCAAGGTGGTTGGGTAGAGCGTAAAGCTCCCTCTCCCTGGCTATCAAGTCTGGGGAAACAGCAAAACTCAGAGCCAGACCCCAATGGTCTAAGAGACATTACCCCTCAAGGGTGGCATCCAAAGATCTGGGAGGAAGCCCACCGGGTATATTGAACCACAGCGAGGTGAACTTGGTCTCGGAGGAGACCCGGCTACAGCAGACCAACCTACATTTTAAAGACAAGAAAAAGAGGGAGAGAAGAAGAAGAAACCATGAAACATAAGTTTCAAAGAAAAAAAATCACTTCACTAAAGGGAAGAAGGCAGATTGATCTATACGAAGGAAAGACAACTTAAAAGCAACAGCAGAGATAAGAGGGAAAGAGAAAGGGAATTTAAAAGTAATTTCATTATCTGCTTTACTGAGTCTAAGGAAGGAGGAGAAGCTTAATTTTATATTTTATATTGAGCTAATGAATGCTATTACTCTAGAAAGACAAAGACCAAAAGCTGACCTTGAATAAAGATTGTTTTGTCTAGAGAGGTTCTTCTTCATAAACAACTGAGATGGGCAAGAGAAGGTGGAGGTAATTCCGGAAGTGTCGTAATGAAGACAAGCAGGGCAGAGACCAAAGGAGAGAAGGGTGGAATTGAAGAAGAATTGAAGGCTAATTCCTAGAAGGAACCACGAGGAGAGACTACTTACAGAAACTGCAAGTGACAAGAAGACAAAATAAGGAGAAAAGAGGCCGAATAATAAGAAAAGGGCGGAAGAACTGAAGAGATCATATCGCGAGAGACAAAGAGATTTGGAAAGCGGCGAGGAGACAACAGATTAGTCAGAGTAATATTACGTGCAGACATTAAGATGTATTGTCGTAACGTAAGGGCGGAAGTAAGGGCAAAGCCAAACAACAAAGGACAGAATTATAAGGAAAGAAGAAAGGCGATGGAAATCGAACCAAGAAGACAAAAAGTACCAAGAATTACAAGAGTATAAGTAAATTAAGTGCCTTATAGAATTAAAGGAGAGGAACTAAGGAAGCAAACCAGCAGGACCCCCCCCCCCCCCCGGAAAAAGAGAATCAATCAGAGTTAAGAGGCACAGAAAAATCACATCAAAAATTGGCAAGGGGGGGGGGAATGATGGAATTGTTCCTACAAATGCTGATGATGGGTCGCTTAGTGAGAATTCTGAGGTGCAAAGTGACCTTTCAGATGAGGCTTACTTTCCTGGGAACAGTTCTCTTCCCAGGGCTTCATTAGATGAGAATTCTTGTGTTTAGGACTCTGAAGGTCTTGATGTTGATAATGGGACACCTGGGAATTTTAACGAGTTTACATTTAACCACCGAGATAGCATTCGGGAATCTAGGCAGGCTGCCAGCCTGCGACGTAGCAGTCGGTTTGCAAACCAAAACTGATTTGTCTTTATATTAGATGGCTAGAGAAATTGTCTTCAGTTTCCAGGCTTCGTTTAGAATACCATGCCAGATCTTGTCTTGTCTCCAAGCTCCTGGTTTTGCCTAGGCCTTTGTGCACGTTTTGTTCCTATAGCTGCCTTGTATTATTCATGGGATTTTCATCAAGCATTTTACCTTTGCCTTTGTGTTTTGGGACTATATACTTATTGCACCCCAGCATAAACCTGGGCCCTTAGAATCCAAACACACAACCCCAGCTGAAAGAATAGTCTTTATTTGAAGCAAACAGCAAGCAATATGAGCAATATAAATATATAAGAAGAGATATATCCAATCAATAGTCCAAGGAATAGTTCCAAAGGCCCAAATGTAGAAGGTATGCTGCAGAGTCACTTAGTAAATCTAAAGTAGGGAAATTTCAGGAGCAGATATAGTCCAAAGGATTTCCATAAATCCATTGCAGGCAAAGTTCAATAGCTGATAAAATTCCAAAGGGTTTCCAGGAAGAATCAAAGTCCAGACTTGAGTACTTGAGCTAAAATTCAGGAGACTTGAGAATACATGAGGCTAACTGCATGGGCTAAAATGCAGGAGGCTTGGAAACACATGAAGCCTATTGCAAAAGATGACCTGATCTGAAATTCAAACTGCAAAGCTATATCAAGAAACTAGATTTCCCTCCCTTGCTTGCAAACCAAAACCACTGTAAGGGAAGGAAAGACCTTGACATTCCTTCTTTCTATCCCAAGCTCCACAGCAGATGCCTTATCTGTGCGCTGATGACTCTCAGTGAAACTGACCTCCCTAACAGCTTTTCCCAAACGCTGTGTCTGCAAAACATTTGCAAAAGTTTTCTCTCCATCATGAACCATGGCTGCCATAATCCCTTGCACAGGAGACCCCAGAATCCCTGCTGAAAACACAGGCCCAACAATACTTGCCTTTGGATTTTGGGACTATTTGAACTGTGTGTTTTACCTTGGACATATTCTACTATTGATCTTCTTTTAACCCTTTTATTGGACATGATATTTGTTTCAATAAAAGCCTATTATTCAGAGACTGTCTGTTGTGTGTGTGACTAGGGGGGTGCTCCTTGTCTGAAGTGCAACATCATTTGATCATTAAATTTACAAAATCATCAATTAAGAGCATTAAGAAGCTGTCAAATAAAACTATCAATTATATTATGAACTCAGTTATTTAATTATCAATTGTCATCAGATATAAACCATTAATTTTCTTTGAATCTCAAGGATATCAATTCCTACAATAAAACTAAAAATTAAATACAAATTAATTTCTAAATTAATTAAATTAAATCTAATCATTATACCTTAATTTAACTCAAGAATTTCATTCATACCAAGTGGAAACAAAATTTAATTCATTGAAACATTGCTATGACAACACCAAAAACTAAAATGGACAAAGAGAAGAAATGTTTTACTTCAAGAAGAGGTTCACTTCCAAGTGATGTGGACCTAAAAGATGTCCTAGCTGAGATTCAAAAATTATTTGAGAAACAAGATACTCTCCAACAATAATTCAATGAGCAAATATCAAGTCTTCAAAAAGATATAAAAGAGGAAGTGGATACAATAAAAATGGATAACATTCAAAGAGGAAATAAAATAAATAAAACAAGATACTAAGAAGATGGAAAAAGAACACGAAAAGACAAAAAACAAAGTGGGAAAATTAGAAGAAGCTAGTTCAAGACTCGAAAAAAGACAAGAATTGATAGAACAATATGAACTTGAATTTCAATTAAGATTTAGAAATCTACAAGAAGATCCCAAAGAAAATATCTGCCAAATTATGACATTGACAGCAGAATTATTCCCCAAGAACAAATGGAACAAATGGAAGAAAACATTGAGTCTATAGGATTAATACTAATTATGTGAGAAGAAATAAGGTTTCAAGAGATGTAATTGCTCAATTTGAAAGTAGATGAATAAGAGATGAAATTTCAAAAAATAATGTGACTAACTCCTTGGAAGGTTTTAAAGAGAGGCTGGATGGCCATCTGTGGGGGCTGATTTAATTGTGCTTTTCCTGCATGGCAGGGAATTGGACTAGATGGTGCATGTGGTCTCTCCCAGGTCTATGATTATGCATAAAGCAGACTGCATGTAGAGTGGCATCATGTCTTTCCACCGCTTTGAATTGAAGGCAGCTAGTTTTCACTTAAGAAACATGTCTGATCACTTCAGAGTGTAGAAGACATAGCAGGATTTCAGCTTATATTTTCCTGCCATTTTTTAGTCATTCACTTTGCATAAAAGTGCTATATTAACTTAATAGGAGGACCAAATGAATCAATTAAACTGATAGGATTGACTGTAACTCCAGAACAATTTAACAGAATGATTAATATTGCAACTGTGGAAGAACAGTTTGGAGTTCTGTAATAAGGATGCAAAGTATATTTGCAAATATTGAAATGACAGGTGAAAAGAGGGTTGTTTTTTTTTTGCTTTTCAATTATAATTATTTTTAAGAGGTTATATTCTAATCTCTTCCTACCTTTTATTTATGTAGCTGCATCTACCTAATGAATTATGCAGTGTGTATACACACAAACACAAACAGAAAATTAAGTTATGACCCATGGGGGTTAACTTTGTTGTAATTACCGGATTGCCTCTCCGCCACACACACCGAACAGTTATCAGCAGCTGCATTGACATAATAAACCAAAGTCAGATAGAGGTTAGAAGACTACTTGGATACACTATCAAGCTGATGTCATCCATTACATGAAGAATATGTGTCTCCTCTAAATAAATGCCTAAGGAGGTAATGGGTTAGAATGCTGAAAAACAAACTAAAATTGAATTTAGACAAGATGGAGGTTTTGACTATCAAGTGTCCTAACCTAGGTTTGGAAGTATGTCAACTGATCCTAGATTGGTTACATTTCCCCTGAAAGACTACTTTTGCAGCCTGGAAGTGATATTACATCTGACTCCCCACATGTCAGCCCATATAGACACAATAGTCAGACATACTTATTCTCAGTTCAAACATCAGCTGTTCAAGAATTGGAGGATCTAAAGTTCGTG
This sequence comes from Anolis apletophallus, assembly GCA_030556195.1. Taxonomy (NCBI): domain Eukaryota; kingdom Metazoa; phylum Chordata; class Lepidosauria; order Squamata; family Anolidae; genus Anolis; species Anolis apletophallus. Next base: position 32,984,801 of record JARBWK010000007.1, read on the forward strand.
GTACACATTGCAAGCTTGGATTTCTGCAATGCATTGTACATTGGGATAGTCTGTAACAAGTTTAGAAACCCCTGTTAGTTCAAAATACAGAAGTCTGATTGGTTATTAATCCATTGAGAAGTTACCAGATTACGTTATTTTTTTAAAAAAACCCTTCATTGGCTGCCCAATAATTTCCAGGCAAGTTCAACATTTTGGTTACTACCTTTAAGGCCTTATTTAGTTCAATCAGCTAAATCTAGGCTGCTACCCAAAGGACATTTTCTTTGGCTGCCCCCAGTCTTTGAAATGACTTTTGGGAACAAAAAATTCAAGTCAGTTCAAGTTACTGAGTTTAACTCAGCAGCAAAGACCAGTCCCGTGTGCAGATATAGCCAAATTATTTTGAAAGTATTTATTGTTGGATTTTAATATGTATTAGTTCTATATACTCTTACAAGTGAAGCGTTGTACTACTTGTTGTTATCCACCTTAAATTACAGAGAAAGATAAATAAATAATAAGAATAACAGCAGGAAATTTTTAAATCTATATATTGGTCATTGTACAGTGTTAACTTGCCTTAAAAGTTTATTTCATTCCATGACCAGGCTTATTACGAAAAATGCTCTTATCTCAAAGTGAACTTTCCCATTGAAATGTATTGAAAGGCTATTAATCCATTTCGGCCCCCTGACACCCCCCATTTTTTGAGATGTGTTTTTAAGTAAGAAAATGTACTTCATATACAACAAATAATGTATAATTGCAGATTCACATGGTAGTTTTTTTTAAAAAAAATATCAACTTTAAAATGGTAGAAGCACAAAATTGTGACAGGTAAGCAGATTTGAGTTTAAAAAATGTGTGTTGGCCAGAGTAACAGCAAGGCAAAAACTTTTCATTCTCATGGAACAATAAAAATAAAAAATAACTTTAAAATGGCAGAAGCACAAAGTTGTGGCAAGGAAGCACAAAGCGCAAAGTGAAATGGCATATTCTTCATACTGTATTCATTTGAAGACAAACAAACCAGGAATAAAGACCACACAAAATCAATTAACCCAAAGTTCCTCAAAGTGGACAAGAACAAAGTGGACAAGAGCGCAACGCACAGAGGCTGCTCCCTTGAAGCTCTAAACCCTTGTACTCTCATGTTAGCACTCTCTCTGGCACTACTGCTACCCTTGGTGTTAACTCGTAACTCAAAACACTGCTCCTACGGCAAAGTGAAACCTAGGCTGAGCAACAGCTCTTAACTCTAAATGCCTTTAAATTGGGATGCTGTTAAATAGTGGTTCCACTGTAGTATCTTAAAAGTCATTTTCCAAACTCTGGAATTCAGATGGCAGTTTGTAGTGTATGAAAAGAGTTAATTCACTACAATCTGAGGCTCCCCCTTCTTCAGTTGGCCCAAGGGTTCCCAATAGTAAATTTGAATGCCTCACATTTTCAGGATTTCTTTCTTATTGCTGGACTAAATCCAATACCCCTTGAGAAACCCTCCCATTAAACAAAGAAAAGATCAAACACAACACAGTGGGACCCTATTGAATAGGAGAATGAGATAAAAGATGATTGATTCACCCTATTGTGGAAGAATATGTGGAACCTTTTCTGCACTTCTCTGCATAAGAGTTGTACTTTTCTCAGAGCCACCAGACACAGTAGGCACACTTATTTGATTTGATTTTTTCCAACCATGGCACAGAGATAGGCAGATATTAAATTCAATAAGAAATAAAAAATGTAGTTTTTTTGGTAAGCCTTCAATTCCATCTATTGTGAATAGCTGCACCTCTAAAAAAAGCACTTTTAGAAAAGGAAAATCAGAGAGTGAATCAGGAACATGTTTACATATCAATACTTACTGTATGGTAGGTGTTTCCCTGCTTTGTACTTTTGCAGCTGTAAAAGCATTTTGGCTTCTAAGAATGAACTGATTTGCATTTGTCTCTTAGTTGCACTTTCTGTACTGCTGAGAGCTGTACAGAAATAGGCTTACAGAAAACGGGGATAACTCATGTGTGATTCTTACTTGCATGAATATTATGTAAAATATGAGTGAAAAAGATTGTAGCTCAATTTTACAGGAATTCACAGAGTTATAGTCACACTGTGGTTTCATTCATACTAGAACACTAGTTTTATAGTTTTTCCATGAAGTGATATTATTTAATAGAATTTGATTGAATTGAAATGGATACCAATTTTTATTTTTAACAACAACAACAACAGCAATAATATTTATGTCATACTCACTTCTTGAGGCTCAAGGTGGGGCACAACACACTTAAAACACATCATAAAACATCACATAAAATACATTAAAACATATTTCTAGGAAATAGGTTTATTTTTTTTAAAAAAATTTAAAAACAAACAAACTATGAATTCACTGTTGTACTCCATGGCAAGTATCTAGTGAAGATAGTGCATGACTTTTCAACACCAGCCTGGGATATTTGTGACAGTTCTTTTGTTGAGATAGGCTACGTGAAGAAATATTATTAAGGTTGACCAGGGAGCAACATACAAAAATTCAAAATTCATAAACCAATCATACCTTTATGGGGCCAACCAATAAGCACAAAATACACCATGCAAGCTTTCAAAGGTTCATTGGCTTCATCATAAGAGGCATCTGAGAGTGCATCCAGACAGAGCCTAAAATGTACAAGTGACCATGTTCCTTACATGAGGCAGCCACACAACACTTCATGTAACCCTGCTTTGTCTGAAAGTAACTTCATAGTGCATTAGGTCTGGGTCTATCTGGAAAACTCAGGTCTAATACATTATGGCTGCTGTCCCCCAAGAAAGTGTGGATGTTGGGCCAGTATGTGGACTGCAATGCAAGCCCAATCGGGTTTTTTAAAAACCCGATTGGGCTTGCAAGCCCAGAGTGTCATAGGATAAGCATTCCCTTTTACTATTTCCATAGCAGCTGCTATCACAGCACAAGTTACTGCACAGATTAAATTAGATGTAGTAACTGCTCACTGAAACAAATTGTACAAGTTAATCATGATATAACTTAAGTTTCATTGGTATACCAATTGTAACAAAGTTTATTTATTTATTTATTTATTATTCGGGCTTCTATGCCGCCGACTCCCTGAGGCTCGCGGCGGCTTACAGGAGCCGAAGGGCACAGTAAAATACAGACAATAAGCAGTTAAAAACAATTAAAAACAACAGCAGTACAGTAATTAATAACACAGTTAAAACAATGAACAGCACATCATCCTCAGAAGAACGAATAGATGGCGGGGCATGGGCAGGACTTACTCACCGGTATGTTTTACAGGCCCGTCTAAACGGGAGCAAGTCCTTCATAGCCCGAGTTCCGGCCGAGAGGGCGTTCCACAGCGTAGGTGCTATGACAGAGAACGCCCTCCGGCGGGTAGCAGTCAGCCTTGCGAGTTTAGCTGAAGGTATCTCCAGGAGATTGGAGTCCTCAGACCGAAGTGATCTCGGAGGGCAATATGGGGTTAAGGCTAATCCAAACTGCTATTGGCAACTATCTGAAGTGTTTCTTACAGAACACTCCATATTCAATGTGATTTTCTTCTTTCCCTACTATATTTCTTTTTATCAAGATTATAATCTTTTCCAGTGTATCATTATGTGTCCGATGTATGACAATATTCTCTTAGTCATTTTGGCTAATTTGGCAGCCATTACAATGTCTTTCAATGATTTGTTGTGGCAGGATGATAGTGAAGGGAAGATTTTCTATCTCTTTTTCTGAAACAATGCAAAAGAAGCCATAATAATTTTGTTGTTTGAAAGTTGGTGACAAAAGCTGTCAATTTCGGGACAACAGGGACACAGTGAGTGAAATAAACAGAGTTTGTATTTGAAAGGAAAGGCACATATACTTTTGCTTTTCAAAAAAAGATGTTTCCATTGGGATAGACTTTCACCTAAATTGATAGCCTTGCTGAAGTTACAGATTTTTTTAAAAGAAACTACAGCAAATTACCAAAAATACACTACTTCTTTGGTACTTAATTTTGACTACTTTGAAACGTCTCTCTGTGTAAAATATTGATGTACATTTATTTTTTCACACTAAAACTATATAACTTTTAGAGAAAATATCTAAATCTCCCTTCTAGTGTTAAAATATCACTTTGAGAGGTGGGAACAAAATAATCCAGTCCTTTCTGACACACTATTTATATAGAAGGCAAGTAAAGGAAGCCTCTCTCTTTGAAATTGAGTTGCTTGAGAAATGTTAGCAGTAGCCCAACTTCAAAGAGAATGTGGCCTTCCTACCTGCCCTATCATTTCAGAAAGAACTAATTTGCCTTCTCTGGTAAAGTTAAACCTTCAAGCTAGTTTGCTGCCTCTGAACTGCTACAGCTGGTGGACATTTGAACCTAGGTGGTAATCCCTTTGAAGCTTGTCCATCACCATAATTAGCATTTCAGACACGGCAGATCTATATTCCTAAAAGTTATGGTTTCGCTCATAAAGTTAACATGTGGGTTCCCAGCTGAGCATCCTGCAGGATGACATGTATAATATTCATATATTAAAAGGGCAACATTTGCAAAAGCAGTCTCTACCAATATCTCAATATAATGAAATCCTGACATTTTTGAAACCTGAACTCCAGGGCAGACAAATTTCACTTCCTTCTCATTCTATTTGATGTCTCTCTCCACACCATGGAATGAAACTGGTGCTTAAGGGGAAAAAAAACAGTGTCACCACAAGAAATGAACACCTTCTTTATGACTAGAACTGCAATCCCAGAAATGCAATAACAGAGTTTATGTTCCCATCATGCCTTGTTTTAGGAAAGACAGGGGAAAAATATTGCCACACCACAGAAATTTAGTAGCGGACACTCGGGAGGTCAAAAAATATATGAGGGAAACACTTGTACCCAGGCATGTAGCCAGGGGGGGCTAAGGGGGCTTCACCCCCCCCCCCAAATTCTCAGGGTGGTCCGCGAAAAGGCCTTACTGGTACATTATTTAAACTGTTATGTTTTTTCATATCATGATCTGATCAGCATGCTCATTATATCCCACATTAATGGGGTTATTGGGATAACAATACAAAAGGTTTGCTAGGGTAGACCCTCTTCCACCCAGTCTCAGCCCCCCAAACCAAACTCAGCCCCCCGAATCAAAATCCTGGCTACGGCCCTGCTTGTACCCCATAGGCTGTTTCGTACTCGCCCCAGTTTAAAATTGAACTTAAATAGGTCATAACCTGCAGCATTTTAGGTCAGAAAGAAGACATTACTATTTGGGTATTGATAGTCCCATGTGCTCAAAGATCCTTGTCTATGGATTGGCTGCCCTGATGCTGGATAAAAAGAAGATATAGAGCAATAAAAAGATGCATCTACAGTGTAGAATTCATGTAGCTTGACGCCACTTTAACTGTCAAGGTGTAACACTGTGGAATCAAGGAAATTTCAGTTTTATAAGGTCTTTGGCCTTTTCTGCCAGAGGGTGCTGTTATTAAACCAAACTATAAGTCCCATGATTCTATAGCATTGAGCCATGGCAATTAAGGCAGTGTCAAAGTGCCCTAATTCTACTATATAAATGCACCCAATATCATTTGAAAACAGAGCTGGAATTTTACTGACAATCCTAACTAGAGCACACAAATGTTCAGAAGCATTGAATCACATTCAGTCATAGATGCGGTGGGTCTACTTTAGTTGAGATTGCCAGCAAGTTTTGATTCATATTCTCTGAACCAGGACCTCTTATACTTTTCCCATATGTGATCCTTTTTCAGTCTGAGAATTTTTTTTACATAACTCTAGGTATACAGGTACATAAGACAGGCATAGAAATTAAACACTTACTTATAATAAATCAGCATTTGAAAGGCTTGCTAAACAGGCTGATTTCCATTTTGAGGGAATCAACTGAAGAATATTCTGCAGAGCCCACTGTATACTGCATATTGCTACTGCCAGATTTGTTTAAATGGGTGGTGTTCAGAAACCTTTTACTGTTGCCAGGTTTTGTGTCCCCAACATTGAGCTAAGTAGATCTGATTTGGGGTCAGGGCCCACCATTTAAGAACCAGTCCTCTATATTATGCTTCTTCCTATGCCTCACCTCTTGGGATGATTCAGTGTGATTTTCCTGTACAGAATGTTTTCTCTGCAATGTGGATATTTTTCATTGAATAAGTCTCAAGCATGAAGGTTGTCAGCAATCCAGGTTTTTCCCCATAAGAATTAACTGACATTCATTTTTGCATCATTTTTCAATTATTTTGAATATTTTTTCCATCTTCAATTAACTGTCTTTCTGTATTTTTGTCCCTGGTCTCCTGTACCTAGTGAATGTCTTTACCTATCAAATTCAACTAACATAGATTGGGAAGATTTTTTTTCACTCCTATTTGAAGTAAAATTTAACAAAATGGACACATTTCTTCACATTTGAGTGGAAGAGAACTTGATAATTTTTAAAAAGTAGAATGTGGGAGAAAAGGAAACTGAGAAAATTTCCCCATCGTAACCTTGATTGCCAAAAGAGAATCTGAGCAAACTGAGACTAATTATGATAATTTCAGCTAACAAAGAAAAAAAGCCATTACAATCACAAAACACTTCCTGAACTCTTTATAATGTTAAGGAATCCATTAGACGCTCACATGGGAGGAGTTTAATTAAAATTTTAAAAGAGAAAATTGACTTTTAAAATATGCCTATTTCCAATGAATTACCTAAAGCTTATAGACTGTTTGAAAAAGAAAATCTTAATAGATCAATTGAAGCTTTAGAAATCTTAGTTTAATGCCATTAAGGACACTCTAGGGGATGTTGCATTGCACTGTTAATATATACCTTTTTTAAAGCTAAAAGCACTTGGTCATGCATTTGATAAAAAGTATTAATGGATTAATAGTATGCTCTGTTGCATTTTGATATTACAGTCTAGTGCAGATGTTGGCTACTGCCGGCCCTCCAGGTGTTTTGGACTTCAAATCCCAGAAATCCTAACAGCTGGTAAACTGGCTAGGATTTCTGGGAGTTGAAGTCCAAAACCCCTGGAGGGCCGGCAATTGCCCACGCTTGGTCTAGTGTAGTGACAAAAGAAATAACATCATTTTGTTGGCAAAATCCCTAAACATCAATTGAAAACCCACAGCAATACTTTATGTAAAATGCAAGTTAGATGATATGGTGTGGGGGGTTTTGGGGGCAGGTATATACATGCATAGAAATGGGTAGCTACTGGCTAGACCTCATGTGAAAGTAACACATTATCTTTTTGCAATATGTTTCCAATATCTACAGTCAAAATTTGTGCAAAGCTAAAGCATTCACCCAAAGACAGTTAGGCTGCAGTGCTATAGTCTGTAGGATAATTCCTAGTAGACGTGGGAGTGAACAGGATCCACAGCTGATATAACCCTTAGAAAAATCCACACTTTAGATATACATCTGTACTGGCCATTGTGTTGGCATATATTAATTCAGAATCAGTTCTCATTTGTGTCATGCTGGCACAAGCCTAGCATGACTCTGGATATCTTTTAAACTTGTATCAAAAATGCAATGAAGCTTAGAGACGATTAAAAGTTGGAGCAGTTTTCAGCACCTTATCAAAAATATGATAACAGGTTGGCAGAGTTGTTTTTTTAAGATGATAAACAACAAACATGCTTGGATAAATATGTAAAGATAGATATAACATGATACTTCACAGAGATAATGTGAAATTTGAATATGGAACAAATTGGCTATTGTGACAATAGCTTACACAACAAGCCTTAATGAATATGGCTTGTTTTGTAAATAAACACTTATTTAAGTTCCACTGTTTCAGTGACTTTGCTCTATTGGGACTAGCAACCAGAGTAATGTAGTTTAAAATGTAATTGGCTAATGTAATTGGAAATAGAAAGTTCATGCCGGCTTCAGATAATAAGACTGTAGTGTCTTCAATCACTGGGAAATAATCCAAGATCAGGAAAGGGGGACTCTGTGTAGAATAGATATAATAATGGACAGGCAAATAAGAGTGGAAGGAATATTCTAAAAATAGTGGGAAATGGTCAAAAATATTAATGTGTGTACAAATAATTCAACTTTCCATGCAGAAAATGCTACAATTTATTCTGTGTAAAAGTCAAACATCTTTGATTTGCATGGAAAATGACTTTTCTACACAGAGATTAATATTTATATGTTGAAATATTATTTTGACATGGATAATGGTGTTTTTTATTCATTATTGTTTTTCGTATAAAATAACCTAAACTGTAAATAACATTTGGCACTGGTGAGTTTCTTTTAGGCCTTTCTTGCAGTAGAAAGAACATTGTGTACATTACTTGTCATTACCTTTGAAAAAAAAACTTTGGGTCCTACTACACCAGTCATATAAAGCAGTTCAAAGCCAACTTGAGGTACTGGCAGCCACAAAACTAACACTGTTAGTTTGTACTACAGCATACACCTAAGAGTATACAATTCATTAAAAAGTTTTAGGAAAGTAAAGAGTTGAACCAAAAAATGCACTGCAGCAGATACCAATGAATTCCAGAATCAGGGCAAAATTGGCTCCACAAAATGGAGAATGCATGGTAAACACCCACCTCTACTGAAGCACAGTAAAGAATCCAGAAATGATTCCTGCCCAAAATTGCCCCCAAAACATGGCAGACCAGCAAGGGGGAAATTGAGTCATTGGAGCAGGAATGGATGACCTCTGCTGCTGGTTGTCAGTCCCCGTCCTGTCCCGTCCATCCCCCACATAAACCTCTGGTGCACAGGTGCATCTCTGCAGGAAATGGGAGGGGGGGAAGGAGGGGGCAAGGCTGCAAGTTGATTTCAATATAACCACTTTCTTGCACTAACATGGATTCCGGCCATGGCAGTCTGAACACCCACACTGCGAAACTGGTTTTTCCAAACTGGTTCCAAATTGTATTATATTGTCAGTATAGAAGTGTCCTTTGTGAGTAATTACAGTCCTAAGGGGAACAAAGACTCTGATACTAGAGGATTTATTTCTTGGTTTGAGTATCATTTCCATTTTGTGACTACATACTGAGGATATTTTTTTTAAAAGAAAATACTGCTTATGTTAGAAAAACACCTTGGGAGTTGCTTGAAGCCATTTAATTTGGAATCAAAGCAAAGAACTGTGGAGTTTTGCATTTCCTTCTGTTTTTTCTCCTCCCAAAAGTGCCATGACCCATTTCCTGTGAAATTGATATTTGCCATAAGACCTCTCTTTTATTTAAACCTTGTGACAAAATAAATCGTTTGCAAACATTTTTCGAAGCATGAATTTGAATTAGGAGAGGAAGAAACTATGCACTGTTCCACAGAGCTCACTTTCATGCTGTTATATTCAGTACTGGACCCTCTATTTGACATAGTGGGGAGACCACAAAGGCAACAGATTTGAGAGAGAGAGAGAGAGAGAGAGAGAGAGAGAGAGAGAGAGAGAGAGAGAGAGAGAGTTATGTACAACTGTGCTTATGGAGTTCCGTGTCAACTGACTTTGATACAGTTCAAACAAAAAAAAGTATAGGCTATGTGCTACTCAATGTTAGGCAGATCTCAATCCAGTCGAGAGTCCATAGATGGTGGGGGGATTGCAATAGTTTATCTTTTATTGCCATCCTCAACATGATTTTTGTAAATCCCTGCTGTATATTTTTTTAAAACCTAAGAAAGCTAAAATAAAATTAAAAATCTGAAGTGAAAGAAGTTTAATAATGGTGACAATATTCAGAGAAGAATTGTCTTTTTCTCTACAACTGATATGTACTGAGTAGTGTCACTATTACTCAGCTTAGCCTTAAAGAAGCTTCATGTTCAGAATCAGCTGATGTTGACAAAAAGGAGTATCCTCTTTCAAATGCCTCAATCTTTTCAAATGGCCTATACCCTCCAAACACATGAGTCCTGCTCCTGTATTATGCAAATGTATGATCATATCAATCAGCAAACACATCCCAACATGATCAAATCTCTTGGTATAGTTCTGGATTGAACTTCGAATGGAACCACTCTCAGATTCACCACACTTTCAAGTGCAACTGGTGGGGACAAGAGACAGGACCTTCTCAGTAGTGACCCCTCATTTATGAAACTCCCTTCCCAGCAAATTAGATCACACCCCTACCTCCTGACCTTCAGGAAAAAAACTAAAAAAACATGGCTTTGAGACCAAGCCTTTGGTTAGTAAATTGGAACAGTGCAATAAGAGATTACAAAATAACAAAAATACCAATGGTGTATAGCATGAATAGCATGATTTTAATTGATCTTTTAACATTCATGTTATTAATTGTTTTGGATTTTAATGCATAGTTTATTTATCAATACATATGTATATTAGGCTTGTTTGATCCCAAAGAAAAAGTTCAAAACTGGTTTAGGATGTTGGGGGTGCTGGTGGTTTGATTCTAAAGTCAATTCCGATTTTAACAGAAAAAATGTCAAAACTTTTCAAAACTTCTGAGACTTCTGAATCCTTTGTTAATGGTTTGAAAGTGGTATTTCCTGTTTCATTTGGTGGTCTTTACTTTGAAAGTAGTTGTCTTCCTCCAACTAGTTGTGGGGAAAAGCAAGCGAAGGAAATTCCTTCCTTCTCCAGTTTAAAACTGGCTTCTCTGGTTCGAGACAGAAGCAGAGCAAATTCATGCTTCTCTGGTTTATAACTCACTTCTCTGACTTTTATACTGGCTTGCTTCTCTGACATGAGACAAGGCCAGGGGCCAGACACAGGGAAAAGCTGAATCACTTCCAACTGACTTCATAAGTTGTAAGAAAAAATGTCGAAAAAACTTCGGAAGGGCAAGGGGACTTCCGGTTTTCTCAAAAACTTCAAAATTGCTTCAAAAAGGCATTTTTTATTACTTTATTCAAATTAATGAAGATTCTGACTGGACCTAACCATGCTTAATGTATATGTGTGTCATTATATCATTGTCTTTATAAAGCCGCTCTGAGTCCCCTTCGGGGTAAGAAGAGTGGGGTATAAATGTGGTAAATAAATAAATAGTTGAGAATCGAATGGGACACTTTCACTTGGCCCTTGCAAGGATCAAATGAGAGTAGGTGTATTAATATGATGCTCTTCCTCCCCACAAAATTAATAGAGAGAGCATCACACAAGGAAAGAAATAACTACAGAGATTTCTCTGCCACTCTCTCTGTAATATACTGGAAGAAGGTTATGGAGGAATGGGTGAGTGACCAAATTGGGGGATCAAGTGGTTTGGCAAGCGGTCCTTTCTGCTTTGAATCCAGAGTCTACCTATCAGATATGTTTTTTCTCTTTTATATTGCTATGCTTGCACATATTTCTGCAAGTGTACTTCATAAACATCCAGCTATCCCCCCTTCCACTCTGGTGCTGGTTAATGCCCGATCCATTCGGAACAAGACCGCCACTATCAGGGAGTTTTGTGAAGACCTCAAAGCGGACCTTTTCTGTATAACAAAGACCTGGCTCCAGGAGAGCGATACCACCTGTCTCCAGGAAGTGGTTCCCCCTGACTACGTTGCCTCACAGCAGAACAGGAACGGGGACGGGGGGTGGGGTGGCAATACTCTCCCGTGATGGATTGCACCTTAGGGCGATCCCTGCACTTACCACCTTGGGGCTTGAAAGTGCCGGCCTGGTGTGGGAGTCTCAGGAGAGCCTGGCGATCTTGCTGGTGTAATAACCAAAAGGGGAGGGGGGTGCTTATGGAAAGCCGGGGAAACAACAATGTATCAGGGCAATAGGACAAGCTCGTGGGTAATGAACCCTCTAGGATAGAATATGAGTAGCAGAGAATGTAGGCTTGATACAATCAATATCACTGTATTGGCATCAATCAATTGGCAGTCAATGCATATAGAAATACATAGGTATACAAAGCAATGTTAAAGGCGAAAGCGCTCCCTCCTCTCTCACATGAACAAATTATAACATCAAATGGTATCACAAAACAATTACAGAGTCTAAATTGCAGTGAGGAAGGTGACAGGCAAACCTCCGTTGGTCATGGAGGCAGTCCAGGAGAGGAAACGATGCGGGGAGGGGTTCGCCGTGGAGCAGGCGGCGAGGAAAAAGCGCGGCCAGGAGCCAGCCGAAGGTGCGAGCTGAGTTCCAAAACAAGAGGGCGAGCTGGGCGGCGTGAGCCGAGGTGAAGCCAGAAAGCAAATAGCGATTTGCGGCAGCGACTGTCGTGCTACGGGGCGCTGGGATTAGCAGCGCGGATCCCAAAATCGAGGAGGCGGGACACTGTCGGCTCTCCGATTTGGATCAGCGCTACTGCCCTTCTGCATCGCTGCCGCCATTGCTGCCTGGCTTCGACTCACTCAGCTCCCCTCTGTTGGAACTCTCACTGCTCCCTGACCGACTTTCCGCGTGCGCCACGAACCCTCCCATCGTTTCTCTGGACTGCCTCCATGACCAACGGAGGTTTGCCTCTCACCTTCTCACTGCAATTTAGACTCTGTAATTGTTTTGTGATACCATTGATGTTATAATTTGTTCATGTGAAGGGAGGAGGAGCTTTCGCCTTAACATTGCTTTGTATACCTGTATTTCTATATGCATTGACTGCCAATTGATTGATGCCAATACAGTGATATTGATTGTATCAAGCCTACATTCTCTGCTACTCATATTCTATCCTGGGGTTCATTACCCACGAGCTTGTCCTATTGCCCTGATACATTGTTGTTTCCCCGATCTTGCTGGTGTACCGTGCGCCTAGCGCACCGGCAGAGAGCCTGGCGCGGCTGCTGGAGGCTGTGTTGGAGTGGGCATTGAGGTTTCCTCGCCGTATTGTTCTGGGGGACACCAATGTCCACGCCGGCGCAGCCTCCGTTCCAACTGCAGCCGCGCACCTAATGTCGACCCTGGCGACAGTAGGCCTCTCCCTCTGTAACTCGGGGCCACGCACTCGGCAGGGCACACCTCGACCTGGTATTTAGCGGGAATCCAAGTGGACCTAGCCTCCGTAATAGAGGTTCCATGGTCGGACCACTGTGCCCTAAGGATCCGGGTTGAGCAACCGCCCCCTCCATGCAAGGGCGCTGAACAGATTTTGGTTCGCCCAAAGAGACTTATGGAACCCGAAAGGTTCCTGAATGCTCTGAGGGATCTGGAGTCTATCAGCGTCTCTGTCGACGAGCAGGTTCAAGCCTGGAACGCCTCGTTAGCCAGAGCTCTCGACGAGATTGCCCCTAGGCGTCCTCTCCGACCCCGCAAACATCGATCCCCCTGGTATACAGAGGACCTCAGGTCGATGAAGCGGGAGAGGAGACGGCTAGAGCGCGTGTGGAGGAACCTCAGTATCAGCTTATAAGCTATTTAAAGATACTTATGATACTTATGAGCGTGCTGTCAAGGCAGCCAAAATGTGTACTTTTCTGCCTTGATAGCATCTACTAGCTCACGCCCGGCTCAATTGTTTAAGGTAATTCGGTCTTTGACGACGGTCCCTACTGTCACAAAAAGCAGCGATCAGACCCTACCGCCCGGTGCTTTCTAGAGCTATTTCACAGACAAGATTCTGAATCTCCGCCGGGACCTGCCACAATTGATACAGTAAAGAGAACTTGAGACCCCGTGGCCCTCCGCCGGCCCACCTCGACCGGTTTCGGCCACTGGGCGCAGATGCTGTTGATAAGATTGTGGCTGCAACCAGGCCTACCACCTGCTCCTCGACCCGTGCCCCTCCTGGCTTGTTAGATCCTGCCTGGAGGGTTTACTTGGGCCTCTGTTGAACATCGTAAATAGCTCCCTTGAGCAAGGAGTCTTCCCAGAGTGCTTTAAAGAGGCGGTGGTAGCTCCATTACTGAAGAAACCGTCACTAGATCCTGCGGTTCCCTCCAACTACCGACCAGTGTCAAACCTCTCGTACCTGGGCAAGGTAGTTGAGAGGGCAGTAATGGAGCAGTTGCAGTCCTTCTTAGATGATGCAACATGGCTAGACCCCTTCCAGTCCGGCTTCTGTTCGGGGCACGGGACGGAGACGGTCCTGGTCTCCATCACAGATCAACTCCGCTGCCAGCTCGACCAAGGCGGGTCTGCGCTGCTCGTGTTATTGGACCTCACGGCAGCGTTTGACACGGTCGACCACAATCTACTGATCCACCGCCTGGCCATGGCTGGAGTGAGGGGACAGTTCTTAAATGGCTGACCTCCTTCCTCAACCCGCGGTCTCAGCGTGTGAGGAGGGGCGAGGTGTTCTACGAGTGCTCCTACTTAGTGTGTGGAGTTACGCAAGGGGCCATTCTATCCCCTCGGTTATTCAACATCTACATGCAGCCGCTTGCACAGCTGGTGCGGAGTTATGGGCTGGAGTGCCACCAGTACGCTGACGACACCCAGCTCATTCTGAGGATGGAGGACAGGCCGGGATCCATCCCGAGAATTTCCAACACTGCCTCGAGGCCGTTACTGGACGGCTGCGTGCCAGTAGGTTGAGGGTGAATCCGGCGAAGACGGAGATCTTGTGGTCGGGCCGCTCGGGTAGTGTAGATGTCCAGCTATGCCCATCGCCTTCCGTTAAGAGCCTGGGGGTCCATCTGAACTCCCAGCTGTCCATGGAGGCCCAGGTCTCCGCGGTCAGCAAGGTTGCTTTTTTTCATCTGCGACAGGCTCGGAGGCTGGCCCCCCCATATCTCCGAATGACCTGGCCACGGTGATCCAAGCTACGGTCATCTCAAGGCTGGATTACTGTAACGCGCTTACGTTGGCCTTCCTTTGTCGGCGACCGGAAGCTCAAGCTGGTGCAGAACACTGCCGCCCAGCTCCTGTCTGGAACCCCAGCAGGCCGCCACATCACACCTGTTTTGCAGGATCTGCACTGGCTCCCAATCGAGCACCGGATCTCCTTCAAGGTGTTGGTTCTTACCTTTAAGGCCTTGCATGGCCTGGGGCCAGCGTACTTGAGGACCGACTCACCCCACACTGTCCCCGAGATCCCTACGCTGTGGAACGCCCTCCCGGCTGGAACGCGGCTATAAAGGACCTGCTCCCGTTTAGGACGCGCCTGCAAAACTTATTTGTTTAAGCAGGCCTTCGGTGAGTAGGTCCTGCCCATGTTCCGCTTTAGCCGCTGTCCTGGGGTGTCACGCTATCTAATTTCTGAACTGTACCTGGGGTTTTGTATTTTGCTGTTTTAACTGTTTAATTGTCTTAGATGTTTTATCGCATTGCTTGTGTGTAGTTGTACCTTCGGTTCCTGTGAGCCGCCGCGAGCCTCAGGGAGTCGGCGGCATAGAAACCCGAATAATAAATAAAATAAATAATAAATAATAAATAAACCCATTATGGGCACTGGATGTCAGAAATGTTAAGATACTGTTTGGGAAATAATTTCACAGTGAATTAGTCTGAGTCTCTGTGTCATTTGTGCAATGTTCTTCTTAAAGAAATTCCTTCCTTTCTCAGGCTAATGTTCCAAAATTATAGGCAATTGGAGGGTAAATTTTTCATTCTGGGTTGTTAGCTCTCCACACCTTTCAACTATTATGCTTCAAAACATTCCTACAAATGTCCGTTTCTTTTCTTCTTTTTCTGATACCAAAATATTGCAACAAGAATAAGTTAAATCTCAAGAACACTCGAATTTTACCAATTTAGCTTCTACCTGTGAATTTGTGGTTTTCACCATAGTTTATTGCATTAATTACTAGGTTATTACATTCCATCTAATAGCTGCTTGAAAAGCTTGATAGAAAGAATGTCACCCGACAGCTGAAATGGGACACAAAAATAGCCTACATAACTGGAAGCAGTTCTAAACTTTTACTGGAGTCTTCACTTCATCAGAATACATATTACAAGAGATTAAATGTTGAAATATATCCACTCACTTATCTGCCCTGCCAAAGGAGTGTAGAACTCTTTTGAAATCCATATAGTCATAGTTATACAGACATAGTTAATGACATAAATGACAAAAATAACAATCAAATAACATGGACATTGTAACACTTGGCTTTGACTGTATCTCCATACCCAAAATTCGAGCTTTCCATGGATAAAGAGTCACTTCCAATTCTATTAATTTCTGGCTATTACAAGACAATCCACAATTAATTTGAAGTGCTACCAACAGGCTGAAATGCTCTGCTATCTTTTTCTTGTTCAGTCAAGTGGAAATAGTATCTAGATACCTGTATTAATGCAAACCAATTATTTTATGTAGTCAAATGGATCATCTATTAATATATATAGTATTCAACCTCTTCTATTTGGAATTGTACCTGTCCTAAAGGATCACATTCACAATCAAGAAGTCATCTTGGTTCTAAATTTTAATAAGGAGTTGTCCTGGAGTATTTTTCATCTGTTAGGCTAGAGTTTAAGCCTAACCTTGGATAGAGATTGCCTTGCCACAATTATCCATGTTAGACTGATTATTGAAATGTGTGGTAAAGAGTTTGGAAACTGCTGAAGCATATAGAAACAAGTGTTCTAATAGTAAGAACAGTTTTTCACTGTCTTCTGGTGTTCATCTTTAAACCTTTATATGGCCTAGTCTTTTCTTTGTACATTTTTTTCATTTACTGAAGCATGAGGCTATTCTATTGTTCAAGATATGCCAAATGGTAAGCAGAGAGATCTTTCTCAGAATCATGTCCCATCTGTGGAATTCTATCACCAGGAAGGTCCACTTGGCATCAGCACTGCTAATCTCTTTGTTAATGTAAACAAAAACAATGGAAATACCACACCACCAATCTCTGTACACAAAGATTAATAATTTCTAATATGTTGGCATTATACATTGCATTATACTTGGAAATAACACAAACTCTGGAAGCTTTGCTGCAGAGCTGTATATAGCATAAATCTTTTGGATGAAATAATGTATGAGCTTTATCAATGGCTATCAGTCCAGGGTTTTTATTAGTTTTTTCTTCACAGTCACCAAGATCATTCTTCATTTCACAACTCACTCAGCCCCCCTGAGAACTCCCTGAATTGGTCTTTCCCAGACTTCTGAGAAAAAGAGAGTTTTAAAATTGCAGGCACATGTCACACTTACACTTCAAAGGATTTTCTTTTAAAGTGGGAAGGAGATGCAAGAGGAAATTTAATCCAAAGATCTGAATCCTGCTACAATGTTCCTTAGGTACAATCCTACTATTAGGCATAGGGACGCTATTATATCAGGCAGTAGCAATATGCTGGAAGGACAAGATATGTATGTCCTGTATAACTTAAGTCTGTGGTCATCAGATGTGTGATCCTTTGCCAGTGATAAGATCCAACTGCCTGCCTGAAATGTGGAATTGAGGAATGGTACCAGCTTACCCTTTTTCTTCAGATACCAAAGTGTCTTGTGACCTCATCACATGAAGGTCCATAAGCTGGGGAACAGCTGGGGAATACATGAGGCAATGAGGTGAATCCATGATGCAGCAAGGGAAACTGTTGGGCAGTGCCCCACATCACCCTTTTACCATCATACACTGTTTTCCCTCTGTCTCCAGCTTAGTTTATGAGAATACAGGCTGTCTATTAGTATACTGCTGAGGTGCAGTGTGCACAGAACCATGACGGAAGAAGTAGCCGTGACTCATGCAATGGGCTTGGGCAGGCTCCATCCTGGCTATGTCTCATCAGAATCACAGGTTGGGCAAAAGCCCCATGTGTTGAGGTCCCTAGATCAGCCTTGTTCCTTAAATGTAGAAGTGGGACAGGGGATAGGACAGTGGCAGTTCGGGAAGAAATGGAAATATTTGTGCATATTAATGTCTTGGACACATTCGGGAAAATTATTGGAAGTGTTTGTTAGGAATATGGAAAACAGTAGCAATTATTTCAGTTTAAATAAGAAATTGTATTTTAACCCCTTTTAAGAAAATGTCTTAATTCTAGGGATGGGGGCAGGGGAGAGTTGTTTAAAAAAGAAAGTAAGGTTGCAAGTAGACAAAACAATCATAGAACTTATTCAAACAAGTTTTTTTAAAAAAAAATCCTAGAATTTTTTTCTGTACAAGCTGATTTTGTTTTGGAGATCTATGTTTGCCCCATCCCAAAGTATTCCCAGGAAATTCCCAACGTTATCAAGGACTTTTGATTCCCAAGTTACACATTAGTTTAATTTAACACCAGAATTTCCTAAAAATGAAATATATACAGTATCTCCCTAGCTCTCTGTGTTATATTTGAGCTTGCTAAGATGACTGCAAGTGAATACAGCTCTTATTTTCAGGAGAGCAGAGTCAATAGAGATCCAGCAAGCCAAAGAATTCTAGCAATAAAAAATAATGATTTGAATGCTCAGTATATTATTGACAAAGTACTTTAACACTTTTGACTATATTTCCTGAATAATAATTTAAAAGGGTTCAGTGGAAAGGGCAAAAGACCATTTCTGGAATAGCAACTGTGTCTAGATGTGACAATAGGAGGTGGAGAAGGAAGAAGACATGGGAAGTTGTGACAGTCAATAAAAAGTTTGGCTGTAAAGCCATGAACATGCAAATAATGACAACTGCAAAGTCTCGATATTCTTGATTGTTCACCCCTTTTGAACACCATTTGTTTCAAATTCAAGTTTCTGTACAGTGCTTGTGTGTATGTGCATATTTGTGTGTATATACCTGCCATTCCTCTCCGTTGGCGCCTCCTTGTTGTGGGGAAAAGCCTTGCATACACTAATGAAGTTGTGAGCTATGCTGGCGATGGCATAATAGCCACCGGTAGGGCCTCCCATGCCAGACAGGTCACAACTGAAGGATCTGACAAAGAGCATCAAAGGGCAGGATGGGCTCTCTAGCCTTTTGGCAACCATTCTAGGAGAAGGAAAACTCTAATTTCAAACCCGGGCAGATGGTACTCGTCTAACTCTCTAAGGTGAACCATCTAAGAGAAGGAAACTCAAATCAAACCTACAACCAGCAGACCTCGCTGCCAACAGTAGCAATTATTTCGGTTTCAATAAGAAATTGTATTTTAACCCCTTTTAAGAAAATGTCTTAATTCTAGGGATGGGGGGCAGGGGAGAGTTGTTTAACCCTGTAAGGTCAACCATCTAAGAGAAGAAAACTAAAATCAAACCTATGACCTGAGGACCTTGCTGCCACCATCCAAGCTTGCTAGGCCCCAGCAGACAAACCTTTGGTTTAAAGAGTGAGGCCAGTTCTGTGCACGCTGCGCTCCACCAGAAAAACCCATTGCACAGGCTTGAAGGACACATCCAACCTCCAAATCATCAATGCACTCGTAGAAAGCGTGGGATGAGTCCTTCTTGAATCTTCGTTTGCGAAGAAAAAGCCAAGAAGACCTGTCATTCATACAAAAACATGTAAGCTTTCTAAAAGTATCATCCAGCAGGGAAAATCCATTTGAATCCAATGGTTCCTGCATCTAAGGATGAAATATGAGAATATCTATATTCCTAAATTACGCATTTTACTATGTATTGTGTTCTGCTTGAGCATCATTACGGTTTTCTCTCCTCCATCCAGCCGCTATTTCCAACTTAAGTTGTCCAGGGCTCATATTCATTCCCTTCTTCTCCACCTCATTGCTCTCCTGCTTGTTTTTATAATGCACTGTTTAAAAGGACAGTTTCCAATTTGAAAACAGAAACACATTCAATGTTCTAATGTTTCAAGTGCCTCTTTGTTCCCTTTTCCTTATGCTCAGCATTAGTTCTTTATCCCTCTACCAGCTGTAGCCTCGTATGGATTTATTTCCAGGTGCACCAACAGGTACTGGGTTAATGCTTGTTTATTAGCAAAGTTCCCACCATCTGTTATATATGCAACATAATGCATTACTCACTCCTCTCTATTAGATTTTGGCATTTCACACTGTACAACAGAACCAAGCTTAAAAGGAATGTCTTTATTGAACATTTGTACAAGCAAATAAAAAGTATCCTTCTCCACAGTGCAGAAAGTAAAGGAAAAGAATCAGAATCTCTCAACTTTTCAGATTTAATCCATTTGCTCTAAAGCTCTTTAGGAGGAAAGCTCTAAACCGGTTGTAAGGAAAACAATGAAGTGGTTCCCAACCTTTGTTTTTCTTCTGGTTAAAGAAGAATTACCACTGCCTTATGCTAGTGACTGGAAGTTTGGTGGTTCGAATCCACAGGACAGGGTGAGCTCCTGTTGTTAGCCCTAGCTTCTTCCTAATTCGCAGTTAGAAAACATGCAAATGTGAGTAGATTAATAGTTACTGCTTCAATGGAAAGGTAACGGCACTCCATGCAGTCATGTTAGCCATATGACCTAGGAGGCCTCTATGGAAAATGTTGGCTCTTCGGCTTAGAAATGGAGATACACACCACCACCGTAGAATTGGACTCGGCTAGATTTAATATCAAGGGAAAACCTTTATTTTTATCTTATGCTAATGTAAAATTGTAATCAACCACTTCTAACAAAAAGTCTGTACTGCAATGCAGTTTCTTTTTAAAGCAATGAAAGGTATAAGCTACAATAACCATTTGTGTGTTAGAAATGGAGGATGTAGCAAGAGTGTGGACTACTGTAGCCAAGTCAGACTTCCAAGGTACGGGCGCAGTTGGTGCACAATTCTTAGTTGTGCAAACGGCCCCACCCCCAGTCACCGCCTACACCTGGGGTTCCAGGCTCAGCGATCAGTCCAGGAAGACTCCCGAATGATAAAACTGTGCCTTCAGGGGAGTGTAACCCCATTCATCACAGGCTATAACCTATACCCTGTTCAGCCTTGCAACTGCATTCAACTACATTCTATGGCAATGTAGATTCCTATAATGCAGTTCAATGTATTTAACCAGCATTATGAAACTGCATTATATGGAAATGTAGATTTATTTATTTATTTATTTACCGCATTTCTAACCCACTCTTCTCAATCTCAGAAGGGGGACTCAGGGCAGCTTACATTCAACCTCATTAAGAGGCTATTTCAACAATACAATAAAGTCACAGCATAAAAATAACATGATAAAAACAACATAATTAAAACTATACAAAATCATCATTAAAACATTAAATCAAATGGGGCCTAAGGCTGCAATCTGCATTGCAGTTTTCCTAAGAGTTGGTTCCATTGGGATTTGAGAATTTACTTTACAACCTCTCTTTAAAAGCTTACAAGGAAGGAGCTTCCACCACATTCTGAGACAGAAAGTTCCACTGCTGAAAAGCTTTTACAGTCAGGAGGTTCCTCAAAATGTTCAGATGAAATCTCCTTTCCTGTAATTTGAACCCATTACTTTGGGACCTAGTTTTTAGGGCAGCAGAAAACATGCCTGTTCCCTCTTTCTATTACATCCTTTTACATATTTATATATGGCTTCTCTTCTGCAGGCTAAACATACCCAGCTCTTTAAGATGTTCCTCATAAGATATGGTCTCCAGACCTATCATTTTAGTGGCTACCTCTAGACATCTTCCAGCTTGTCAATATCTCTTTTAAACTGTAGTGCCCAGAATTGGAAACAGTAATCCAGGTGAGGTCTAACCAAAGCAGAATAGAGGTCTAATCAAAGCAGAATAGATCAGGGGAAGTTCCCCTGATCTAGACACTATATTCCTTATGATGCAGCACAAAATCCCCCTTGGCTTTTTAAGCTGCGGCATCACATTGTTGGCTTATGTTCATCTTGTTGTCCACTAAGACTACAATATCTTTTTCACATGGGCTGTTGTTGAGTCAGGCATCACCCATTCTGCATCTCTGCTTTTTAATTTTTCTGGCTTAGTGTATAGGCTTGTTTGAGCAAAAAAAGGTACAAAACTTGTTTCGGATGTAGGGGGCACTGGTGGTTCAATTCTAAATTCATTTCCGATTTTCACAGAAAATTGAGATTTCCTTCATGGTTTGAAAGTGTTATTTCCTGTTTCATTGGGTGGTCTTTACTTTGAAAGTAGTTGTTTTACTCCAGAAAAAGGGGGGAGGAGCAAAGGGAGAAAACTCATCCCTCAGTTTTAAAATGCTTCCCAGGCTCACAGGGAGAAGAGAGGAGGAAAGTCAGCCACTCAGTTTTAAAATGCTTCCCAGGGTCACGGGGAGAGGACAGAGGGAAAGTCAGCCACTTGGTTTTAAAGTGCTTCCCAGGCTCACAGGTTTCCCAGACTTGAGCCAAGGCCAGGAATCATTTCCCATTAACTTACTATTTCGTAACAGAAATGGCGGAAAAGGCTTCGGAAGGGCAAAGGGACTTCCGGTTTCCTTAAAAACTTCGAAATCACTTCAAAAAGCAAATCTTTCCAAATTTATTCCAAATTACAAAGATTCTGATCGAACCTAACCATCTCTATTAGTGTAGTATCTTACATTTTTCCTGGTTGAAATTCATTTTGTTAGTTTTTCCCCCTCTCTCTAATCAGTGTACTTGAGGGAGCGTCTTACCCCATACAAACCCAGAAGATCACTGCGCTCAGAGGGGCTTAATCTACTAGAGGTCCCTAGTATTAAGATCTGTAGGCTGTCGAGCACCCGGCAGAGAGCATTTACAGTGGCCGCTCCGACCCTCTGGAATTCTCTGCCGGAGGAGATACGAGCACTACGGGGTTTGTTGGCCTTCCGCAAGTCTGTGAAGACTTGGCTATATAGGCAGGCATTTGGTCCCAACTGATGCCTCCTTAGTTGCCAGCTGCCAACATACCGTCCTGCCATGTATTGCCTCTGCGTATTATTGCTTGCCGGGATCCATTGTGGGGAGGGGGGCTTTTGGGTATACGTCTTTTATCTGTTTATTGATGTTTTATTGATTTTATGCTGTAAACCGCTCTGGGCTCCAGAGAGAGCGGTCTACCAAATCGAATTTATAAATAAATAAATAAATAAATAAATAATCTGATGAGGTCATTTTGACTACCGATCTTTTCTTCAGGAGAACTAGTTATCTCTCTTAATTTGGTGTCATCTGCAAACTTGATAAGCATGTCCTCTAAAACTTTATCCAAGTCATTAATAAAGATGTTGAACAGTACTAGGCCCAGGACCAAACTCTAGGCCCAGGACCAAACCCACTTCTTTCCAGGATGAATAGGAACCATTGGTGAGCAACCTTTCAGTTCAGTCGCTTAACCAATTACAGAATCACATTCAATGTTTCCTTAACTTCCCTGAAGTCAGCTCTCTTTAAGTCTAGAATGCATGTTTGATCTCTCTTAGCTTCTCCCTTCTTATGTATCACAAATGCCAGTAACACACTTGGATGTAGCAACCAAGCCTCCAGTTCAGCCGGGGGGGGGGGGGGGTCAGGGAATGCCCCGGGGGTCCCAATTGCTTTGGACCCGATTGATGGGGATTCAGGTGGAATGGATGATGGGGCCGATGGGTCTGCATCTCCTACAGAGAGCTTGCAATGGGAAGATGATTTGGCCCGAGGCCTACGAGGACGAGGAAGGTCAGTCTGACCCAGATTCAGATAACTCGTATGAGAAACCAGGTGGACGTGGTTCCCAGGAGCGAATCTGGGAACCCGTGGGGGATGAGTTGATGGAAACAGAAAGGGAGGAGGATTCTCATGAAGATAGTGAGACAGCTGCGGCTTGGGAGGGAAGGAGCTTTGACCGCAGGAGAAGCATCGAGGCCAATAGAAAGGAATGGAGACGAAGCCTAGAGCGGCGCTGGTCTCACAAAGGAGGAGATTAAATATACGTTCTGTGGGAACGGATCCTCAGTTGGACGGCCACTTCTTATCTGAAGGAAGTGTAGCGTCCCTGATCCCTGAAGCCAGCGTTGGCTTGCCTTGCCAAGAAACTACCTTGGACCTTGTACCTTGGACCTTGCCTTGATCTACAGAGACCCTGTTTTGCTTTGATTCGCTTTGTTTTTATGGACTTTGCTTTTGAGAGATTCCCTGCTTTTACTTGGACATGTATTGCCAACATTTTGGACTAATTGCTTTTTACTTGGACATTCTACTTTTTCACCTGTTCTTTATTATTCAATAAATAGTTAATTGATCATTGTCTCTGTGTGTGTGTTTAAGGGGCCGGGCCAGGACCCAGCATTGTGACATTGGAGGAGTAGATCAACAGCAAAACAGTGCATTTTTCATTAAGATAAAAGCAACCATTGGACACATCACATTATTCTTAGTTATGCTGAATTTCACAGAAATATTAATCATATCCATATTGTACTCATCCTCTCATGTTATTATATATGGGGAGTTCTTCTTTTGTCTTAACTGATGGGACAAGTCTGCAACAGCTATTTTGCTCTTGAAGCTGCTTTAGCAAGGAACAGAGTCAGATAAATGAGACTGGTGTACCTTTGCCTTTAACCTCAAGCATCAATAAAACAATATAAATGAAATTGCTTTCCTTTGCATAGGAGAGGTCAAGAGCCAATCACAATAAGATTCTGAGGACATGAATATCAATTAGACTTAATGTTCTATGAGGCCTAGTATCATGCCTGGGAGGCAATATAAAAAACTTTAAATAAATAAATGAAAATAAATACTTTCTGGGTCTTAACCCTACACATTGTGTTATGCATGGATTATTGGCACACCATTGATCTATATAATAGAGTGGGGTGTTCCTCAGCACAACTGTATCTAAAATTGAATGCAGGAAAACACTTTTTCTTCACAATTTAAATGGTTTATTTTCTTTCAATCTTCAAAACTTATTTTTAAAGTGGATAGTGGAATGCAGATCGTCTCAGACATCAATTCATTGGCATATCTATCCTTCACAAAACATATATATCCCAGATTTTCTGCTGTACATCATCATCGTTAATAATCCGGATAAAAGCCAATATCAGGTCAACGGTCTATAAGGCCCTGCCATTTCACCGTTTCCAGCTTCTTCGGAACCTGTCATATAATAATCCACTGCACAAATCCACTGGTCCGATATCCACTGGTCCGACTGGTCCGACTGCATGGAATAGTGGCTGCGTCCACACACACACACACACACACACACACACACACACACACACACACACACATATATATATATATATATATATATATATATGATTTTTGGATATCGGACCAGTGGATTTGTGCAGTGGATTATTATATGACAGGTCCCGAAGAAGCCGGAAACGGCGAAACGGCAGGGCCTTATAGACTGTCGACCTGATATTGGCTTTTATCCGGATTATTAATGATGATGATGTACAGCAGAAAATCTGGGATATATATGTTTTGTGAAGGATAGATATGCCAATGAATTGATGCCTGAGACGATCTGCATTCCACTATCCACTTTAAAAATAAGTTTTGAAGATTGAAAGAAAATAAACCATTTAAATTGTGAAGAAAAAGTATTTTCCCGCATTCAATTTTGGATACACCATTGATATAATATACATGAGTAGTCAATATGATTTTACTGGTGTTCTTTGACTGCATTTCTTCTGCCTTTAGCTGGTAATGAGATATGTTGGTAGTTGTAGTCTAACATCATCTGGAGGGTTAGTCTTTTCTGCTTTTGTTTTATTGTTATGTGTGAGCATATGTGTTGTAACCAGATCTCTTCAAATGCTGTGCTGGGGAACATCGAATCCTGAACTGTTAACACATCTTGCATTTTGCATAAATCAGTGTCGAATCCAAGTCCCTCAAATAAAAAAAACTGTTACTTCTGCGAAGGCTCATGTATGTCTGAACTGAAATCAATTGTCTCTTTTGCCTAAAACAGACCTCCTGGTGAGTTTGTAGACAGACAAATGCAGTTTTCCCTTCCTTTACCTTTACTCATCCACACAATGTAATTTTTGGTGGTAAAGGCATACTGTGAATGCACATGTAGAGCGTGTGTAGAAAATGTGAAATATAAAAATGTTTCCAAATACTATATCTTGGTTTTGAACACTAATTTAAAAAACAAATGAACAAGAGAAAGCAATAGAGACATAATTTGAATATAAAAAATAGTTCTCATCTCAACTATCCCCATGAGAATTTCACAGGAAGCCATTTTCTGGACTGATTATGATGATCCCAAATGCTAGCTCAGGAGCTAAAAGGTTCATAAGTGGCTCAGTGATAAGAATCAAGAAGGTTAGTTTAATGCCCCTCCTGTTACTTGGATTTTCAGAAGGAGTCATCTCTCTGTCCATTACTCATTTCAGTATTTTAATCAATGTTATGGTACAACTACTTCTGACCTTTCATGCCATATGCCCCCTTGTCAAAATATACTTTATAAGGATAGCCACAATTGGTTCATTAATCACAGGAATTGGTGTAAAAAAAGGATCTTCCAAGGAAGAGGATACTAAAAAGCGGGGGAGGATTCTAATGTTGATAACTTCGCTATTGTACTGCCACACTAAACAATGGTTGTGCAAAATGGGAGGGAGAAAAAGCAAGGTTTTTAATAATATAGATAGATATAGATGGATGGATAGAACAAGGGAAGCCTTGGAATTGTAGCTCTGATTTCTTCTTTTTTAAATATTGTCAATAATAAACATGTATGGAAAATGCAAAATTTCTCAAAAATATTAAATACACAGAAATATTTACTTGCAATTTAATCATATTTACTTGCAGTTTTATACATATGTATGCCTTTTATGGAGCTGGTTTGATGTCCCATCTAACCCATTGTTTGGAAACACAACTGTTTCTTAGAAGTAGCATTCTTTTCCAGCCTTCCTCTCACATCCCTTTGATGACCTCATCATTTGGGGTTCAAATCAGCAGCATATGCTGGTTGATCTTCTCTTTTATGATGGAGCCCACCAGTTCCCGTCTCATGACATCAAACTACTTCCTGCAGGGCTCCATCACTAAAGGCATATGCTGTTGTGACAGCAACACAGGAGTATTCCCATGTTCCATTGAGATCCATGGGGAAAGCCAGGTGGCGGATGCTTCTCCCCATGGAATGGGGCAATGGGTGAGTCAGGTGATGAAGGACATGGAGTGACATGTTCCCAATCCCACACAACAGGCACTGCTGGAATCGCTATGATCCACCATGAACCATGACAATTTCAGCAGCGTGTTAGATGAAGTCATAAAATATATATACAAAAGATTAAACTTGTAATCTTCTGCATGTGATATATTTCACTTTTCTTCATACCTCAAAATCTTTTGGTGCTCACTTCCTAATAAAGAATATTATGTGTGGACTTTGTCTATACTGAGAGTCCTTGGGTTACAAACATCTGACTTACAAATGACTCTTAGTTAAGAACAGGGGTTCTTTTTGTCGTGTCAGGAGCGACTTGAGAACCTGCAAGTCACTTCTGGTGTGGGAGAATTGGCCATCTGCAAGGACGTTGCCCAGGAGATGCCCGGATGTTTTGATGTTTTACCATCCTTGTGGGAGGCTTCTCTCATGTCCCCACATGAGAAGCTGGGGCTGATAGAGG
This sequence comes from Anolis apletophallus, assembly GCA_030556195.1. Classification (NCBI taxonomy): domain Eukaryota; kingdom Metazoa; phylum Chordata; class Lepidosauria; order Squamata; family Anolidae; genus Anolis; species Anolis apletophallus. The sequence continues at coordinate 33,012,061 of JARBWK010000007.1, forward strand.
GAGCTCATCCATACTCTCCCCGGATTTGAACCTGCGACCTGTCTGTCTTCAGTCCTGCTGGCACAAGTGTAACCCACTTCGCCACTGGGGGCTCCAGAACAGGGGTGATCCAACAGGAAATGAGAGAAATCTACTCCACTGAAAAGACATTTAGGTCAGTGGTAGTCAACCTGTGGGTCTCCAGCTGTTTTGGCCTTCAACTCCCTGAAATTCTAACAGCTGGTAAACTGGCTGGGATTTCAGGGAGTTGTGGGCCAAAACACTTGGGGACCCACAGGTTGAGAACCACTGATCTAGGTGATTGATCCATGTTTTAGGTGTTCTCTCCCTAAAGAAATAGGTTTTGCTTTTCTTCATTTTCCTTCAGATAGATGCTGCAGATGTTTGCTTTTTCAATCAATCTTTAAAATGAAATTGATGGCTGGTCTTATTTTAAAGTAATTTGATAGTTAGGCTAATGTTTTGCTGTGATGATTTAATAATTATGTATTCCATGGTTTTTTAATATTCTGAAATTATTTTTCCAATTGTTCTTGATTTTAGCAACTGTATTAGGAATATATTAAATTATTTTTCTGTCTGAATGACAGTTACTTTGTGGTAACTTCTTTGTCTTGAAAAGTGGCATGAAATTATCTGAAATAAAGGACATACAAAGATTTATAGAAAGTTTTTTCCCATATGCAACATCCCCAAGAAATATTATAAGAAGAGAGAGCATGCTATATGACTCAGGTAAGATACCCCATGCCTTTTGGCAGAATCCTTAATTGAACGGCTATCTCCATGCAGTTTAAGGAAACTGAATTTAACAGTTCTTATTTTAAAGGTTTGAAAGACCCCCTAGGGTTCTAGCAAGGCTCTGAAGTCTTAAGGCAAAATCCCAAGGTCTATTATGTAAATGCTGTCAAATCCCAAATCAACATTAAAAAAGGTTATTAACCTGCTAGCATTTATACAGCCTGCCTCATAAATGCCATGAATAGCAAAACCCTCACATAAAAAAGTCTTCTGGGTGGTGAACTAATTTGAAAATCCAGGACTGTGAGTCTTATCAAGACAACCAAACACATTGACTATTTTTAAAGTTAAATTTTAAAAGTATGTTCATATGTCTAGACTGTCTCTCTAGATCTACAGTTCCCAATTCAGGAGTGGGGCTTCTCAGCCCCATTTTAGTATACAGTGAAAACTATGAAGCCCTTCTACATGCAAAGTATTTAATACTATTTATAATATTTCATTGAAAATACATTTCTTTCATGTAGCTTCTATAAAACAAAAAGAGATAGGGACAGAGGGAGAAATTAACAAAAAACATTCTAGAATATTTGTGTCTAATTGTTGAGTTTTGTTGCATGTATGTGTTATATAAAATCCTGTGTTTTAGGGTTTGTAATGTTTATTGTTTAACTGTGTTAAAACAGAAACAACAACAACCCACCCTCCAAAAAGGGAGTGAGCAAAATGTTTTGGCTCCCACCATTTTTGCTTCTAAAGACTAAACTGCACCCAAAGTGGCAGCTTAAACCACTCTTGTTGTCCAGCTTTCTTTAGTGGGTGATAGTATTTTTCCCATAAGGTGAGGATATGTAGTGTTGGCCCCTAAATCTGTGAATCCAGATTAGGGGGTCCTCAAACTTAAGCCCATGGGCCGGATGTGACCCTCCAAGGTCATTTACCCAGTCCTCGCCCCAAACGTTAAACTAAAGAGTTGTCCTAAATCTGAAATGACTTGAAGGCACACAACAAGAAAAATGTAAATTAACTTGACTGCCCGTGAGCCAAAAAAAACAAAGCCATAATTCCCATTAAAATATTGGTAAGTTTATGTTGGTTAAAATTGTTCATTTTAAATATTGTATTGTTGTTGCATATTTTTCTGCACTTCAAATAAGATATGTGCAGTGTGCATATGATTTTTTTTCAAACTACAATCTGGACCCCAAGCAGTTTGAGGGATCATGAACTGCCCCTCGGCTTTAAAAGTTTGAGGAATGTTGATCTAGATATTCTCCAAAATGCATGAGGAGACGACACTTCAATACCAAACAAGGACAAATTGGGAAGCCAAATGTTTTGTTCTTTTCATATATATTTAGTTCTGCTTGTTAAGCACTTTAAATATGCATGTATATGATTAACTGCATCCTCCTGGGATCCAGGACAAATTTGGAAGAAGTATGGTTTGATTTTTAATCACACACAGCAACATTGAAGAGACTGCTTTTGAAAAGACTCCCATTTTACCATAAAATTTACTGTGACAAAAAGGAAATTGCATCCCTCTTGAATCCCATCCATGAACCCTCTAGGAGTCCATGGGCCTTAACTTAAGAAACTGTGTGTTAAAGTTTATTGCATCAAAACAAAGAAAAACATGCAAATAAAATTACTTTTCAAAAAAAACTTCCATTTAAAAATATGTATGTAATATTTATGGCCAGGATTAAAGAGTTTTTAAAAAAATAAAGAGGAGGGAGGACTGCCAAATAATTGTGAAAAAACTAACAAGCTGTCTTTCTATACCTGCAAAATATACAGCAGGATTTCTTTATCTCTCCATGGCTGACTGAATGCACAGATTCAAACTGACTTAACGGAAAGCTAAAAGGACTCTTTTTTATTACTAACATGTTATTCCAGGCAGACTGCAAAAGTCCCGACACTTGCCTTTCAGATGTAGTTATATCTTCTCAAAAAGGCAGTGTTTAAGGTTGATTGCATGTTAATCAGTCAGTATCTCAATGCTTGATGAATAAGACTTGGGTTATATATCCAGCAGAATGAGTGAGGAGGTCCACATTGGACTATATCACTTAAGACTGCTGGTGGGAATGTCAAGGTTATTTGTTGTTGTTTTTGAAACAACAACAACAACAACAGTTATTGGGCAAAAGGTAGCATGGGTTCATAAGGACCTAACATTAGTGGCAGAGAATGTCAATTTTAAAAGCTTCGTTCACATGAAAAATAATAAAAGAACATTCAATCTCAGAAGACAAACGGGATTGCCTGCCCCCCCCCCCAACCAACCCCCCTCTCAAAATAAAGAGACCACGCAACCTTTTTTGGGGTTCAAATTGGGCAACTTTTATTTAAATGTTACCTATTTAACTTTCCTTAATTTAACTCAAGGGTTGTCAGGAATATGGCATATCCAAGCCAGGGAGCATCCCTACCCAGCTTAATATAAGTAATTTATGGACAAAACACCTGGATTGCCTGATTACCCAACCAGGACAACCCTTTAAGGGAAATAAGTGAGAGGTCTATTATCAAGATATTGAGATCAGCCTCTTCCGATTCCAGGGCCATTTAACTTTACCTCATCCATCAACTTGAACTTTAAGGTGAGTGTTTAACTTAATGGCCATCCATCCTGAGGGGGGTGCCTAAGGTGCACACCAACTATGGGATTTCCCTAGCTATTTTCTACTAAGGCCTATTTATGAAAAATCACCACCCCATCTAGCCCCTAAACAGTAAAGTAAACCCTGCACCCAAAAACAAAGTGTGAAGGGGAAAAATTATTACCCAGTTCCAAAGAGCAACCAAAGTCAATACTGTTAATGGGCGGGAGTGATGGGCCGATGTCCAGGCGCAGACTGAGCCTGGTGGGGGCTAGCCTTCCATTAAGAAGGTCATGCCCCCCTCATCTGGAAAGTTTTGAACAGAACCCTCCTCTTTCTCGTGGGAAGGAGGCAAATTCCACTGGGAGGAAAGGGTGTTATAATTCTAACCAGCCCTCTATTTGTTTTATTGTAGTTTTCTGCTCATTGGAAATGTTTTCAGTATTTTAATGTAGCAAAGCACTCTCATATGTGATACACAATCACACAAGTAATGCGGCAATGGTACAGAGTGACTCAAAATTATTTGTCTGTCTTGAAGTGATATTATATAGAACATAAAAACACATATCAAGAGCACAGTATATCAGTTTCCACATTTTTCAGATGCCATAGAGCAGGGGTGCTCAGAATGGTGATCGGGATCACCAGGGTGATCTTTGGGCCTCATCCTGGTGATCTTGAGGCCCCTGACCAGGTTTTTTGCAGTTGGTCCTCTTCACGCACCCCTGCACGCTGCAAAGAAGTCCTCCCTCGTTGCTCCTCCCCGCTCCCTGCTCGCACGCCACCTCCAAAAGCTCCAGAGTCCAAGAGGCAGAATGGGCCCCCTCTTTTGGATTCCTCCTCCTCCCTCCGTCCTTCTCCAGCTACTCAGAGTCGTAGGAGACCAAAGGGGGCGGGCCTGGATGATGCGATGCATGGCTGGCCCCGCGTGCATGCACAGACGCGCCCATTCTGCCCCTCGGACTTCTCGTGACCTCTTGGAGGTGGCACGCATGCTAGCGGTGTGGAAATAGGAGCAATGATGGAGGAGGAGGAGAAGGACGCTTTGGGGTCATTTCCTTACCACATCTCAAAGGTCGGTCTTTTTACTTGGGGGTGGGTGCTTGATTGTTCTGTGGCATGTCTCTTTGTTTATTTTTAATGTTTAAAAATGGCCTTTTAGCTCCAAAGCCTCTCTGCTTGTTTTGTTCCTTGAGAAATATATGTTGGGGAATATGGAAATGTGGGAGAAATTGGGTGGTTGAATGTATTTTTGCATGTCCCTTTGTTTACCTTGCTGAGTATTAAATGGCCTTGCAGTTCAAAAGCCTCTCTTCTTACTTTCTGGCTGATAATATGTGTGGTAATATGGCAGTGTGGGAGAAATGGGGTGGTTGGATGTATTTTTATGCTTTGTTTTATATTGTTATTAAATTGAAATGTTGATGTTTTATAACTTCATTTTATGTAAACTGCCCTGAGCCTGCTGGAAGGAGCGGTACATAAACATGAATAATAAATATAGATAAATAAATAAGAAAATAGTTATACATTTTACATTTCTGGGTAGGTGATCTTTGGGACTTGGTTTTTTAATCAGTAGCTCCCATGCTGAAAAAGTGTGAGCACCCCTGCCATAGAGGACACAGAGGTCCCATCTACACTGCCATATAAAATCTAGATTATTTGCTTTAAACTGTATTATATGGCAATATCGATTCATATAATCCAAAGCAGATATTGTGGATGATCTGATTTGATAATCTGGATTGTATGACAGTGTAGAAGGGGCCTCAACTGTATAGTTTAGAACAGTCTTTCTCAACCAGTGTGCCGTGGCACACTAGTGTGCCTTGACAGACCTCCTGCTGTGCCACGAGAAAAGCTCTCTGCCCCCCTTCCTCCCCCCCTCCTGCCGAACTCCTGCTGTTTGGGGGAGGAGGAGGAAGGGTCGGGCAGTGGCGAAGAAAAAGAAGAAGGGACCGGGGCACCGCCTCCTTCAGCCATTTCCCCAGACAGCCTCCAATCCACCATGACTCCTACCATGACTCTCGCCCCTCGCTCGCTGAAGCCGTGTGGAGGAGGAGCCCCGCCCACTGAAGCCCATCCACCGCTCATGCTCCTCCTCTATAGAAGAGCTGAAGCTGGGGGAAGGGGGCGGGGCATGGCGCGGCCTAGCTCTGCCCCCTCCCCCTGGCTTCGGCACTCCCAGCAGCTGCTCTAGCCTTGAGGGGACAGTGCCAAGCCAGCATTGTGCTGGCTCTGGCACCGCTGGCTTGGCACTGCCCCCTCAAGGCTGGAGCAGCTGCTGGGAGAGGTGAAGCCGTGGGTAGGGGGCGGGCATGGCGCAGCCTGGCTCCGCCCCTCCCGGCTTCGCACTCCCAGCAGCTGCTCAGCAGGCCACCAACCCCAGACGTTCTTTACTGTGTTAGAGTGTCATTTTGGTTGGTGGTGTGCCCCCGGATTTTTTTAATGTTAAAAGTGTGCCGTGGCTCAAAAAAGGTTGAGAAACACTGGTTTAGAACACAGGATTCTTAGTGGATGCTGGTTTTATCCTCTAAATTAAAACCATGTGATATTAGATTATTTCATTTATAAATAAAACAAAAGCTTTTGTCTAATCTCTAAAGGGCATTTTAAAATGTTTAAAATTTCAGTTCCAGACAGGGATAAATCAGACTGATTTGAATTGTGTTGCATTGCCTGTCCATTGGTTGCTCTAGCTTCTCAGGATTACAGATTCACAGTTCTTGATGGATATATACCGAACTGTGAATGTTTTGCTCATGAGCTATAGATGATACCCTGTATTCCTGCATCCCATCTCACAAATAAGAGTGAAGGGTGATATATTGTTTAATATAGTAGGTATTGCCAGTCATGGTACACCTATAAGTGGCAGTCTGCTTAAAGTATTTACAAGCAACGTAGGACTTCTGTCACAAGGATGTGATCCTGGATTGCTGAATGGTGTTTTCAAGACAGCTTTAGCCAACAATTTCCTTGGATTTGGTATCTAGTGGAAAGTTATGACTGGAAGCTTATTGATGGCTCTAGTAGGGCATTCTGAATTTGTTAGAAATTGATAGGTTTTTAAAACCGTAGTTAGGAGATTATGAATGGAAATCTACTACAAATTGAATGTTTGGCTGCTTGCTACTTGCCTTATATCTTCTGTGGCAATTTTCTCTCAAAATAAAGGTTGTTCATCAGTTGATGTTATTTATTATATGAAAAGGATATTTCCATCTAAGTAGACATTGAATGAATTAGTTGTTCCTTATATAATAACTTGAGTCTTAATGCTAAGATGTAAATAATATTTCTCTCAATGTGCTTGGGATGGCAGGATCTCTACTACGGGTATGCAATTCAGTTAAAACTGTTCCGTTTTTGGCATTTCAATACTCCCAGATCTATTTTTTGAGAACGCTCCAAATTCGGTCAAGAAAAAAAAATGAAATTTTGATCCAGCAACATAAAGATCTGGGAAGATCTAACCCATTAACTAACTGGATAAGGGAGAAAGCGGATTATAATATCCTATTTTTATAACACACACTTAAGTGAAATATCAAGCATCAAACAGTTCACATATAAAAGAAATGATATATTTAATATCACAATTTACCACAGGTGTGGATTAACTGAGCACTAATAAATACTTGTTACTCACGCTACCAGCAACATTTATTGTATTAAAGTTCCTCAAAGCACAGTGGCATGTGAATTCAACATAAAGGACAGTTATTATCACTGTAATCAGTCACAAAAGCCAGCTGATGGGGTCCAAAGTAATTTGTAATTCCAGAAGCACGGTTGTTCAGAATGTAAACAAAGTGAATCCCAGGCAGTTGTTGTTTGTAATCCACTAGAAGAGGACGAGTAGCAATGCAATTCGATGCTGGCGTGGGTGAATATATCCACTCCGTGTGAAGATGATATTAGTGATCCACCTACAGGTTCGTATTTCACGGAACCGCCCCGTTTCGACAATTCTTCCTCAGGGTGGTCACAACTGAATAGTTTGAATTTTAGACAATCTACAAATGTAAACATAATAATCATATAATATCCCGTAAATACAAGGGTAACAAAAGGGTCGGAGACAAACAAATCCCACTTACCAATATAAGATTCACAAAATATATAATGCTGAAATGCCATTTGGACCCCATCAGCTGGCTTTTGTGACTAGTGATTACAGTGTTTATAACTGTCCTTTATGTTGAATTTACATGCCACTGTGCTTTGAGGAACTATAATACATTATATGTTGCTGGTAGCGTGAGTAACAAGTATTTATTTGTGCTCAGCTAATCCACACCTGTGGTAAATTGTGATATTAAATATATCATTTCTTTTATATGTGAACTGTTTGATGCTTGATATATCACTTAAGTGTGTGTTATAAAAATAGGATATTATAATCCGCTTTCTCCCTTATCCAGTTAGTTGTTCTATACAAGGTATAACACCTATTTCTTTAACGTTTTCAAAGATCTAACCCATTGGCAGCAATGGGGAACTTATGAGGCTCCCTTTTCCATCATTTTAAGGGCATCAGACTCAAGAAACCACCCTTTATGGGATCTTTTCTACTTGCAACTAAGCACAGAAGTGTTCCTGTGATGCTTCCTGACTAGAGTTCCACACAGCTTGAGATCAATCACTTTTAAGTGTAGATCCAAGCGTTAACTTCTGAAGTTATCGCTCCTTGCTTCTCATCCTCACCTCCTGCTTACAGCCAGCCAGCTGTAGCTGTACAAGTGGGTGCAGCATCCCTTCCTTTCTCCCCCAACAACTCCACTCTGAGTGGTTGAGGTTCCTCCTTTTACCTCAGAAAGAGTGGTGGACACTTTCGCCTTCTATCCTTCAGTAAGACCTGGGTTAAAGGCATCAGGCTTAAGAAACTGCCTCTCATCAATCCACATGTAGCCAAAAGAAACTGAAATCAGTCAATTTCATCAGCCACATGGTCTGTTGCAGCCAAAAAGAAAATGATTGTTATGGCTGGGCGTTTTGAAAAATGGATCCACGCACAACCCTAATCTTCAGTCCAAATAAGCATCAGTGGGCTTATTGTGAGGATCTGTAAGCAGGACATCAAGGAAAGGGATACATGGAGATTCAGTTGTGTTGCTTGATGTAAGCTTGATTGTAGAATGGAGATTGTTGATATATAATAAAACCTTTTCTTCGCATTTTTCTTCGTCCAGCCTGAGAAGTTCACAACATTGTATTGCCACCATATGAGAGGTTTGTCACTTGCCCCATTAAGGATGTGATTTTATAGTTTGACCATGAACAAATGAGCATAAAAGGGGACCACCCACTGCTCACTACTTGAGTATGCATTATATTGTTTACTATATTCTTTATATATACCACTAGACTAACAAACACATGCACACCACCTTTACAACAAAACAGGAAATGTAAAAAATAAGAGAAATTAAACAGCAATGTAATATAAAAAACAATAAAATGATCATTGACAGGAATCTATGCACAAAAATGCAGATCAGTGTTAAAATGTCAACAATATTGCCGCCATGGAGGAAGGCCTATTTCAGGTCCCTGTCCAATAAATTTCCTCTTGTGGGAAAAAGGGACCCCCCCCCAACACTTAGGATGTGACCTGGAAATAGACAACTCAACGAAACTCTGAGAATACTGTTAGAAGTGTCAGTGTATTAGGGACTAACATCAACTAGGCTAAAAAGGGAGTGCAAATCTAATCAGGAGTAGCTAATCCAGAACAAATCAGAGTTAAATCCAAAACACCTTTTAAACTATCAACTTGTCTTGTAAGAATTCAATATCAATGTATTATTTCTAGGCACTTCACTCAGATAGCAAGGAAATATGTCTCAGCTGCCTTGGAAGAACACGTTCAGTTCCAAATATTTTTCTACCATGTGATGCTATGGGAGAACAACGAAGTATGGCAGCTTTCCATTAACTTTGAAGTAGTTTTGGAGAAAGACTGTTAATTTCACATATGCTAAATATATCACAAAGTAGGATTCCTCAGAGAGACAACAGAGCACTGCAGAAATATACTGTACTTTATCCTATGTCCTCTCTCCATTATTGCAGCTGGCACTTATTTTATTCCAATGTTTACACCCAGCCATGGTAAGAGTAATTTACCACTATGGTTAGAGGATCACAGCTAGATTGAGTCTGCATTGATGTTTTTATATGTGCATGTGTCTTATTTTATTATATTTTATATCGTGTTCACTTTTATGTTTGTTTTTAGGCACTTTGTGCCATCTGTAATCTGCCCCAAGTCCCTTTGGGGAGATGGTGAAGGGATATAAGAATAAAGTTGTTGTTGTTGTTCTATTTGCGTACATTGATTTTTTTTAAATGTATCTGACTTTTACAACAAAAAAACAAATTACATCGGCCACTTAAAGCAAATTCTTAATTATATCTACGAGACATGAAACAATTTTGTTAGTTGCCTCTAAAAATAGTGGCAGGTAATTCTTGTAAAAGGTTCAGTATGGACAAATATATGGGTGCTTCCAGACAGTGTCCAAAATACATACCTTGTTGGACAAACACAAGTTTTTTTTATAATTTATTCCCCAAAGTATTAAACTTCCTTTTCATTTGAATTTGATTTGAAAATTGAATTACTATTGATTTCCTCTTTCTCTCTATCTGTATGCTCAATTCAGTCTGAATGAAAAAATGAGTGATTCTCTTCTGGGCAAGGAAAAACTCAAACCCCTTTCTTACCCTTCAACCACATACTGTATGTTTATTGGTCTGATTGGTGGCATATTAGTCTTGATGTTTCGGTAGCCTGTGGTCACATCTCTTTAAAAAAAACATGAATGAAAAATCGCTTGGTTCCAGCAAATGTTTTGTTGTTCTATCTGAAATAAATGCTCTTCTTATGAAGCAATTACAACCTACTCTTGGTTCTTTCACATTGACATTGAGCTGTCAGCAGGTTTATTTTAAAAGAAACTCAGTGAAATATAGGGAACAAGTTTGCCAACATCAGTGCCTAAAATCAAGCACAACAGAAAACCATTTACCAGTGCTGTAAATTCGAGGATTTGAAATTCATATTTCAGGTACAGTTTCTATCTGTAACAGAGATAAAAAATTGATAGGTCTTTAGATATTGGAATTACTTTTTCGCTGTATTTGGTGTTTTTGTCTTTGCTAGGAATTGCAAGAAAAAGAACAAATCCCTTCTTGATGATAAAGTCGAGCAACAGAAAGATAGAATATTAGCAGAGCATTTAAGAAGAGTTTTGAAAGGGTTTTTTTTGTGTGTGTGAGCCTTGTATGCATTGACTTAGTATGGTAAGCAAACTCTTTCTTCCAAAACAAGAGGGCAAAGCCAGGCTTACTATTAGGTTGAATATCATATCCAATTCAGACAGCAGATTTTGGTTACCATGACGGGATAACAAATAGATTGTCAAGTAATTTACAGTTTATGTTACTGTGTACTTTGTTTTTTATTGCCAGGGATGGGTAGAAGTGCTTTGGGGGCCGATCCAGACAGGTCCAAAATTGGGACCTGACTTGGTTTTTTTAGATGCCCAAATGAAACCTCTGGTAAAATGAATTAATTCAGAACAAACCAAGGTTTAATTAGATACCCCATTATATTCAGGCCTTCCTGAAAGGCTCAGATGTAATGGGGTATTGGGTCAGTGGGGACTTACTACTGGGACTATCTGTGGGGTGAGTCCCCACAGTCATCTCACTTCTTGGGCCTTCCAAAGGCCCAGAGGAGTGGGATGGCACCCCCTCTCCTAACAGCCCCCCATATTTACTAGTATGCTGGTTGGGATTTCTGGGGGCTGAAGTTCCAAACACCTGTAGGAGCACATTTTAAGAAACATGGCTCTAAATAGTAGGCACCAAAACAATTTTATGGCATCAATTAACGTTTAGAGGGATGGATTTACTTTGTTGTTATTCTTAATTCCTTTTGAGTCAACTTTTTCTTTCAGCCATCATATGCACGAGAACACAGAAAGAACCTGTTATTAGCAGACTTGTCAAGATCTTGCAAACTCACGGCCATGACTTCTAGACAAGTGAAATCAATCCACTTTTGGTGTTTTCCACCAATCCACTTTTGGTGTTTACCTTCTTTTTTACCAATCACGATCATTTTTCTCATTAGTCATGTCATACTCTGCATTTATATACATGAATAAACAGTTACACCCACTTTTTTTCTAAGCCATAAATTGCATTTGCATTGAGACTGGGGTTGCTGTGTTTGCATTTTCTTATGGAATTATCAGTTTCATACTTCCTAAAAATGAAAAGCAGAAGGAATATGTCTTGCTCTAGAAATCACTGTATTTTACAGCAAAACAATGTATTGTGCACAAAAGCTTAAGCTGCAGGAAAAATATGTTTCTCCTAGGGCCTTTTGCTGTAAAAATATTAGTCTGTGAAATATTTGGAGATTATTATTATTGTGTTGATCCCCAAGGATAAGATTGAATTAGTATATTTCTAGTTTCCAAAAGTATAACGTGTAAACCCAAGAAAAGGAAAGGGGGCTCCAAAGTTTTATTATGTTGTTTCCCAAGAAAAGGATTACATTAGTATATTTCTGGTTTCCAAAAGTACAACATGTAACCCCAAGGAAAGGAAGGGGGCTTTCCAACATTTTATTATGTTGACCCCCAAGGATAAGTTGTATTGTGTTGTTCCCCAAGGAAAAGATTAGATTAGTAGCTTTCTAGTTTCCAAAAATACAACTTGTAACCCCAAGGAGAGAATAAGCCCTTAGATGTTGTATTCCCTGCTTCAGGAAGGGAATTATTAGCAACAAAAGGGATTTCTAGTTTTCCAAAGCACAGAAGTCAAACCCCAGGAGAGAAAAAAAACCCTAAAACATTGTATTCCCTGCTTCAGGAAGGGAATTATTAAAAGCAAAGAGGAATTCTGGTTTTCCAAAGCACAGAAGTCAAATGCCAGAGAAGAGAAACCCTTAAAAGTTGTATTCCCTGCTTTACAACGTGTAACACAAAACAGACAAAGGGGGCTCCTTAGTGGTTTTGTGTGATTCCCCAAGGAAATTATTCGTGCCCAACCCAGTTTTTCCCTTGCAAAGCAGTGGCGTGGCACCTTTTCCTCCCAAACAGCCTGCCCTAGTCCCTCTGCCTTTGCGTCCCCGGCTTGCAATGAGCCCACGAGGCACGTGTGGCCCTTTTTAAAGGGCAACGGCTGCTGTGCCAAAACCCCTCCCCTCCTGAGGTGGTTTCCCCTCATTGGCTGGAGACAAGCATCCCAGCATGCAAGCAGCTGCTTGCTTCCAAACGCTTCAAAAGTGCAAGAATACTTCCAGGTTTCCAAATTGCTTCAAAATCACTTCAAAAATGGATTTATTCAAATTTTAATCCGAATAACGAAGATTTTGACTGAACCTACCCAACCCTACGTGTTAGACCTTCCTCGTGCAGAGGAAAGAGGTTGTGAAAAGAGAGCAAATTATATCTACAATTTTGAGATAGTCTGTGCTAAACTTAAAATTCTGAACCCAGCAGGAGCCACCAAAAGGAATATGGATTGAGAGTATGACAAATATGCTGAATGATTGAATGGCTGCCCAGCAGCCCATGAATTGCTCCGCCATTTAATATAAATAGATGCTTGTTTGCATTTATGAAAGGCTGTTTTCATTTATGATTATTAATCCATGGATGACGAAGAATACTAGCGATAGACCAATTGTTTATGTTGTAAGCTACCTCGCTGAAGCATACAATTTATGGAGATTTTTGTCAGTGGGACATCAAGAACAGATTGTTTTCACCATTGTTTCTAATTATAAATGTGCCTTATTTTCTTTTCTTTCTTTGTTAATATTTACTTTCAGGTTCTTGTAAAGCCAGAGGGAGAACCATGCAGTTCCCCAGATGTTGCAAACTACAAGTCATATCAGTCCTTATCAGCATAGTTCAATGGTGAGAAATGATGAAGATTGCATTCTAGTAACATCTCAGCTGTAAAACCTTCAATACATTGAAGTACTCAACATGTATGCAAGTCATCTGCTCATTAATTAAAAGTGTAATTGAGTATTTCATATTTTGTTTTGTAAAAACTTGCAGAATCTATGCAAAATATTTGTATTTTCGAAATAGTTTCATACAACTTTCCACTTTAACAACCATTAAAAATTCTCATTAGTCATGTCATCCTTTTTTAAAAGGGAAACGAATGCAATATATACTTTTCACATTACATTTGAGCCTCTGACCAATAATCTGATTAGTGCTGGATATAAGGGATATAAAGAGAGGTGAAGAAGCTCAGGCTGGATCTGCATAACCCTATGTCCCACAGATTATCTGCTTTGAACTGGATTATGAAACTACACCTACAATGTCAAATAATCTGGGATAAAAGAATAATCTGGGATCAGATCCTGGGATAAAAGGCAGTGTAGATCCAACCTCAGTAACTGAGCTTCAGCTTTGGAGGAAGTTTTACATTCAAAACCTGACCCCCCCCACACACACACAGACGCGCGCGCACACACCTTTTCCAAGTGGCATTATTGTGTGGCATCAGGGGCACAATACTGTTTTAGGTTCACTGTTCATTGCTGCTTCATATCATGAAAGTGTATAATCTTCCTCTCACTTTCCTGTTTGTTGAACTCAATAAAAGTTATTTCTGAACAGTGTTTTCTTACACAGTGATGCTATTATATACTTAAATGAAAATTCTCTTTAATTCAATGGGGCTTACTCTTAAGTAAGTTGCTATAGCATTGCAGCCTTAATGTACTTTGTGGTATGTGAATATGTGAAATAAAATATTGTTGTCATGAGCCTGCTGAAACATTCTTAGAAACAGAGCATTATATTTTATTAATTTTCTGATTGCAGAAAGCAAACTTATCAAAACATCATTTTTTAAATTTGTCCATCATTAAGGCAGGTTTAGCAAATAAATTTACCTTCTCATTTAATTGCATCTGTAACCTACTGAAATGTATTGAAGAAGTAGAAAAAGAAAAAAAGAGGAGGAAGCAGAAGAGTGTGAGACAATTCTGATATAGGAGACTGTAAAACAAATTTCATTTAGTTATGAAGGTGGCTGGCAAATAATTAACTAGTGCAGTAAATTGATTATATCTAACACATTTATAGCCAATGGGTGCCGTGTTATTGCAGGCTCCTTTATCTTGCATTTTCATGTCTAGATACCTTAATAAATTTCAGTAAGCATTGTATCAAAGAAGAGCAAAAGAGAAACACGTTAACTTTGTACTAAACTGTCATATGATTCACTTACAATGGCCATTTCATTAGAATTGTTGCAACCATCTCAATTACTTTTAACTTTTGCTAGCAGCAACTTTTAATCAAATTTATTGGAAGAGTCAATGCAAAGTTTTGTGTACACTGAAATAAAATACTGTGTGAATAAAATCTATAAGCATTACAGTGATCCAGAGCTTGAATCTGACCCTAGAGACTTTGGACCTCATCACATGCACTTTGGGAAGTGTCTAGGATGCTTCCTTGATGGATCCTTCATACGATAGAAGGCAACGAAGCGGGGCTTCATAAAGGATGCTTTCCAGAGAACATGGGAGTGTTTTAATTAGATAAAACGGAGGAAGCCTGGTGACGATGTTTTCCCCTGTATAATGGGGAAAGTGGTGCAGGGGGTGATGCGGGTTGGGGGGTAACGTTTCCCACACTTCCTGGCGAATCCCCCTGCTGTTATTTCTGAACTCTAACTTATAATTGCAGTCTGAAAGAACTGAATTGTTCCAGCACTTAGCAGGAGAAATTAAAGAAAACCTGAGAACTTGAAAAATATCCTCCAACAATGACAAAAACAATTATAGGAGAGATAATATAGCATATATTAGAAGGATGGGGAGTATATGCGACTCCATATATTGCTGGATTGAATCTCCCATTATACTTTACCTTTCAGTTTGGTGTTTAGGCCTGGTGGGGTTAAAGAGTTCAAAAACATCTGGACAGCCATATGTCAGCCACTGCAGAGCTGTCTGGGCTGGAAGTCAGCCTGAAGAAAATGGAAGTTCTCTACCAGCCCACACCACAGGAAGAACACCATCATCCCCATGTCATCATAGACAAATGTGTGCTTAAATCCATTCAGCAGTTCACCTACCTAGGAAACATCATCTCTTCAGATGCCACGATTGATAAAGAGATAGATTACAGATTAGCAAAGGCATATAGTGCATTTGGAAGGCTCCACAAAACAGTCTGGCGCAACAAGCACCTGAGGCAAAGCACCAAAATCAGTGTGTACAGAGCTATCGTACTGTCTATTCTCCTCTATGGATCTGAAACATGGGTCACCTATCGCCAACACCTACGACTCCTCGAACACTTTCATCAGCGCTGTCTTCGCACAATCCTAAATATACACTGGACTGACTATGTGACTAATGTTGCTGTCCTTGAGCAAGAAGGGATCACCAGTGTTGAGGCCATGCTATTGAGAACACAGCTGCGCTGGGCAGGGCACGTCTCTAGGATGGAGGACCACCGCCTCCCAAAGATACTACTCTATGGTGAACTCGCCACGGGTCAACGCAAGAGAGGCACCCCCAAAAAGAGATAAAAGGACTGCCTGAAACAACATCTCAGGTTCGGCCAGATTGATCACCAACAATGGTCCACCCTGGCCTCACATCGGGAGGCATGGAGACGCACTATCCACAATGCTGTGGCCTCTTTCAAGAAGACACGCCGAATGGGTCTCGAAGAGAAACAACAACACAGAAAGAACTGCAACTTGGAAACAACATCACCCAAGGAGATTTTCTGCTGTGCTTTCTGCAACCGAACTTGCCTATCTCAGATTGGCCTTTTAGTCATCAACGCGCTTGTAAAAGGCGTGAGATGAGTCCTTTCTAAGAATCTTCGTTCGTGAAGTAATGTCGAGTGGTAATATATCAGAAATCAGTCTTCCTGAACATCATAAATGTGAAAAATGTTTATGTAGAGGTAATTATGCAATGATTCTAAACTAATACTTTCTCAGTTTGTGGAATTATATAGGATAGACTAGGCTGCAACGAAAAGTGAGATATCCAAGCTGTATGGCCATGTTCCAGAAGTATTATCTCCTGATGTTTTGCCCACATCTATGTGTATTGTGAAACACTGGTAACTCATGCAATTTTTATGAGTGACAATGTAAAAGTCTAAAGCTCAAAAGTAATTGGAATCCAATCTGTAGATTTTAATTTCTATAGATCAATAATCCCTGTTTAACCCTTGTTTAACCCTTGTTTAACCCATTTTTGTGTCTGGTCTCATTATTTCATGGTTGATTATCAAAGGTACAGCTTTAAACTTGAGCTAAGTAAGACATTAGTCTTTCTTAAGCTGATGGACAATATTAACTGTCCAAGGAGCAGTTTTCATATTCTATCAAAGAGACAACAGAAGAAAGAGAAATGACATATACTTCATGTCTCACCTAAAGGAAGGGGAAATGAAGATTTCAACTCTAGTGAGAGACACATTACTTCTTTCTTTTTCTCCAGGGATGGCCTTTGCTCATCTTCAGATAGATAGATAAAATAGCTTCAGTACTAAACTTATATTTTATGTTAACAGCACAAAACAGACCAGAGGAGGAAACATAAGGAAAGGACATGAAAACCAACATTAATTATTATGGCTCCTTCAGCAATGCCTCCCAAGTGACTTCAAAACTAGCAACTGTGACCAGCCAAAGAATAGCATCAAAGAAAAACTGGCCCCTCTGCCCTTACAGACTGGGAAAATCTGATCAATTTTTATATTTTGTTAAAACCGGTGTCTACCAATAAGATGCTACAATTAAGATGTAATGACTCCTGAGATGTGGCATTGCCATCATCCTTTGGGTGTCTTTATTGTGTTTTGATGCTAAGCAAAGTATGCAGAATGAACTATATACAAGCCTAAACCAAGACAAATGCTTTCCTCTCCACTATAATATTGATCTATGCTGGTCTCCAAAATAGCATATGCATAAATATTAGAGGCTGAAAAAGTACTCTGTCATTGTATAGAAGAAGTATTTCATTTGCTTCAATAAATTACGCACCTGACAGATGGAAGATGCAGGACTTTTTACTGTTTGTTTTTTTAAACAAAAAAACACCTTTAACTTTGGATTTGGCTTAGTATTTTATAATAATTTATGCTTTTGCTTTATCTTATTGTAGTGGTGAACAACCGTAAATTACTTGTATAATCTTGTTAACCAATCAGAGGGCTGGGTTAGCTGCAGTCTAATTAGGAGATAATAAATGAGGAAGTGACAAATTTCCTCTTCCTCATTTATTCCTGTAATTAAATGGCATCATATGCATCAATCAAATAATCTATGTTATTAGGATTCACCAACTTTTTGGAGAGGGAGGTCACATTTTGCTTTGCTGGCAGGGGGCATTCATCAAGGTTTATAGCCATCTGTCAGAAAATCAAAGAGCACTAACTAGCTAATAATGACCTCCAGGCAGAATAGAAATAATCATTGAGGCATTTTGCAAAGACATTTCCAGGAAACTTTGATTCTTGTGGCAGTAGTATAAATGCATCATTGTTTGTGTTCTCTTTAGGACATACTTAGATCAAGGATGCCCAAATGATTTTTGGCCCTTGACTACCCAAGGTACGGGCACAACTGGTGCACAAGTTTTAATTGTGCAAATGATCCAGGCTCAGCGGTGCGTCCAGGAGAACTCGCAAGCTGTGAATCTGAGTCTTCAGGGGAAGTTTAACCCCCTCCAACACAGGCTGTAAACCTATACCCTGTTTGACTTTGCAACTGGTCAGGAGTACCTCCCACTTTTCTGGATTCAATTTCAATTTGTTTGCTTCCAACCAGACTGCCACAGCTGGCAAGCACTGGTTCAGGGCCTGAACAGCTTCCTTAGTAGCTGGTGGAAAGGAGTGATAGAGTTTAATGACATCAAACTAGAAAACTGAATGATCTCTCCCAGCAGCTTCATGTAGATGTTAAACAACATGGGTAATAGTATTGAGTCCTATAGGACTCCACAGGACAATGGCTGTTAGGACAAGCAGGTATCCCCAACAACACCTTCTGGGAGCAGTTCTCCAGGAAGGACCGGAGCCACTGTAAAACAGTACTTCCAAGTCCCATTCCTGCGAGGCATCCCAAAAGAATACTGTGGCCTATGTTATCAAAGACCACTGAGAGGTCCAGGAGAAGCAAGAGGGACACACTCTCCATGTCAAGTTCCCTATGCAGATCATCCACTAAGGCAACCAAGGCTGTTTCAGTTCCATGTCCCGGCCTAAAGCCAGACTGCGCTGGGTCTAGATAATCAGTTTCCTTCAAGAACACCTGGAGTTGCGAGGCCACATGTTCCAAGATTTTGCCTAAAAAGAGATTGAAAACTGGGCAAAAGTGGTTCAATTGGGTAAGGTTCAATGATGGTTTTTTCAACAGTGGTGTTATTACAGCCTCTTTTAGGCTGCCTGGAATCTTTCCTTCCTGTAAGGAGGCATTAACCATCACCTTCATCCATTCTGCCAAAAGCCCCTGGCTTCATTTATTAGTCAGGATGGGCAAGGGTCTAGGATGCATGTGGTCGCCCTTCCTTCTCCAAAGATCTTGTCCACATCCTTGAGCTGCACCAATTGAAATGAATCCATCAAAACCAGACAAGCAGGTGCTCATGTTAAATCCCCAGAGACTGCAGTTAACATGGAGTCCAGGCCACTGTGGATCAGAGTGACTTTGTCCACAAAGAAATGCTTCACAGTGAGCTGCTGAGTGGTTAGGGATCCCGTATTGTGGGATGGGATTTAACAACCCTCTGATGACTCAAAAAGGACAATTCTTTGTGGATGCAATATTGGCTACAAAGGGAGATATTTGTGTGGCATCTATTGCCATGGCATAAGCCCTTCTACAGAGACACAGCTGTGCTCGATTACATTTGGTATGCCACTCTCTTCATTTGCTTCATCACTGCCAGCTCCTCACTGAACCAAGGAGATGGTTTAGCTCTGCTACTCGAGAGGGGATGTTCTGGAGCAATAATCTCCATTGCCCTAGTCATCTCCCTATTCCAGAGAGTGACCAGAGCATCAACCAAGGTGGTGAGAAATTCCCTAAGAGCTGTCAGGAATCCATCTGGATCCATAAGCCTCCTGGGGCTGACCATTTTAATTGGTCCTCCACCCCTGCAGAGTTGAGGGTGCAGTAAGCCTAAATCTGATCAGGTGAGGGCTGGTCCATGGCAACGGAGCGATGTTTAACTCCTCCACATCAATTGTCCAGCCTCTGTACAAATCTCTCTCAGTTTCATTCTGGGTCAGATTTCTTGCTCAACTACTTCCATAGGTGATCAACCTATAATGAAGTACAGAGTTTAGTCAAGATCTAGTGGAGGTAACAGCAATTGGAAGAATGGCTGCTTGCAGAACCCTGGCTTCAAATGCAAGTCAGTGATGACATGTTTGAGGGATGTCCAAGAACAGTGAATGTCAAAGTCTTCAGCCAAATGAGGTGTGCAAAACTTTTCATAATAATTATACATCAGTGTTTCTAAAGCCATTTCTTTCTCTATGTTCAGAGTACGTACATTATAGAATGCAGCTGGGTTAATGACAGTGGAAGACAGCTTTAAAATTGGTCCAAAATTAGAACGTTAATGAGGCAAATGCTCACAGTTTAATGAAACCCTTCAGTCATTTCCTATTGTCCACATTTTTCCTTTTTTGGTAAAATACTCAGAATGGCTACGAGACCCATGCCATTTCCTGGGCTTTGATTTTGATAGGAAAATGATTTATACAACCTGGGGGACTTAAATTTCCGTAATGAAAGGCATACTGAAAGAAATGCAATTTTTAAAAAGAAAAGGTCTCCTTGTTCCAGTTTTTGTTGACTTGCTTTGGTCCCATTTGTCATTTTCTGGCAACATGGAAAAATAAATATTAGTGCTAACAGGGTGAGTTTTCCCCTTTCCAGTGTGGATTCTTAAAGTTTCAGGGTTCTTTTCCTAATATAAATTCTTGTATCTTATAATCCTTAAACCTTTTCCTGGCAGGGAAGGGCAGAGATTAGGATGGTCACCAACCTAATTGCCTCTGAAATACAGAGTTCTTTCTTTCTTTTTTAATCTGTGAAGAAAAAAACTTGCTTCAGAATTCCCATCTGTGATTTACCAGACCATAGAACTTGTAAGTAAAAAAGTCTAATGAACCTCTTCCTTGCTTCCAATGTATTGCATTTAAGGAGCTACAGTCTGTATACACTTGAAATTATTCTTATTAGTGGTTTGCAAATGGTGAAATGAGAAGTTTGCAAAAAAGCTGAAGTTGTCAATGAGAAGATTAAAATGGCAGTAAGAACACTCATAGCAATCTTCTCTCGCCTAAAACAAGGACAGGAAACTTGTGACAAATTCAAAAACAGAAGTGGAAATTACATGGTTCTCCACATACTACTGAACTGATGCATCCCTTTCCACTGGTCATATTGACTAGAGCTACTGGAAATGACAGTTCTGCATCTGAAAAATCATATGATTCCAACTGCTTTTCTAAGAGTATTTGATCCAGATGTTATCAGCCGGAAAACTAGAGCTATGCACTAAAGTCCAAATTCAGTATAAAATCTTCTGAAAACAGGTCAGTTTGGTTCAGATCACTGCAGATAAAAACTTTACTTATTTATTTATTATTTCGATTTGTTAGTCACCCCTTCCGATAGGCTCGGGGTGACTTACATGTCCTTAAAACCCTAAAAACCCTATAAACACTATAAAACAACGGACCAATGTCCACGCATTAAAATTGTACAGACAGATACACACTAAAATAACTCTTATGGCCTACATTACAGAGTAAACGGCCTAGAGTTGTTGACAAACTGAACGCCTGCACAAACAGGAGAGTTTTACAAGCCTTACGGAAGGCTAACAAATCAGACTGTGCATGAATTGTGGAGGGAAGAGCGTTTATGCCTTTCTATCACTGTCATTGTATTTTAATTTTGGCATCTCTTTGTATAAAAGTCAAAATATGTATGCCTATACGTTTACTAGCTTATGTACCCTGCATTGCTTGGGTTAGATATTTTGTAACACTTTGATTAAAAGTAGTCATTTGCATGAAAACCTTACAGCTGATGAGATGAACCTCCAATTAGCAAAGACTTGTTCAGGCTGCAACTCTCATATAAGCTAGCAATTAAATATTTCTAAAATCAAATTATAGAAGCAAAATATGGAGAGGGGGGCTATTTGGATAACTTTTGAAGCATGGTGGCCTTTTCTAGGGGTAAAGGAACTGCCAAATATCAGGCAGATTGGTGCAAGACTTTGGTTACAAGGCTGTCATGAACTTTAGAGGTGAATGATGCTTATGTGCTTGTGATTTGGAAAACAAAGAAATCTGAAAGAATGCATTACAGATGGAACCTATAAATGATCCCAATGGTAGGTATAAGGATAAAGAAGTTGTAATGAATTAACATTATTTAGAATGGTCTGTTTGGGAGGGCGTTTTCTACAGTGTTGACATCAATCACCAAATTCCTTTACAACCCTCACCAAAACACAGTCACTGAAAGTGAAAACAAAGAAACAAAACCGAGAACCCAGATAAAGCATTTTCTGTGTATTAATAATAATAAACTTTATTTATACCCCACCACCATCTTCCCAACGGGGACACGGAATGGCTAACATGAGGCCAAGCCCTTCTAAAGTACAATGCAACACAGTGAAATACAAAATACAAAACAAAATACATCAGAAATAATAATAATAAAGGAACAATACAATTACAATAATAAATAAAATACAAGAAATTCACGCACAAGGGATAGGGTGGGCAGGCCAAATGGGCATGATAAAACGATAAAAACCCTAGGGTGAAATAGGAGTAGGAGATAGCAAAAATGAAATAGTGGGGACAGACTTTTAGTTTAGGATGGCAGGAAAGTGCGTCATAGGGGAACATAGATGGGGCAACACAATTGGAGGGGATGGTCACTCTTCAAAGGCACAACGGAAAAGCCAGGTCTTCACAATTATAGCTCTATGATTACACTTTTACCCCCATATCTGGATCCTATGAAGTTTTGGGCACTGTGATTTGGTGTGTCAGTAAATTTTTAAAAAAACAGTTAAGAGAGATTGAGAGAATATTGGAGTTGATGGGAAATATGGGGCCATCAGAATGGTATGAGGTTGTGGTTTAGACTGTGCCTTCCACTTTAAAATTTATTTCAGCAAATAATGTCAGTCATCCTCAGCAGTTAAGACCCATCAAAAGCATTCTTTCATTTCCCTTTTCACACAAAACACACACACACAAAAGCCCACCATGTAATACCTTTTAAACCTTTTGCTATGCTTTAACATAAAGTAGCTTTATCTTCTGTAAGATGACTTATCAAAACACAATGAAATATGAATTTAAAGAGGTATTTTGTAATGTATAAAGTCTAAAAATAGGTTGGATGGAATACCATACTATGATTTTTTTCTTTGCTTTTTTAATAATCCTGATTTAATCACTGCCCTTTCCATTAAGGCACATTTCACAGCACACCTTTTCAGATAAAACAGTTCCTAGAGAATTAATCAATTCACTTTAGATTTTCTCCTCTTCTATATGCTCTTATTATTATGCACTTTTTACTATACCATCAAGCATGCTGCAATGAAGGGAACTGTGGGATTTTGTGCATTTGTTTTAATTTTTTGAATTCTCCAGAAATGTAATCATGGTCAAAATGTACCAGTTTTTCTTTTCCTCACATTCATTTTTTTAAATAAGAAATTTCTCTCCCATTATGAGGTTATCTGTTCATGTTGGTAAATTACATGAGGACACATTTTTATTGGTAATTAAGGTTTTATACTGTTTAATTAATGGTTTATTTATTTTATATATTAATGTATTTAAATGGTTTAATGGTTATGTTTAAATGGTTAGTGCGTTAATTGCTCATGTAACGGCATCAAATTGCTGCCTATGTAAGCCGTCCTGAGTCCCCCTTCGGGGGTAGAGAAGAGACGGGATATAAATACCAGAGATAATAATAAATAATAATTCTTATGCAAACTGAATTGAAACAAAATTTCTACCCAGCACAATCAGCCACGGTGGTCCACGCTCTGATTATATCCTGAATAGACTACTGCAATGCTCTCTACGTGGGGTTGCCTCTGAAGACTGCTCGGAAGCTGCTTGACATTCCCACCCATACGTTTGGATGTGTAATAACTGATGTGAGATGGATATGTGACAAGGGTGAGCCTTTTTCTGCCTGTCATATGAGCAGACACTCACAAAAGGAGATTTCTATGAGTTTGAGGGATCAGACCAGAATCCGCTATGCTGCTAGGTAGTATGAGGGAATGTATGTGAGAACACTAGAGGGCCTTCTCAAGCTCATTTGGGGCCTCTCAAATTCATTTGGTGGGAACAAGAGAGAGGGTCTTTTTGGGGGGTGCTCCCATACTCTGGAACTCCCTCCCTATAAAGACCAAGATGGTCCCATACCTGCTTGCCTTTTGTAGGCAGGTAAAAACATTTCTCTGTCATCGGGTTGTCATCAGATGATTAGACTGGGATTATAAAGTGGTTGCAATGTTTTATTTTTTTTAAAAAAAATACTGTTTCATGATGTTAATAAAAGAAATTGTTTATTTTTTAAAAAATCTTCATATTTATATTTTAATGTATAAATATCCTTAAATGGGTGACCTCTTTCCTTCAAGATCAGGGACAACGTGTAGAGGGGGGGGGTGGCCTCTGGGAGACTCCCATTAAGTTGTGGGGTCCCCCAGGGAGCTATCCTCTCCCCTTTATTGTTTAACATCTATATGCATCCGCTGGCCCAGCTTGTTCGTGAGTTTGGACTGGAGTGTCATCAGTACGTTGATGACACCCAGCTGGTGCTGAGAATGGATGGAAGGCTGGATTCCATACCCAATTGTTTCCATCAATGCCTTGAAGCCGTGACTGGATGGCTGCGTCCCAGCCGGCTGAAGGTGAAACCATCGAAGACTGAGATATTGTGGTTGGGTCGCCCTGGTATGGGTGAGTGTTGGTTGCCTACCCTGGATGGCGAACAATTAAGCCCGTCAACCTTGGTAAAAAGTCTGGGGGTCCAGTTGGATCCACTGCTATCCATGGAGACCCAGGTCTCCACGGTTAGAAGGATAGCATTCCACCATCTTCGACAGGCTAGGCGGCTGACTCCTTACCTATCCAGGGATGACCTGGCCTCAGTAATCCAGGCAACAGTCATCTTGAGGCTAGATTACTGTAACACCCTCTACATTGGCCTTCCCTTGTCGACAATCCAGAAGCTCAAGCTAGTGCAAAATGCTGCCGCTCGATTGCTGGTGGGAACATCGGCGAGAGAGCATATCACTCATATCTTGCAGCAATTGCACTGGCTGCCAATAGAGCACTGGATTGTATTCAAGTTGCTGGTATTGACCTTCAAGGTCTTGTATGGTCTAGGGCCAGCGTCCCTGAGGGACCATCTCACCCCGTATGTTCCCCCGAGACCACTACGTTCAGAAGAACAAAATCTCCTGACAGTTCCATCAATCCGCCCCTGCCATCTCTCTGTGACTAGACAGCAAGCCTTCTTCGCAGTGGCCCCGATGCTATGGAAAGCGTTGCCGGACGACATTCGCGCCATCACGGAGCTAACTCCTTTCTGGAGGGCATGTAAAATGACTCTGTTTAAGCTTGCCTTTAACTAAGCCCTCTGGCTCTGACCATGCCCTATCTGACAAATGTTTTAATGGTTATATGTATTTTATTAATTTTGTATGTTGTGTGTTTTATATGTATTTTAACTGATTGTTGTAAACCGCCCCAAGCCTGCAGGGAAGAGCGGTATATAAAATTGAATAAATACATAAATAAATGTGTTCACATTGTTTTAACTAGAATTTTTATATTTATTGTTATTCATCTTGAGTCCTTATATTGGAAGAAAGACAGGACAAAAAGTAAACAAATACAATACATAAAGAGTGTGATACATAATTCCACTGATGGTTTCCATGGCTAACATTCAAGACAATTTCACTTGCAATCTGATAGCTTCAAAATGACTGCAAGAGAGATCCAAATGGAAAACTAAATGACACAGATAGCCTTTTGCAATGCTGAAGTGGGGCAACCCAACAGAGATTCATCACTTGAGAAAGTATCTGTGAGAAAACACTAACACTAGAACACAGGCTCATCCTGAGAACATTCAAAAGCATTCAGAATTGCCAATTGTCTATTTGTATCATTCCACTTCTTTTCAGAATAACAGTTTCTCTATGCAGCAAGCCCAAGGGAGTAAATGAAGGCTGACTGAGGAGATACACTTGGTTTAGCATTATAGCATATTTATAGTTATAGAAAGTAAACTCCATTTCCCTCTTCTAGATGTCTGGAACAGTCTGATCCACTCCGATGTGACATCTACAGCCATCCTTTTTTTTAAAAAAAAAATCTTTGAAAAGTACCAGTGTGAGTTCGAAGTGCCACATAATTTGTGTTTTCAGGCAGGCCATGTGTGTCCCACAGTGGAGGAGGCAGGAAAGAGAGGAATTACAGACAGTTTTATTGTAAATAATCTTTGAGGGCAGGGGAGGTCAGCTAACCTTTCCCATTGGGGAAAAATGGTAGCTAAAAACAGAGAGGGAGTCAGAAGTCTCATTTCTACTCACACCTCAACTGTCTGCTCATCCAGATTGTCAACTGGAGCCGCAGGAGGCAGATGTCACAGAGTGACCGAGGAACCTGACCTGACTTGCTTTTATCATCCTCTAGCTGTAAGCATGATAAATTTATCATCTGCCTCTAAAATGCAGAGCCCCTCCCCGTGTAGCTTTCCAGACTTTCCAGTAATCACAAGCTTTTCTCCTGGAACGAAGGGCAGCTCGGTATATTATTTAGACGTGATATCCTGACCAACACAAACATTGGGGGAAATCTAATGGGTGAAATGGCACTGTACAAATTGCATCACACCATGATCCATCATTAACCTCAGTGAGCCATTGCATTACTGGAGCAGCCCTCTGACTGAATAGGTCACCGTTGATTTAAAAGCTCCAAAATGTGTTAATGCTCCGAGGACTGATATTCTATTAAAATGTTCAGCTGAAGCCAAAGGAGGGGAAATGGTCAATACTCTTGGTATCGGGAATATAAATGATAACTTTAGCTTTATCACTATCCGAGTTCACACACTAATGATGTTACTTATATGTCAAGCTGCACCAGTTTCTATTTTGGGGGTGGAAAATTATTGCTAAGGGGTGCAAGTATTTCCTGCAGAAAATAGTTTGTGTGAATTAACCTCTTTCTCTTCTTTCCCCATCTGGTTTAGTGTCATTTTTTTGTTTAGCTATCGCACCATTTATATGTAGTTTTGGCAATGTTTCCTCCCTGTTAATGATTCACTTTCTTCTTCCCAAATGAATGTGCAATTCCAACACATTGAAGGCAAATGGTAACACAATGTTACATGATCATTAAGACTGGGCTATGAGATGATATTAGACAGAAAAAGCAATGGAAAATGAAATCAAAATAATAAATCAAGACGGGTGAGCATTTTTGCAAGCACAACTGGGACAAATGTTTCTTTAAATGATAAATATGCTGCTGTATATCTGATTTTTTTTCCTTGAAAGGAAGATGTAAGGGTTGAGATGTTGAATTGGGGCTTAACCCTTCATATTCCAGTCCCCAATGAACTATAAATTACTGGGTGGCATTTGGCCATCCACCCTTAGATCATCCAGACTTAGAACCTCACCACACTGAGGTTCTTAAGCCAGAGGATGGCAGGGGCATATGTGGGGCAGTTTGGCAAATCTGTTGGATGGTGGGGTGATTTGTTGGAAAGCACTCCACATTGCCCCCTTGCCATCGCACACTGTTATCCATCTGGCACTGGCTTACTCCTGCACTGTCCCTGGCTTGCCCTCTGGGAACATGGGTAGTTACATGAGATGAGCATGAAACCCTGATGGAAGTAGCCCTGCATTATGTAATGCTCCATCCTGGTTGTATCTCAATACTGTCCTGGGGTGGGGCTGAAAGTCCATGCAATGAGGTTGTAAATCTCAGAAGCCTGGTCTAAAGATAAAGTGGTACCTCCAGCATCAGTGTGGCAGTGATCAGCTTAGTGCTAGACATGTAAGCTAAGTAGGTTAAAGTATAGTTCCTCAAATTATAAGGAGCTCCTAAATATATTTGCTTTTTATTTCAAGCATTCTATATAATCATTAGGATAATATACGTTCACACATAGAGAGACACACAGTTTGGGTTAGTATCTTGACATAGTTTAGACTTTCAACATCTTCTATTGTGGCTTTGCTTGAGATTCCTGCTTGAGATAGTAGGATACAAATGAGGCTAATAAAGAAGAGAGAGAGCTGCAGTTGGAAGCACAAATATATATTATTAGATTTCTTTTTAGAAAAGGACAAGCAAGAAAGTCACTCAGGGGAGGGGGTCTTGGAAGGGAGTTGGATGAGAGCCTAGCAGGAATGGTGCAGAAATTAAAACAGTGTTGGTTAAATGTGAAATGGCAATTCATGAAGAATTAGCACTGCCCTTCAGAGCAGATCTACTGAATTAAACCTAGGAGGGTTTTAAGATTAAGCCATTTAATTGCTGCTTTAGGAACTCTGAATTTTGCATAGACATGAGTCCAGGTGTTAATGCTGATTCTTCCCTGTTCAGTTCTGATAACAGACCTGAATCTCAGAACCAATTAAGAGGTAGCATTCAAAGATTTCCTCCTAGTTTTTAGTACATCCTGAGGCTTTACTTTAATTGGGGACACTGCTGGAATTTGGGGATGTTGCACTATGAGGAAGCTAACACTGTGTTTAAAGGGGAGGGGGGTTGCTCTCCAGTGAGTTATCCCAAGTTGACAATTCAGTCAAGACTTATTTTTTCAAGGTGTTACTCCTGAGCAATTGGTTTTCATTCTATGTGACTGAAAAAAAATACTAGCTGGAAAAAGTGAACAGTAGCTGGTGATACCTATGGATAAATCCCTGTCCTATCAAGCCAGAATCATTGCTACCATCCCAGTCACTGAAACCAACTCTTCTCTGCCTTAAATTTTAAGGAGAGCATCATAAAAGGCCAAAAACAAGAGACACAATCAGAAATATCTACAAATGTTTATGCCTCTCTGCCCCCCCCCCCCCAGCTAGACTATTGCTATTGCTAACCTTTGGGAGTTACTCGGCTTGAGGGAGCAACAGAAAAGGGAATTAAGCATAAAATGTCCTCTCTGAATGCTTATATTTTGAGCAATGCGGTCAGATTATTTGCTGAGACAGTTAAATTTGCTGTTTAATGTTGCTTTAGATACAGTTTTGCCATCAAACTTGCATGCATACTGTTCAGCTTTAAAAAAGGTGAATTGGAGTCTTGGGTCAATAAGAGGATGTCTGCTGTTGTTGCTATATTTGCTACTATTGTTTTTACTATTAATAACATTACCAGTATATTATTCATGTGTTCCAGGCATATGGTTAAAGATGGAAAGAACCTGAAAAGCAAACACAATAAACAATGCCTTACAACACATTTCCTTGCATGGAAATTGATTTCAGCCTGAGGGCTATGCTGTCTGTGCCAGGAGTGTTGGCATTTCAAACCAGGTGGATCAGTGCTCTTAGCCAAAAAGGAAGCATCACCAGAGGAATTGCCCACACAATAGCTCACAAAATAGGTTAGCTCAGTCTTTCAAATGCCAGTTTATGATTCAGGTCAGTTATAGGCCATTCTGAGAGCAATGGTATTCCAATCATGTTCTATTCTAGTCAACCTGAAATAATTCTCCCAGGTCAGTTGGCATCAATCAAGATGGATAAATTATATGCACATCATGTTCAGTCAGTGTGAATGACTGCTTGGCTTTGTTCTGGATTCTCCCACCACCCACCTGCAACAGCATATGTACGAGTAATGTTCAACAAATTCTCTTAGTATCTGATGCCTTGGAGAAAATGAGCTCAATTTCCGCAAAAGCTGAAAAAAGTAAAATAGGTTTTTCTGTACTATTCTTTTTTCTTATTAAAATGTATTTTGCACCTTCTGACTCAAACTGGATCCTCAGAGGATGCACAATTCCAGAAAGGGGCAGAGAGACTGCAGACACACAAGTCATTAAAATTCACAATGCAACTCGAAAGAGGTTTTTAAATATATATATAATGTGGAGGGAGTGGTTTGTTTTGGTGTACAAAATCATTCCGACCTCACAATAAATTCATAGTGTCATGTAGGGGAAATGGAGTTGCTCACACGGACCTGATGTTTAGTAGTCAACATAAATAATATACAGTGCTTACTGCCATATAGATTAGACCCACTACATCAAATTTAATTCACATAGTGTTGGTTTATCACATTCTGATGTAAGATCGAAGCCTTGAGATTACTAAATCTAATGTCAAGCAAGAGAATTACCACTTGTACAATCAAATGCGGCATAACCTTCCTGTTCCTACCTTCCCATCCCACTC
The DNA here is from genome assembly GCA_030556195.1 of Anolis apletophallus. NCBI lineage: Eukaryota > Metazoa > Chordata > Lepidosauria > Squamata > Anolidae > Anolis > Anolis apletophallus. The sequence goes on from JARBWK010000007.1 coordinate 33,041,965, forward strand.
CCATGCCTGCTCCGAAAAAGATTTCTAACTCAAATGTTTGCTGTCTGTGCCACCTGAAATTCATATTCACTACAAATTCTCAGCTATGTATGAACCTGTTTAATTTGTTTGTATTAATATTACTTGTGGGCAATAATTAATCCTAATTATATTTGTTTATATTTAGCAGAGGTTGAAGCATCCAGTAGAAGTACATTATTATATTCTGATAGATTCCTTAACTTGAGTGGGGGAGAAGTCAATTGTGGTTTTAGTGTTTTTTAATTTGTATTTGTACTCTTTTTGAGGATTGGTTGTCTTACTTTAGTGTTTGCGTGTATGGGGGTTTTAACTGGGGGATTTAAATTGAATCTATTGGAAAAATTTCAATAGAAATTAGAAAAAATACTATTCATAATCCTGAACTTGGTAATCTAAATACCATATTTAATTTAGTATAATGTACCATCAAATGTGATTTACATTTTGATTTGGTGGGGAGAGCAGTGAGAGACCTTGAGGACTGCCTTGTGGACTGCCCATGAGGATCTGTAGCTAAGTAGCAGGGATAACTAGTTCTCCTTTTTCTCTAGACATCACAGAGTTCTTGGGCTCTATCACCAGGAACATTCTCTTAACCACCCACCTCTCCCACACCCGGTCTATTGGGTTATAGGTTCCTCTGGACCTTTTCATGCAGGTGGATTCCCATGCATAATTGCAATGCACCATCAAATCTAATGTATGCACCTCAATTTTGGCAGTATAATTTAGCCCAAAAAGGTGAGCATTAGATTTGAGTAAATATAGTATTTATTTCAGAACCATAGTTCAACATTACTAAATAGTACTAAAACTCCCAAGGAAGTGTCCAGAATTGATCTTCTGAATTACAGTATTTGATTTGATTTTAGTAGGTCATTTAAAAACCCAATATTGGCCATGGACAGAAATAAAATTAGTTAAAACATTTTAGATGACAAAACCACAGATAACACCACATCTATTGGAACATCAGGGGGAACTATGATTTATTTGTTGTTGTTGTTTTGGTTTTTTTTTAAAAAAAATCCTAATATACAAGTTGAGTAGATATCAGCTGAACTTTTCTGGAGTTCACACTGTATCAATGTTACTACCAAGAAGAACTTATAACAGGTTACTGCCTGCCAGGCTTAGGACAGAAGCAAGCAAAAAGAAAGATCTGACATGAAGATCATGATGAGAAACTGATTGCTGAAGTATCATAAATATGAAAATAAACCTTTTAATTGTGTTAGCCATATATATATTTATTCTAGAAGTTGTCTATCCAGGTGAACTGGACTTTAACTTTAGAAGCAAAACAGGTGGGAGGAGGAGAGTAGTGGGAATAGCAGTGATTCGGTTTATGCAATTTGGCATTTTTGGAAGCTGGATTTTGTTGGGTACCCAGATCTGTTTTTAGGAGCCTCTCAAAAATCGGCGAATGGAAAAATCCATTTTTGGCTAGGCAGTTGAAAGATTGAGGAAGACCTGTCCGATTTGCAGGAATGGGGAACTTACGAGGGTCCCCTTTACATTTCTGGCACCTTTTCCTATCTTCTTTTCAAGGAATTCTGGGTTTGAAGAATGTGGTTAAGGAAGCATCCTTCCTGGGATGTTTTTATTTCTTCCTTTCAAGGAAGTTTGGGTTCGAACAATGGGGTTAAGGAAGCAGTGCATAAAACACATGACAGCATTCTTGTATTCTGATTGGCCCAACAAGGCTTACTGGGAAACCCCATGCGAGCAGCACACAACAGCCTCCTTGTTCGCCATGTGGTGCTGAATAGGGGAGGAGGAGCCATGATTGGCTGCCAAATGTCTCATTATGGACAAAAAAATGTGGCGGCTGAGCCCTTACCATTATGGCCATCCAACCAAGTCGAATAAGCCGAATTGGCTGAAGGAAATCAGCCACTCCAAATCTGTACACAAGCCTAGCAGTGATGTGGAATTTATTATTCATGACCACAACAGCAGCAAATTTATAAAGCTTGAATGATCTTTACTTGAAAATGTGTATTTTGTTTTGTCATATTTATAGAAAAATCTCTGGCCAACCTAATTTACAGCAAGCATATTTAGAAAAGAATTTATTCTGGGTGAATATTCACTCCATCAGATGTAATGTAAAGGTAAAAGTTTTCCCCTGACATTAAGTCCAGTCGTGCTCAACTCTGGGGGTTGGTGCTCATCTCCATTTCTAAGCTAAAGAGCCGATATTGTCCATAGACACCACCAAGGTCATGTGGCTGGCATGACTGCACGGAGCACTGTTTACCTTCCTGCTGGAGTCATACCTATTGATCTACACACATTTTCATGTTTTCGAACTGTTAGGTTGGCAGAAGCTGGGGCAAACAGCAGGAGCTCACACTGCTCCCTGGATTAGAACCTGCAACCATTTGGTAAGCAAGTTCAGTAGCTCAGCGGTTTAACCCACTGCTCCACCAAGGGCTCCTATCAGATGTATTAATTAGCAAATTAAAACTAAAGAAAAGAGTATGGCAAATAACCATACAAGCAGACTGCCAACTAGTTATATAATGTTGGAAAATCAACTTTCTCACTACTAACTCATTTTTTTATTTCACAATTGACCACTTTCCCTTCAATTAATTTCATATTTTCAGATCTCACACACTTTAAAAAGACCATTTCCTGCTGCATGGACAAATAATAGTTGGCCTGAGGCTAATTTTTTAAAAATGTTTATCAAACCTCATCAAATACCAGGAAAAAATAAATGTTTTAGCCTGGTGCTGAAAACATAATCTTGTGGCCAGGGCAGTTTTCCCAGGAAAACAGTTTTATTGCACGAGTACAACTGAAACCGCCCTTTCCCTTCTCTCTATCTTCTAAACCTCTCTAAATGTCATCACCAGAACAATTCTTTATCACATTTCATTAAATGGAATAAAAGGAGAAAGTCATTCTCTATTATACTGTATACCACAATTGAACATTTCTAGAAACAATAAGGAAATAAGCTCTTGAATCACTATCCACCAAATAAAACTGGTAGAATAACAATAGATTTTTCCAATTTATTAGATAAAACCTCCATTAAGTTACTGATTAAATTAATGTACTGCTTAAATTGATTAGATTTCCCAATTGTAGTGGCACAATGAAATGCTAGAAAAATGTTGTTTTATTATACAAATAACAACCACATGCAAATTTTGTTCAGAAGAAGTCCTGAAGAATGAAAAAGCTCATCAATCCAGGATTCTTCTGATTAGGGTTTGTTGTTATTTAAAAATAGTTTCTATAATTTTGCTATTTCCACTCTCTCTCTCTCTCTCTCTCTCTCACACACACACACACACACACACATCCCAATTTTGAGACTTGGTGAGGTATTTAGTTTACAAAGATAATATTATGACAGTATCACAATATTCTAAGAGTATTTCCTAAGTCATTGAAAACTCTGACAAGGAGAATCCTAAACTGATGAGAATCTTCATTTTTGTAAGGATTGTTCTATACAAAGCCTAAGCCATATATAGTCAATGTATAAGTTTAGATGTATTAGGCCAAATAATGGACTTTAATAAACATGTGTCAACTAATCCATAGGTCAATGTATAAACTGTATATTAACTCTTACTCAAAAGGAACTAGGCCTGGTTGATCCATAGTTCTAAATGCTTCAAAAGTACTTACAAAACAAAAGTTCTGGTAGTGAACATTTCAGAACTCTAACAAAACTTTCAAAATTTCATTATAAATGGCAGTTCCTAATTGGTTCTGTCTTTAAAACCACCAATAATGAAATAATAATAATAATACACTTTATTTATATTCCGCTCTTCTCACCCCGAAGGGGACTCAGAGCAGATTACATCACACATACGGTGGTTCCACATACAATTACATACAACATGCAACATATAACAGTACAATTTTAGAAGGATTTTTCTTCGGGCTGCATCACAGGTGCATCACAGGGCTGCATCACAGGGTGCATCACAGGGTGTGATTGCGTCATTACATCACAAGGTAGTGCTGTTGCTTCATCCTCATGACGGAGAGCCTCTGTTTTTTCCTCATTCCACCTTCGGACAGCCGATCTTACTTATTTAGGCTTTGTAAGTCCTTCTTTGAAAAAATCCTTCCCCGCTTGGCGGTTCCCAGTTTTACCTAATCACAGCTGAGCTGTTTTCGAACTGTTGGGTAAACAGTGGACAGAGCTCACAGCTGGGTGTCCAAACCAGCCCGGGATTCGAACCAGCAATCTTCAGATCTTCAGATTGCCAGCACAGCTGTTGCTACCACTGTGCTATCTCTCCGGCCCATTATTATCATTTCATAATAATGAAATTTTGATAGAGTTCTGAAATGTTCACCACCAGAACTTTTGTTTTGTAAGTACTTTTGAAGCATTTAGAACCATGGATCAACCAGGCCTAAAAGGAACCATCCCCTTGTCTGAGTAGAGTGGTGAAAGGTGAAAGCTTAGTCCATCCCAAGATAACCTAAAATACACAATTATCCCTCTACTCTTTGCAACATGGCACCACTCCTGGGCTCTCTGGATGCTTATGTGAGAAAATGGTGGTGGCAGCCAAAGACAATTGGCTCCCTGGGGTGATGCTGCCACCTTTCTCTCAGTCTATAATAACCCTAAACTTATACATGGATCATATCAAAAACCAGAATTTTAGCTCCAAAACCTCCCCTTGACTTACACATAGGGTTGACTCATACATGAGCATATGCAGTACTTTTTCTTATTTGTTTTCTGTATAAACATTCTACTTCTGTAAAACTAATGAACATAACAAAACCATATCTGAATTTTGCACCAAGTAAGTCCCCAGCTGCAGCATTTTATGTACAGGGAATGACACTTTCATGGAAAACATTATATTTGCACACTAAAAATATTTTCTGTGCAGAAACTGCTGCTTTTATGCAAAAGATTTTGTGTTCTATGGAGAGAAAAACCCATGCAGCTAATAGATCTTGGAAATAACAAATTTTTGAAGACTTCATGTTACAGGTAGAAAATTATGAGTTGCTTACTTTAAGAATTAAATTTATGAAGAATTTCAACTCTAATATCAGCACAACTGTCTTGTCTCCTACTTTTGGAGTTTATATCTGATTATATATGGTTTGATAGTGACAGCCACAGTCATTTTCTAAGAGAACATGTCAAGGACTAGTTGAATATTCTATAATAGTGATGTGGGAAATATTACTGAACTGCAACTATTAGCCTTAGCCAGTTTAGCCAGCAATGTGGGATGGTGGGAGTTAAAGTCTAAATACATCTGGAAGGTCACATTTTCCCTCTCTTTGGTACAGGTTTCATTAAATCCACATTTTGATTTAAGCAATATTGCAGATATTTATTGTGTGTGTAAGGAGCAACTTAAGAAACTGCAAGTTGCTTCTTGTGTGAGAGAATTGGCCATCTGCAAGGATGTTACCTAGGGGACTCACATATGTTTTGAAGTTTTACCAAAATTGTGGGAGGCTTCTCTCATGTCCCCGAATGGGGAGCTAGAGCTGACAGAGGGAGCTTGTCCACATTCTCCCCTGATTCAAACCTCCAACCTGTCGGTCTTCAGTCCTGCCAGCACAAGGGTTAACCCAAAGTGCCATTGGGGACCCTCTACTGCTGAGATAAGAGCAGAACAAGAATGCACAGGAACAACAACACTCACATATTAAAATGTACCACTTCCCATCCCAGGCATTAGTGTCACTGAGGAAAAGACACTGGATGTGTTCAGCCCTCAACTTAAATGGAATCTAATGTGCTTTAATGCAGAACTCTATGTAAAGTTCAGAATCCTTGTTTTCTAAACCTAGCTGTCTGCTAAATTTTGATATCTCCACAATATTACCAAGTGGTGGAAAAAGAAGAAAAGAGAAGGAGCTGTACTTGAGTTTTATGGAACTGTTGCTCACATAAGATGCTGAATTTCAATTTACTGTACCCCTTTCAGCCAACTGATTGAGTAAAAGCTGAAGATCATGGGCTATTTTTAAAGAAGAGCCATAGATGAACCTGGTGTTTTGGACACTATTCCCGTTAGAAGCATTTGTCTAGGCAGCTTCTGTTGCTGGCATGAACCATAACTCAAGTGCATTGGAAAACTGCTCTGCAATACCTTGAATATGATAGGTGCTATATAATACCAAATTCTATTCTCCCTTTGAAATGGCTCATAAAAATGTCACCCATTTAAGTGTGTGTATACAGAAGTTTGTGTGTGTATACATACACTTAAAGTAGAGGCATTTTTATGAGCCATTTATAGTGTAAAAGAGAATGGAACTCTGAAGGAGAAGCTTTCATACTCAAGACCTCTCCAAGTACTTTACAAATCAGCGAGTAAGAACGCTGTAATGTTGTGATCTCATGCAAACATATTTAAATTGAGTATGCATATTATTCACCATCTGACTTCATGCCTGAGCAGAGATCCCACATATAAACTATAGAATTTGAAAGACTGCTAAATTGATAGACATGGATTATGATTTTCACAATTACTTTTCTGTACCTTCTTGCCTTCATAATGTTGCACACAACATCTGAGTTATATCAGCCTCAGGCCGTATTAGATACTGATGAAGTGAGGACATAAAAGTGAGGCAAAGCTGGACAGTGTTGTCCAGTGTTGTGGGCAGAGTCACATTTGCCACACAGGATTTTATCCTATCTACACTTGGATGTAGCCTTCCATTTATTAAATGAGGAAGGAGGCATCTTTTCCATTTGTTTAGGCAGTGGAAAAATGTATATTCACTTCTCAAAATCAATATGTATTTCAGACACTAGGGGCTAAACAACACTTTTTATTTATGATGCCAAATCAGGACTGAATACAGTTGTAAGTACTTTGGAGGCCATAAAATATGATTCCTGAACTGGATTGAGCATGGCTATTTTAAACAAATCTGTACGCATGCTACACATACCAACATTGTATGGCAGCGCATACAGTACAATCCTCGACCTGCAGAACCAGTACTTACATTTTCACCTAACATCTGCCAAAATATGTTCTCTTTATAAATTTTCTAGGGCCTCCAGGTGATTATATGATCTCCTTCTGTTGGAAGTTACCATAGTGTTTCATGGATGGCACTTGCAAATGCCTAGAGGAATGTATGCCATGCAGATATGGGGGTTGTACTGCATGTCCTAGAGTGCAGCCAATTTATAATTGTGGCATGGCAAAAAACCTTTTGTAGCTGGATCCCACCTTGCAGTCTACTTTAATGGCATCAATCATACCACCAGCCACAAGAAAACTGAAACATCTCCATTTGGTAGTATATCCTATAAAGTGTTAATTTTACTTAATTTAGTTATTTATTTGAATGTTACAGAGTGGAGTAGGATCCAAATCGTTAAATTGTTTTCAAAATGATAATGGATTAATTGAGTGTGGAATAGCTTTCTTAGACACTATACACTTTGTACCACCTGGTCCTTGACATGGGCTTAGAATGAAATTGACAGTCAGAAATGTTCACATTTTGGAATTTGCAATACACTGAACAAAGGTAAAAAAGAAAAAAAGAACATCCATTTGAGAAATACACAAAATGCAGGTGATTTGGCAATGTATGCACATGTATACACAAATATTATGTACTAGGTTTGTATTTGTTTCATGCCTATAATAACAAAATCAACTTAGTTTTCCATTATGTTGGACATTTTAAACAAAAAGAGATTCTCTTTCTCTCTGTGTGTGTGTGTGAGAGAGAGAGAGAGAGAGAGAGAGAGAGAGAGAGAGAGATTGTGTTGTTGTTGATAATGATGATTTGTTCAATCACTTCCAACTCTTCGTGACCTCATGGAACAGCCTGCACCAGATCTCCCTGTTGATGTCACCATCCCCAGCTCCTTCAAGGTCAAGCCAGTCACTACAAGGATACCATCCATCCATCTTGCCCCTGGTCAGCCCCTCTTCTCCTTTCCTCACTTTCCCCCATCATTATCTTCTCCAAGCTTTCCTATCTTCTCATTATGTGGCCAAAGTACTTAATCTTTGCCTCTAATATCCTTCCCTCCAGTGAGCAGGGTTTTATTTCCTGGAGGATGGACCAGTTGAAACTTCTTGCAGTCCAAGGCACTCTCAGAATTTTCCTCCAACACCACAGTCAAAAGCGTCTTATCTTCCTTCACTCAGCCTTCCTTATGGTCCAGCTCTCACATCCATAGGCTACTATGGGGAGTACCATTGCTTTAACTATGTGGATATATAGATATAGATATGGATTTAAAATATTGAATTATGTTGAAAGTTCAACATTAACTCAATTCCACAAATAGGTTATTAAACAGGTCGATTAATTCACAAGAAGAAACATAGTAACAAAGAAGCAAGGAATTTACCTCTTTATCAAAACTGAGTTATTTCCTGTTGACGGAAGTCTTCCTCTAAGCCTTAAATTACCCAGAGTGAAAACAAAATACATAGCGAAATGGTCCACACATGCTGTGGAGGACATTGGGATATTTTGGGGGGTGAGAGTGGGGGACTTTTGTTGAAATATTTCCCCCGAAAATGATGAGAGGCTGAGTTGCATATACAAAAATGCCATGTTGCCAGAAAACACTGTCCTGAAACCAAAAAAAATAAATTAATAATAATTAATTAATAAAAAATATGAGGATGGATGTGCTCTGCAGTTTATAATTTCCCCAAATCTTCACATAAGTTTCCCATTGTCCCAACAAGAAGCTAAACTTTGAAGCATTTTAGCCTAGGATTTTTCGTGAGAATAAATAGGAAAAGAGGAGGATAGCAGATCAAATTATGCAGAAGGGGAACAAAAACAGAAGAGTTTTTGACAGGCAATGTAAGAAATAAACCACCCCAAAATTATGTGTCTCTTTCTTCTCTCCCAAGATTAAAAGAAGAAAATGGGTTGGGTAAAACCATGGTTGGCATTTTTTGTTATCAGTCTTGAAAGACTTTAAATGTAGGCATTTAACTTGTATTTAAAAAGTAATTTACCAGAAACATAATAGTTCATAACACATTTTATATGAATGTAATTTGAATTTGAATTAGCTTATTAATAAATAACTAAACATAGAATTTTTCCTACTAATTTTCTTATTTCTGACCTTCTCATGTGTGGAGTATTGGACAGCCCAACATCTTTGTTTCTCTGTGAAAGGAGAATGACAAGAAGCTTCCTAATAGGGATATCTCGGGCATATCTTACTTATTATGAAGAAACAAAAAGAAGAATTAAAAGGCAATTAATTTTTGTATTTACACATCTTTTGTTGCATTACATCAATGTGTTCTCTTTGTTGTTTATTCATTCAGTCACTTTCAACTCTTTGTGACCTCATGGACCAGCCCACGCCAGAGTGCCCTGTCGGCCATCACCACCCCCAGCTCCTTCAGAGTCAAGCCAGTGTTCAGAGTCAATTCCACCTTAAAATGAGTATACTTAGGATGACATATACAGCATATCCCAGTATAAATGTGTCCCAAAGCAACTATGAACCCATATTCATGTCCCTGGCTTACATGGCTGGGTAGAACAGCTGTGCCTCATCCTACATGTCATCACTGCTCCTAGCACTCACATAACTAGGAAAAAATGGGAGATTGCCTGGGCTCACCAGTGCTTCTGTCAATGATATCATGAGGTGCCTAAGCAATCAGGAAGAAGAAGGGGGATCTTTTGGGCATGGTGGTGAGATCAGTGAGTGAGATTTATTAGCTCCCAACAGCTGATTGGGTCAAATTGGACACCATCCAGCTCTCCATTCTGGAGGTTCCAGAAAACTTCCAAGTATCCTCCCACCAACTTAGATAGAATTGGTAGAAGTTGGTTTAAACAACCAAACCCTGGGATACCAATTGGAAGGTATTTGTAAAATGAAGACTGCCAACCTTCCATTTGATGTGAGTCCTGGATTTTTGGGTTAATGTAAACAACACCTTAGCACTGGGAAAAGCAAAACAAAAAGAGGTGAAAGATCTTGTGGGAGCTCAATTATAGGAAAGAATAACATTTCCAAAGAGAAATGAAGTTAAAGAAGGAATACAGAAGAAGAGAACTTGTAATGCTGGATTCCATCAGTCCAGCTAGGAAGGCTAATTGTCAGGATAATGGGAGTTGTAACTGAACAGCATCTGGAAGACTACTGGGAGAGATTTTCTATCCCCAAACTAGGAATTTCATGATGTGTTAGGCAATCATTTTAAAATATAAACGATGACAAAATGATCCTTAAATTTCTACTATTAAAAATTGGATTCAGTCTTCAATCAGCTATGACATTTCTTGGGGACTCCAGGAACAGCCTCTGTTCTTTTATCTGGAAAGTGGAATTAACAATAAAGCAGCTTACAGGAATTTACTATGCAAAGCTTAACAGGATAAAATTGTGAAATGATTGGCAAACTGCAGCAGTGATCTTCTGTGAGCAAGCTGACTTGAAACTAAATCCAGTTGAAATCAAGCAAAATTCCAGATAAGTAGGTCCAAGACCTTGTTCGGGTCAGCTACTAGTTGTTATTGGTTGGTTCTGATTAGAGGTAGAATAGATTTCAGAATGTAGAGTTTCAGAAAATGACCATATTTATACAATTGTAGTAGGGGAACTTCTTGATAGAATTATACACAATAGCATGCAAATACTCAAATCACATAGAAATGTACTGGATCATGCTAAAATTCCTACATCACTGTCATGTGCATGGAAATGTGGCATCTGCGCATATATATATATATATATATATATATATATATATATATATATCTACCCACTATAAAAATGGTTCTCAACCTGTGGGTCCCCAGATGTCTTGACTTTCAACTCCCAGAAATACTAACAGCTGTCAAAACAAGCTGAGATTTCTGGGAGTTGGAGGCCAAAACACCTGGAGACCCACAGGTTGAGAACCACTGCACTATAAGAACCTCATCCCTCAAGATCTATAATGGACCCGAAAGAATTACCTCAAAATGATTTGGACCTTTTATTGAATTTCTTTGCACTTTTCTATGATGAAAGACAACATTGGTCACTTTAGGCAACTTATGCCATAATTCTTTCTTTTTACTAACTACCAGGTGTTGGGAGGTAAGGAGGAAGGCAGCTGAGAAAGTGTGATTCATTCTAAAATGCAGGGGCTCAGAGGCCGATGCATATGTGATATTTTCACCATCACTATAGTTTGGAGGGCTGGAAATTTTGCCAGCACTGGTTTTTTAGCAGTTCAGAGGAGATGGGTTGACTTTGTCGCAAATATCACCTTGAGTCGCAGCCTAGGTGCTTTACAGATAAAATATGCAAAGATTTAAACACACACACATGGAATAAATTATAGGAGCAATCATTTCATTTATAACTAATGTTTAGCAACCAACCATTCACATTCAATCAAATGCTTTGTAACAGTGTGTTGACAACCAGTTCTTCCTAAAGGAACAGAATAAATGCTGGGATGTCCAGCAGATGTCCTCTTGATTAACCAATTTATATCATGTTCCACATCAGTTATATTTCTGAGAAGTAATATTGGTATCATATCTCCTTTGGCAATAGAACCTACCCACGGTGATTAAATTCTTGAATGGCAACTATTCCAGAATGCTAACATGACAATTAGGCCCCAGGGAGACTTACACATTGTAACTGAAGAGTTGGTGTAGGAGCAACTATGCAATCACAAAAGTGACAGCAATCACATTGCTCGTTCCACAGTGTGGTTTCATCTGCCAGTAATGCATCACTGCTGTGCAGAGGAGATGGAGTTGGACTAAATGGATCTTCCTATGATATTTCACTCCATGTGATATGGGTTTGGTAGTTGCAAAGTAAATTCTACTGAAACAGTCAGATTTGCTTCTACGCATTTAGGACTACTGTGGTGAGTAACAGTCCATGTCAGATAACAGATAATCACATAAAACATAATATTGCACAGCTCTTGGAATTTGGGAGATCCCTAATGGTGAGCTACTGACTGCTATGAAGATCATTGCTTATTAGCTGGCAAGGGAATGACAGTTCTGTTCATGATGCAGACAACAAATCAGAGTAAGCTGGCACCAATCACTCATGTTTCATGCAGATACACATAACAAATGGGCATTATGAATTACTGCATACAGTTATCTGTGTGACAGAGTGAATAAGCTAAGAGGATGCTCACATTCTGGTGGAGTGAAACTTCCTTCTGCCATGGTGAATAGGACATGAGCTTTGGAAGATCCAATAGCTACTAGCTGCTTTCCACTCCAGCTAAACAGAAAGAGGATGCCACAAGCTTGGCAGAAACTACTACAAATAAATTTAAATGCTGAACAATGCTAACAAAAAATGTGTCATGTAATTTATAATTGTGGGAAGAGACACAAAACAAATTATTTTCTGGTGTAGTTTTCCATAATAAACCATGATTTGTCTTACTACGGAGAACAGAGTGAATATATTACTGTATCATTTCCCCCTAAAAAGACTCTTTGATCTTGGCACAGGTGAGCACAAAGCAACTAGTTTGATCAGAAAAGATGTAAGCTTCACCGTTTAGGTGTTGATATGTTCCAGAGGGCTATGAATCAGCTTTGCAATTAACTGCTTATGACTTTGGTGGTATAACCATCTGGCTCCTCTTTCTGGAGACTTATTTGTAAAACTCAGAGGAAAGAAAACCAATTTCTTGACAGTCTGTAGCAATGACTGACACATCTAATCAGGTTTTAATGGGGGATTTTACAAAATACCTTCTGACCGGTATATGAATGATATGACTGCATTAACACATTTCTTCCACGGATAATACTTACCCTTAATAATATTTTGTCTTACAGCCAGTGAAGCATATACTGAAAAGTGCTTTGCTTGCCATTAACACCTGCTTGGCATGTTTAAATTGTTATGCTTCTGTTGGTTAAATTGGAAATGGAAAATGGTACATCCAAACAAATCCCAATCACTTTTGAGGGGAGGGGGGATAGGGAGTTGCATGCAATATTTACAGCAATAGCTATTTCCCTCATAACCACCCTGTGGATATGCTTTAGAATGCATGGGAAAAATAAACAAGCTGATCCCAACATAATTACAGAACCTAGAAACAAAAAAAATTCCTTTGGTCACCTAAATTTTCACTGTGGGAAAACAGACGTGTACCAAAAAATAAAAATCTGTATACAAAGCTATTAAAATAATAGAACTATAAAACAGATATCTAATTGGGAGGATTGTGCATCTAAAATTAGAAACAAATGATGTGGCTTATCTCCTATCCCACTTGTACATCCAAAATACAAAGCTTCAAGGAATGCAAACAATTCACTGATAAATAGTCCATGCAAGTGCTTATTCAAGAATTATTCCCATTTCAGTTATCACCGCAGAGCTTGCACTGAATCACATCATTTGCTACATCTGAATTAGGTCTTTGCTCAGAAATATAATATGATTAAATGTCAGCAAAACAACAGGTACAGGCATTACTGAGAAAAGTTGCCTATGGTAGATTTGTTTTGAATACAGATAATAATCCTCTCTCTCTACCCTTTAAAAGATCTGGGTTTTTTCCTACATTCTAACAATCTGCTTCCTCGTTTAAAAAATCTTAAAATCGGCCATACATTTACTTAAACTCAAGTTCTGTATTATAGTTTAGTTATGATGATGAATGAACTTTTATAAAACAAATAAATCCAGTGATAGTAACACAGGGTGACAATTTCTTGCCCTTACATCCAATCCATCAAACATCAAGCAATCAATAAGCATAACATGTGCCTTTTTGAGCCATAGAAGAGGGGAGATTATCTGCTATTTGCCCCCCACACACTTTGGCAAAGGAGCTGTTTCCGACATTGCAATCCCCTTTCTTCTTTTCATACCAACACTTTATGCATCCCAGAGACTTGTCTACTGTTGGAGGGAAACTTGTTCAAGTTTTCCCTTTCATCGTGTGTCGGACAACCAACAACAAGCAGTCTTATTCCCTTTCCTCCAGATTGCATTCACCTTCCCAACCAATCTAAGGATGCAGCATTTGCAAATCCTGGAAACACCCCCCAACTTCACTGGCTCCAGGGTTGGAGGATGCTGCGGACACCAGCCAAATGCATTCAATCATCAGCATTTTGTTTTGCTTTAAAAGGCAGGCTTACCTGCTATATGCAACTGCAGCAGTAAGAGAGGCAGCAGTGGCCGCAAGATGCAACAGCAGCTTCAGCTAAGGGAAAATCTTGTCTGTACCCCACCGTAGCAACGAACAGCTTTCACAGGCGTCCTCTTTTTCATTCACCAAAGATGTGACAAGGAACACAGATGGGTTGAAAGCACTTTCTTTCAAGCAGAGAGGTTGTCTCTCTTCTCAGAAAAGATTGGATCTGGATCTCTCTCTTTCTCTCTAGCTCTCTGGCTCTCTCTACACATTTACCCTTCAGATCAATACAGCTCTTTAGCAGCAGCTTGAGCTAAACCGCAGCTGATAGAGCCTAGCCAATAGGTACTAAGGATTCCCCTTCTACCACCCTCCTTCAAAAAGACACATGCAGAGCATGCATTTGAAATGTATTAGTTGTGGGGAAAGGGGGGAAGTAATTTTAACCCGTTCCTTAAAACTGACCCTATCCCTTTGTATACAGGCACACTTCTCAGTGTCTAAGCCTCACCGTTTTCCAACCTGAAGAGAATCCTCAACTGAGCAAGAAATCCAGGTGGGATTTTTTGAAAGAAGGATAAGAACATGCGATTACAAAGATTAAATGAGCTAAAAGTGATGGCAATTGGCCAAACATAGTGGATTTTCCCTCTTTCCCCCTTCTCGCTTTTAGTTGCTTGCTTACACAGGCACATACAGACATAAGCATGCTATAAGCCAACAGATATAAGGAACTTTCTGCACATTATGACTTAACCTCAATTCATGCCAGGAACTAACAATATTCATATTGATGCAGACAATATTGGGAAGCCCTACCTTTAGGTAAAGTGAAGTGAATGAAGGAATAAACTACCAGGCTTGCTTCACAGAGCTTGCTCTGTGCCCACTTAGGTAGCCTGGTGTTCTTTCTATGCACTCAAAGTGATTGTGAGTTACCAGTCCAATAATCTTCTGTACTTGGAATGAGTGAATACATGGGGAAGCTGTTAGGTAGTCATTTGTCTCTGGGAGCAAACTGTCAAAACCTGGAACATCATCTTGCAAAGTGCTCTAGCAAAATGGATTTTGGTCTCCTATTGCTCTATGCTGACTGCCTATGACCATCTAAAAAGTTAAGTAAACTCATTTTCATGGCAATATAGGATCCAACCTCTCTCCCACATTGGTAATAAGACAAAATATTAATTAATTAATTACTATTTTCATAAATTCTGAGGTCAAAGACCTTTAGAGTGAATATCACTAATTCAGTTTGTTTCTGAAGTACCAGAACCTGCAAAGAGACCTCAAAACATACAGTTCTGAGGATGCCCAGACATAGAACCTGAGAATTATTTTCCCCCCAGAAACTGAGTTCTAGGAAACCTCTGCAGTGAACTCATCAAGTTGTACAAAAGGATGCAGAGGCACGCTAAGGCAAATCCCATTATTTCATCTAGGAAAGCACGTAATCCCTTCACAATAACTCCAAAGGTCTCATAATGGACCCAGGGAGGAGCAGTGGGTCAACACTAGCTTGACTTCATCCTTGGGAACTCTTTCAAACTTCAAACCCACCCATTGTTATTCCATTGTTGAATTCCAGACAGGTGAGATATTGGCATTTAGCACCCATGAACTCAAACCGTACACACTTTCAAGCACACTTCAAATGGAACAATGACAGTTTATTAAAGTTTCCACCAAACACATAAACCAATCAGCAACAGTGGCAGTTTATTTATTTATCTATTTACTTCATTTCTACCCTGCCCTTCTCGACCCGAGAGGGGACTCAAGGTGGCTTACCAATCCAGCAAAAATTCAGTGCTTCACTGGTAAACAATAAAGCACATCTCATAAAAATATAAATGATCTAAGCATATAATCAATTTTAACTCATAACATTCTATCAAACAGATTTGAACCACATCTCAACCAACCAGTGTGTGGACCCTAGCCAGCCACAGGCTAAGCCAAAGTGTGGCAAAGGTCTTTTGTTTCAAATTGTTGTCAAAGTGATAAAAAATAGTTCTGTATGTTTGCATTGAGTTATATGAGTCTTTGGAGTTCAGGCTCTGGTGGCATCTGCTTTGGGAAGAGTGCATAACTGCCTTTGTTTTTTGCCTTCAACCCATCCATGTCTTATTTCATTTTTGTAGCTTGGCACACTGGCCTCTGAACTCATGGTTCTTACTAGGCATGGTTTAGAATCCTAAAATCGGGATTCTAAAATCAAATGGGGGGGGGGGGATTTTTTTTATTAGTATATCAAAGACTTACAAAAAAATTTCCAAAAAGTTCTAAAATGTAACGTAAGTATTAACGAAATTCTAAATTGGTTCTAAAGTCTGAAAAGCAGGGAAACAGTTAAAAATCAAGGGGGGAACATTCCCCATCACCTCTGCAGTGCAATTAAGTGGAGCTGTACATGTATAACATAAATATAAGAGGTAGTAGCTACTTGCTCTCAGGACAATTGTGAAAGTGAAGTACGATTCCCCCCATATTATTTCCCCTTTCCTCCTTTCTTCCTTCTCTACCCTCTTCTTTCATTCCTTCCTTTGCTCTTTGGTTCCCCATCCCTTCTTTTCTCTATGTATAATATATAGACTTTCTGCTGTGCTTTCTGCAACCGAACTTGCCTATCTCAGATTGGCCTCTTTAGTCATCAGCGCGCTTGTAAAAAGCGTGGGATGAGTCCTTCCTGAATCTTCGTTCGTGAAGTAATGCCGAGAGAGAGAGATGTATTAATGCAGTGGTTCCTCATGTTGTGGTGACCCCCATCCATATTTTCGTTGCTACTTCATAATTTTGTTACTCTTATGAATTCTAATGCAAATATCTAATATGCAGGATGTATTTTCATTGTTACAAATTGACAAAAGTTAAAGCATAGGGATTAATCACAAAAACAATATGTTTGGGGGAGGATGGACAACGGATGATGGGATTTGCAGTACCTTCGACAAATTCAGCTCTGACTTCCACAGCTGAGACCCCATGAATGACAGACCTGGACCAAACTTGGCACACAGAACCCCCATGACCCACAGAAAATACTGGAGGGGTTTGGGAGGAATTGACAGTGATTTAGGGAGATAACTCTGAACCCAAACAATCCTGGATCAGGACCAAACTTGGCATGAATACTCAATATGCATTGCCCAAATGTGAACGCAGATGGAGTTTGGGGAAAATAGACCTTGACATTTGGGAGTTGTAGTTGCTGGGATTTATAGTTCACCTTCAATCAAAGAGCATTCTGAACTCCACCAATGACAGAATGGGCCAAACAGGGATCCGGGTGAGGGCGGGGGGAAAGGGAGGGGCGGAGGAGGCAATCAGCTGATTACCTCCTCCTTTCGCCCCTCTTTTCCAGCGCCGCCGGCGCCCTCGCCACCCCTCGCTCTCTCTAGCCCGATGCATGGATCGAGGCTAGAGAGAGGCAGAGAGGGGCGCTGGGGCCTTTTCTCCTCCTCTCTCGCCAATGACAGGCTGGCGAGAGAGGAGGAGGAGACCGCGCTCCCCCCTCGCCTCTCTCGAGTCCCGATCCTGAGGGAGCGAGGGCCCAAGTTTGCCCAGGCTGAGAGGAAAAGGAAGAGGCCTGAGGCTGTAAGGAATGGTGGGAGTTGAAGTCCAAAACACGTACCTGGAGGGCTGAAGCTGGCCCCTGCGATGGGGCAAGGCAGAGCAACGGGGAAGAGAAGCATTTGAGAGAGCGCAGGAGAGAGGAGGGAGAAGCGCCAGCGCGTGTGTGTGTGTGTAAAGCAGGCCCCTGCGATGGGACAAGGCAGAGCAACGGGGAAGAGAAGGAGGGGGGGAAACCTGGAGAGAGAGGAGGAGAAGCGTGTGTGTGTGTGTGTGTGTGTGTGTGTGTGTGAAGCAGGCCCCTGCGATGGGACAAGGCAGAGCAACGGGGGGAAGAGAAGGAGGGGGGGAACCTGGGGAGAGAGGAGGAGAAGCGTGTGTGTGTGTGTGTGTGTGTGTGTGTGTAAAGCAGGCCCCTGCGATGGGACAAGGCAGAGCAACGGGGAAGAGAAGGAGGGGGGGGGAAGCCTGGAGAACTACAGTTTCCAGAATGCATTGCCTAGCCTAGTCCTACCTAGCAGCGTCACTTCCAGTTCCTCATAGAAATGCGGGAAAAAGAAGAAGCTGAATGAAGGCGGGAAGGAAATGAGGGGGAGAAGACAGGGAGAAGTGAGTAGTACAATAATTAATTAAATAATACTTAAGAATTTCTAACGATCCTAACGCAAATTGTTGGCCTCAAGGACCGTAAAAGGAAGTCTACTTCCGGGATCGCGGCAGCGATACGTAAAACCTCAAAAGTCCCATTTCATATGAATCTCTTACGAATCCTTTTAATTTCCGTTTCATTTTTCTCATGCCTAGTTCTTACAGAAGCTGAAATCACATAGCAATTATACGGTTTTATACTGTTCTGGCCCTGTTTACCTGTCCGAACGGATTCTCCCCTATGAACCAACAAGAACATTAAGATCCTCCGGAGATGCCCTGTTCTTGGTCCCGCCAGCTTCGCAAGCGCAGCTGGTGGGGACAAGAGACAGGGCCTTCTCTGTGGTCGCCCCTCAGCTGTGGAACTCTCTACCAAGTGATGCTAGATCTGCCCCCTCTCTGTTGTCCTTTAGGAGGCTGGTGAAGACTTGGATATGGAACCTGTTAGACCGTAGACCTGGTGCCCCTCAGTAAACCACTTGGACACTGGCAATGGTGAAATGCTTTATTTAGAATATATGATGAAAGGAAAGAGGCTAGGAAATATAGTCTATTGTTGCTCTTCAAACAGTAATAGATAGCAGCAGATTGTCCAAAAGGAAGCAGGAGTAACTATAGTCCTTTGGCAAACAGGAACAAAGGTAAAGGAATCTTCTTGCCCCAAATAGGCTAAATCCAAAGAAGGGTCTTCCGTGGAAGCGTAGCGTGGTTTTCTGAATGTTGACGGATACGTTTCCTTTGCTGGGGCCTACCTTAAATAGGTCCCAGAGGCTTTGATCCCTTCGACGCCAAGATGCATCAAAAGTCAGTTCTCAAAACAGATCCCAGCTGGGCTTTTCCTATCCCCACCACATCAGATTGGTATGCACTTCCAATTAGCAAGGGCAGCTGGCAATAGGGAGTTAACTCCGCTTGGTGCTCCAGGCACTGTTTATCATTCTGAGCCTGGGGTGAATCTTGGGCAACCGTGACCTTGGACAGAGAATAAACCTGCCTTTGCTGCTTGGGCCTTTCTGGACTGACAGGCCTCTGTGAAACGTTGGTTCTGACTTGGGATTCAACATACCATGAGTCTGGCTGGGGGCTAGGGTCAGGTTGGGGACCATGCTGAGGTGTGACAGAACCAGCCCAGAATAGGCTGAGATTGGCTATTATCTGAATGCATGACCACGTTTACAGATTGAGTGGAATTGTTTTAATGGCGATCTGGTTTTATGCTGAGTTTTTGTGTATTTTAATATGTTGTTCTAGTTGTTTTTAAATTGTATAGCATTGAATCTTTGCTGTTAACCCGGTCTGAGTCCCTCGACAGAGGTGAGAAGGTCGGGGTACAAAAGTTTTAAATAAATAAATAAATCTGTATCTGTATACCTTTATAAAACGGAATGTTTGTATGTGTGTATGTGTGTATGTGTGTATGTATGTGTGTATGTGTGTATGCGGAGGGCGGAAGGGCGGATATGTGGCAGCAATTTGCATAAAGTCCTTTGATTGGACAGCCTCGCCACTCCAAAATTCTAAGGCACCAGACAGAGGGCATTGATAGCCACTGATTAGCCAGCAACCCAGAATCCAGGCCTCTACATTCAAACAACAGGATTTCTTCCCACTGAGGGGAAAAAAGCCAGCAACCCAGAATCCAGGCCTCTACATTCAAACAATAGGATTTCTTTCCACTGAGGGGAAAAAAGCCAGCAACCCAGAATCCAGGCCTCTACATTCAAACAACAGGATTTCTTTCCACTGAGGGGGAAAAAGCCAGCAACCCAGAATCCAGGCCTCTACATTCAAACAACAGGATTTCTTCCCACTGAGGGGAAAAAAGCCAGCAACCCAGAATCCAGGCCTCTACATTCAAACAACAGGATTTCTTCCCACTGAGAGGAAAAAAGCCAGCAACCCAGAATCCAGGCCTCTACATTCAAACAACAGGATTTCTTCCCACTGAGGGGAAAAGCCAGCAACCCAGAATCCAGGCCTCTACATTCAAACAACAGGATTTCTTCCCACTGAGGGAAAAAGCCAGCAACCCAGAATCCAGGCCTCTACATTCAAACAACAGGATTTCTTCCCACTGAGGGGAAAAAGCCAGCAACCCAGAATCCAGGCCTCTACATTCAAACAACAGGATTTCTTCCCACTGAGGGGAAAAAAGCCAGCAACCCAGAATCCAGGCCTCTACATTCAAACAACATGATTTCTTCCCACATGACCCACGTATTATGGGATTTGTAGTACTTTCCAAGACTTTGGTTCCCACAGACCACTGAGGCCACCAAAAAGGACCAATACAGACCACACTCAGCACACACAGCCCCCATGACCCACTCTACGTCCTGGTGCAGTTCGGAGGAGGGTGGGCCATGGATGATGGGACTTGAAGTGCCTCTACTCACCTCCCAAGTCCGCTGCAACCCTCATCCAATCACTGATCGAGACCAAACTTGCCATACATAACCCCCATGACTACCTTCACATCCTGGTGAGGTTTGGGGGAGGACTGACAATGGATGATGGGATTTGTAGTACTTTTACACCCCTCTGTTCCCACCGACCACTGTGGCCCCCAACGAACACCGAGAAAGTCCACACTTGGCACACAGAGCCCCAGTGACCCACTCTACATCCTACTGAAGTTTGGAGGGGGACAGAACATGGATGATGGGACTTGCAGTACCTTCCCTCACTTCCCAATCCTGCTACAAACCTAATCCAATGACTGATCAACACCAAATCTGGCACACAGAGCCCTCATGACCCACTCTACAGCCTGGTGCAGTTTACTGTGAGACGGACCACGGATGATGGGACTTGAAGTACCTCCACTCACTTCCGAAAAACAATGCATCCCTCATCCATTCACCAATACAGACCAAACTTAGCACACAGAGCCCCCATGACCCAATCTACATCCTACTACACTTTGGGGGGGACGGGACACACAGAGATGATGGGACTTGCACTACCTTCAGTAATTTCATGATACCACTGCAACTCCCAATAATGATGGATCAAGACTAAACTTGGCACACAGAGCCCCCATGACCCACTCTACATCCTGCTGCACTTCTCAAATGACCCGGGCAGGGCCGGGTCCCCAAGCTAGTAAATAATAAATTCAGTCACTATTATTAAGAGTTGAATAGATTTTGATTAAGAAAAAACAAAGTAGTGATATGCGATAAGAAATGGATTTAACTAGAACCACATTTTATTCATTAGAATCATAGAATCTTAGAGATCACAAAGGCCATCCAACACAATTCCCTGTCATGCAGGGAAATCAATAAAAGCACTCCTAAAAGATGTCAATCTGGTTTTTGTTCAAAAGAAGGGGTTTCTATCACACTATGAGAAATAATATTTCACTGCTGAATAGCTCTTACTCTCTGAACATTTTTCCTTATAATTAGGTGGGATCACTTTTCCTGAAATTTGAGCTGAAGTCAAAAATACCTAGAAAATCTGTGTTTTAAAAATGTGGATTCTCCTGGGATAAAGGCCTAGTCTCCAGAGCAGCAGAAAAAAAGCTTGCTCCCTTCTCAATGTGATATCCTTCCAAATATTTAAGCATTGCTAACATGTCACTTCTCAGCTATCTTTTATCCAGGCAAAACATTAGCCCTGTGTGATCAAGGAAAAAATGGTTCAAAACCTATTGCAGATGTAGGGGGCTCTGGTGGTTCAAATCTAAATGACTTCTGAAATTTTCCAAAAAAATTGTAGAAATTTTCTGATTTTTTTGGAAATTTCAGAATAGCTTTGTTTATGGCAGACATGCATGCGCAGTAAGAAAGGAATAGCACTGGCACTGGGGAAATTTCTGGGGATTGTCCCTCCCTCACTTTTAGACCAATCATGATAAAACTTGCTACAGTGGTAGAACACATGGATCACTGCTAGCTCACCAAATTTCATAACTTTTGACTTATTGATCTTTGGCAAATTATCATTTTTTAAAAAAACAGTTATTATAGACTGACCCAGCTTGAATACAAGTTCTGCCTTCGTTTTACTACAGGGCTAGCATGAGTCAGGAAGAATGCACCGGCCTTATAAGCAGGAGCATCGGGTTCAATCCCTGCCAAGGGAATTTTTGAAAGTATTTTTTTAAATAATGAAGGAAATATGTTTTTGGTTTGAATTTTGAAAGTGTTTTGCCTGTTTCTTTTTGTGGTGTTTACTTTGAAAGTAGTTATTCTACTCCAAAAATTTGTTTTACTTCCTGCTCACTCATATTCCCCTGTTTGTTTAACAAATAAAGATTAAGGAAAAAAATATATACATGGTGTCAATATGTTATCGAGTTCACATATTCGAACCTCTTTTATATAGACCTCGTGAAGTGATTATTTGTTTATTTACATCTATATATACTTAAATTTCAATCATCCAATTTAATTTGGATTTTTTCAGGTATGTAACTATAGGAGACCAGTCCGTCTTCTTTCTGTGAATATCCTCTGCTAATGCATACGTTAAGGAGTCCATGCTTATTATGTCCATTATTTTCTTTCTCCATTCTGGTAACTCAGGAGTATCTTCATCCCTCCATTTCCTTGCATAGGTCATCCTCGCCGCTATTGAACAATATATAAAAAGTTTTTCTTTATTATCTTCTATATCAAAATCAATTAGGTCTAGCAACATAAATTAAGGTTTAAACTCAAAATCAATCTCTAATACATTTTTTATCTCTCTATAAATCGCATTCCAGAATTTTCTTGCTTCATGACAATTCCACCACATGTGATATAGACACCCAATTTCCCTTTTACACTTCCAGCATTTGTTGCTGATATTGTTATTGTACTTTGCCAGTTTGGTGGGTGTTAAGTACCACCTATGGAATATTTTCATTCCATTTTCCTTTCAATCATATGAATATGTTAACTTTGAATATTTATTCCACACTTTATCCCACAGATTTAATGGGATCGAATGACCTATGTCCTGGGCCCAATTTACCATACATACTTTGACTCTCTCTTCCTCTGTCTGCCATTCTAAAAGTTTATTATAGAGGAATGAGATTCTCTTATTCTTCTTTTGCATTAAGTTGTCCCAGTCAGTTTTTATTTCTCTGAAACCTATCAATTTGTCTTTTTTGAAAACTTCATTTATTTGGAAGTATTGAAGCCAATTTATTGAGCTGTCTAGTTCTTTCAGCTACTCCAGAAATTTGTGTGGCACAAATTGTTTATCTGGCCTGCCGGATATGCTGGGCTGCTGCTCTCCTCTCAAGGGCAGGAAGAAAGGATTCCAAAAAGAGTCCTAGGCCTTTTCCCCGTGCAGGGAATGCATGCCCAGGGGACAGTGGAGGGTGCATGCTCCCTCCTCCAGCCCCCTTCTTCTGTGCACTTACCAATGCCAGGAGAAAGACACTCTTCCACATTGGAAAGTGTGAGGAAAAAGAGGGCCGGTGCAGGGTGCTCACTCTTTGCACTGGCCCCCTTCTCTCACACGCTTGCCAGTGTGGGAGAGCATCCCTCTCCCAGTGTTGGGAAGTGTGCGGGGGAAGAGGGATCATGCAGGGAGCACGCACCTTGAACCTTGCACCTGCCCTCTTCCCCCGCCCGATTGTCAATGCTGGAGCATGCCCCTCTCCTGACACTGGATTTCTGGGAGTTGTTTTGGCCTGCAACTCCCAGAAATTCCAGTCAGTTTACTAGTACACTGTGCGGGGGAAGAGGCCAGCACTGTGTCAATTTGGGAGAAGTTGCTTCCCGAATGAAGTATAAGTTCTGACTTCATTGGTCCCAGGCAAGAAAACAGCATTATCTTCCAACAAAAGTCTAGCAGACTCAGGAGGATGGTTTCATGCCTGCACAACCTTTGCCTTGCAGCATCCACCACTGGAGGATATTGATCCTTGAGACAGTCTTGCAGTGCTGCCAATCTCTACGGTGGCCTTCTGGGGGTGTGGCCTTCAAGAATAGCTCTTTGGATCATCATTCGCCAGGGAAGGCTAGTTTTTAACTGCTGTTAAACTACAGGACCTTTTGCAATCCCTACAGCTGCTTGCCTCCAGCCAATGAGGAAAAAGCACCTTGGGAGGGGTGGGAATCTAAGGCTGACTCCTTTCCGAAAATGGGGGTGCTTTGAAATGGCAAGTTTACTTCCGGGTTGCTTACATTGCTTGGATATCGCTTCAAAAGTGGATTTAATCCGAATTCATTCTGATTTTATGAGCATTCCAACAAACATACCCAGACCTACTAAACATACCCAACTCCATAAACCGTTCATCTTTGGGCTCAGTTTTCAAACTATTCATCATTTTTGTCACCCATTTGTAGACATGCTCCAGCTTGTCGAAACTTATCTTGCATTGTGGTGCCCTAAAATGGCCAAGGTGGAATGGAGTGAGGCTGTGACTTCCCTTGGTTTTAAGACTATACACCAGGGGTGCTCATTAGCTCGATTGCAATCAATCAGTCGATTGCAAAGGCGGAACTGGTCGATCGCAGCCAGTTCTGAGGGGCATTTCTGTTGCACTCCAGGGAAAGCGGGGACCCTCTAGATGTAATCACACAACACCAGTACTTGAAATACAGTCATTTATTAAAAGCAGGTAATATCAGCAAGATAATGAAGGTCAAAAGGAAACACAACTATAATCCAAACAGGAATATTTCAGAAGCCAAAAGCAGTACAGGTGAATATAATCCAAACAGGAAGGTTTCAGGAGCAATAGAGTCCAAGAGAATCCAATGTAGTCCAAAAGAATCAAGGTCTTAGAAAGCACGAGCTAGAATTCCAAGGCATAGCAGAATTCTTAAGTCTATGAGCATGAATGCAATCCCAATTGCAGAAAACCTTCCATAAATCAAAGTTGCCCAGAACTGAGGTATCTCCCAGAAAACTGTACTTAAAAAGTCAAAACCAAATAACTTTTGATTCTCTTAACTGGCTTTCCCCAAGCCGAGAAGCAACAGCCTTGGAGTTACTCATTAAAATTCCTTCGCTGCGGCTTCTCTCCTGACTGAATTATCAACACAGGTGCTAACTTATCTCACTCAGTTTTAACAGACTGATTCCAATAGGAACAGAGCTCATGAAAATTTCCATCCCTTTCAAAGAAGCCCTCTGCACAGAGGCCCTTGCAGCTACAAACCCAACAGTTTCTGTGCATCTTCCTCCGCGCTGCCCGACTCAGGTTCCCTCTGACGCGACTCCCCCACCGGCACCTCCATCCTCAGTACCGACTGCTGCAGTCGCAGTGTGGCCTATGGAGGAGGGAGGGAGAAGAAGGAGGGCAGAAGAGGGAAGAAGGAGGTGGGCGCCCGGCCCGCACATGCGCATTTGGAGCCACGAGGGAGGACAACAACAAGGAGGCTTTTGCAGCCATTTTCTGCCAAAGCCAAAAATCTGCGACTGTGAAGAGTTCATCTGCACATCAGCTTTGATCAGCATTGAATGGCCTTGCAGCCTAAAGGTCTTTCTGCTTTCATTCTGCCTGTTTATATCTCTGGAATGATGTCAGGGTGGGAGAAGGAACTCTTGTCTGGATGCATTTTATGAAGTGTCCCTCATTTTTGCGAAAAATCATATAAATATACCTTATTTCTTATATCAAAAGATGGGTAGGTAGATCATGTTGACTTGGCTGTTTTATAAGTAGCTCGCATGCTGAATTGCATTTCACCATCCTTTATAATTAGGTAGCTTTGATTGCATTACTTGCTCCTAGCCATCAGATGCTTTTCGTCTTTACCATTGAGCCATTGTATCCAGGTATTGTGTTCCCCGTGTTTCCTTTAAATATTGATGCTATGATTATTTCCGTGTATTTAGAATTGTATGCTTGGTTTTATTCTTGTATCTTTCAGATATCGCATGCCTGCCGTCTTTAATGTGTATAGAACACTACATATCTTCGATTGTCTCCTGACCTTGAGAAAGACCGGAAGGTCGAAACGAGATGTGGCCAAGGCATACGCCCCCTCGTCGGCCCGTATTTTGTGTTGTCCTTTAACCGCGACTGCTCCCTGCCAGGATTTCCAGGAGCAGTTCGCGGCTCGGCAGCGGCTTTTTCGCCCCTGCAGCCCACGCCGCCTTTGTTTACATTTGCCGAAGCGGCGTTCCTGTCTGCAGCGGCTTTCCCGACCACTCCCCACAGGAGGCTTCACCTTTGTGAGAGTACACCCGACAGTGAGCATTTCCACTGAGTGTTGTTTCGACCCCTGTTGATTTGATACTTTTGGAACTTTACTATCATATTGTTTACATCCAGGACTAGAACTTCAACCTACGGGTCTCAGAGACTGTTACTCTTTTGCCTCTCCTGAGTGTGTCGGTCGTGTTATGACTTATATGCTTATATTGTATGTATGTCACCATTTACATTGGTAATATTATAATGCCTATATGCTATAGATAAAGTCTACATGTTTATTATTGTTTATATGGTGTTTATTGCCATACTGTTCGAGTGTGTTTACCTAGTCTTGTATAGACACGGTCCGCACCAGTTTGTTCCCAAGGTTATTTTGAACTCAGACCCTGTTGTCTGGGGTATTAATTATGCCTCCCAATTTGGTGTCATCTGCAAATTTGATAAGTATGCCTTCTATTATGCCATCTGATTTACCTCATTGATAAATTTATTCTCTTCAACCCAGTGCTTTTGGACTCCGCTGACTGAAGAGCTATAGCAGGGGTAGTCATATGGGCAAACCTGTTGATTATACAGTCAAGTGAAGATGGAAGCCTGGAGTCTTCCCCACACTAGCTGGACTGTTTGCAGAAAAATAGTGGTTTTCTCTGCTTATATGCAGATCATCTGCCAGCTGTGCAATATTTTCATCGCATAACAATAGTACCTCTCATTATTCACCCCGAAAAATACAAATTAAAAAATACAAAAATAAAATTCAATTTCTTTTTCTTCTTGCTTAGTGGTAACACCTGCTTTTGTGATTTAGGGGTCTGTGCATGTGCATGTGTCTGAAAAACAGATACACATTATTTTCATTTCATACTACTGTGCTGATGGACTTGGGCTTTTGACATATTTCTATCTATCCATATCTATTTAAGTATATAATAAAATTAAAAATATTTATCTAAATACGTCTCTGTGTTTGTGTTTCCTCTTCCACTATTCCTCTCTCTTAATTGTGAAGGTAGTGTCTCAAACAGCATACCAATGAACTATTTATCAAGCATCACCAAGCCAGTAAAGCTTTAAGTATGGTCCTAGTGAGAGTAGTATTTCTGCCATCTAAAGGCTTGCCTGTCCAAGCCTGCCAAGGCTGTTCACCAGAAAGTTTTCCATCAGATCCTAAATTGGTTAAGAGGAAACATGGAAACAATGGAGGTGAAAAGGGTGCAAGTCTTGAGCAAGGAGTCTTCCCAGAGTGCTTTAAAGAGGCGGTGGTAGCTCCATTACTGAAGAAACCGTCACTAGATCCTGCGGTTCCTCCAACTACCGACCAGTGTCGAACCTCTCGTACCTGGGCAAGGTAGTTGAGAGGGCAGTAATGGAGCAGTTGCAGTCCTTCTTAGATGATGCAACATGGCTAGACCCCTTCCAGTCCGGCTTCCGTTCGGGGCACGGGACGGAGACGGTCCTGGTCTCCATCACAGATCAACTCCGCTGCCAGCTCGACCAAGGCGGGTCTGCGCTGCTCGTGTTATTGGACCTCACAGCAGCGTTTGACACGGTCGACCACAATCTACTGATCCACCGCCTGGCCATGGCTGGAGTGAGGGGACAGTTCTTAAATGGCTGACCTCCTTCCTCCACCAGCGGTCTCAGCGTGTGAGGAGGGGCGAGTGGTCTCCGAGGGCTCCTCATTAGTTTGTGGAGTTCCGCAAGGGGCCATTCTCTCCCCTCTGTTATTCAACATCTACATGCAGCTGCTTGCACAGCTGGTGCGGAGTTATGGGCTGGAGTGCCACCAGTACGCTGACGACACCCAGCTCATTCTGAGGATGGAGGACAGGCCGGGATCCATCCCCGATAATGTCCAACACTGCCTCGAAGCCGTTACTGGACGGCTGCGTGCCAGTAGGTTGAGGGTGAATCCGGCGAAGACGGAGATCTTGTGGTCGGGCCGCTCGGGTGGTGTAGATGTCCAGCTTCCGACCCTGGGCGGTGTGGCGCTATGCCCATCGCCTTCCGTTAAGAGCCTGGGGGTCCATCTGGACTCCCAGCTGACCATGGAGGCCCAGGTCTCCGCGGTCAGCAAGGTTGCTTTTTTTCATCTGCGACAGGCTCGGAGGCTGGCCCCCCTATCTCCCGGAATGACCTGGCCACGGTGATCCAAGCTACGGTCATCTCAAGGCTGGATTACTGTAACGCGCTTTACGTTGGCCTTCCTTTGTCGGCGACCGGAAGCTCAAGTTGGTGCAGAACACTGCCGCCCGGCTCCTGTCTGGAACCCCAGCAGGCCGCCACATCACACCTGGACTGGCTCCCAATCGAGCACCGGATCTCCTTCAAGGTGTTGGTTCTTACCTTTAAGGCCTTGCATGGCCTGGGGCCAGCGAACTTGAGGACCGACTCACCCCACACTGTCCCCGAGATCACTACGCTCCGAGGATGCTAATTTGTTAGAGATACTCGGCGACGGCTAAACTGACATCTACTCGGAGGGCGTTCTCCGTTATAGCTCCTACGCTGTGGAACGCCCTCCCGGCTGGAACGCACATGAGCTATAAAGGACCTGCTCCCATATAGAAGCGCCTGCAATGCTAATTTGTTTATGCAGGCCTGAGGTGAGTAGGTCCTGCCCATGTTCCGCTTTAGCCGCTGTCCGGGGGTGTCACAGAACTGTACCTGGGGGTTTTGTATTTTGCTGTTTTAACTGAATAAAATATTGTACCTTCGATCTTCAAATAAAATATTCGCTTCATTCAAGGTATAATTATCATGCAGACACCACTGCTTCAAGATATACTGATGGGCATGAGGTGAATTCAAAAGAGACCTATATAATCATGGAAATGTACCCAGTAGTGGTTACTAGTAGGCATAATAGAAAAAAATTCATATCCAGTAGATCAAGGCTAAGATCTTATATGAATGTTGGTGGAACATACATTTCTGCAAGTTGAAATGCAGAAGATACAAGGGTAGGTCAATAAGTCAGTGACTTTTTGGATGAAACACAGGTTTTTGGATTTAAAAAATCATTTTATTTTTCAACGCTGTCTCCTTTGAGCTCTAGACACTTTGTCCAACATTTTTCCAATTTTTTATCCCTTCCAAAAATTAAGATTTGTCGAGGTCATCAAAATAGGTATTTATTTGTGAGATGATTTCATCATTGGAGTCTTTCCGCCGAGCCATTTCTTCAGGTTTGGAAACAAGAAATAGTCACTCGGGGCTAAATCTGGAGAATAGGGTGGATGAGGAAGCAATTCGTATCCCAATTCATGGATTGTTGCCATGGCAACTGCACATGTGTGCACCCTCGCATTGTTCTGGTGCAAAAGAACTTTTTTCTTGGCCAAATGCAGTCGGGTTTTTTCCAAATCCTCATTAAATCGATCCAATGAGTTGGCATAATATTCGCCATTGATTGTTTTACCCTTTTGAAAGTAGTCAATGTGGGTTATACCATGTGCATCCCAAAAAATGTTCACCATGACTTTATTGGCTGACAACCCCACCTTGGCCTTCTTTGGCGCCGATTCACCCCGAGAAACCCACTATTTTGACTGCTGTTTGGTCTCTGGTGTGTTGTGGTGGAGCCACGTTTCGTCCACAGTTACAAAACGGTGCAAAAACTCATCCATATTGCGGTTGAACAATGCCAAACACTCCTGCAAAATTGTCACACGATTGCGCTTGTGGTCAATTGTGATTGTCTTGCGGAAAGCTTTCTCATACCGAAGTGATCATTTAAAATTGAAACCACTGAGCCATGTGAGATGCCTATGGCTTCCACAATCTCTCGCACTTTCAATCTCTCATCGGCCAACACCATATTGTGAAATTTTTCAATTGTTTCAGGTGTAGAGACCTCAACTGGGCGTCCAGAAGGTTCGGCATCTTCCAACAACAAAATTCAGTAAAGCACTTTTTTACCATTGAAATTGATGATGCAGAGTCCCCATAGTATTTATCAAGCTTAGCCTTGGTTTGAGTGATGGTTTTTTCCGCAAAAAATAATGCTTAATGAGCACACGAAATTCACTTTTTTCCATTTTCTCCTCAAATCACGCAGTAGTCTGCTATCAATGGCTGTCAAACACAAACTAAATGACACAGCTTGTTCAAATTTTGACAGGAGTCAACTGACAGATGCCTGTTGACAGGAGCAGCATTGCCCTTTCAGTTAAGAGGCAGGACATTCAAAAAGTCACAGACTTTTTGACCTGCCCTCGTACATGGGATTCAGATCTGGATACACCAAATTATCCCATATCATGTACAGAAAAGTCAACCTTCTTACAACACCAGAGGCACTCCAAATGGCCAGCTTCTGGTCAAAGGACATTTAGCCACATAACATATATCCTGCAGCAGCTACACTGGCTCCCAGTGGAGTACCGGATTGTGTTCAAAGTGTTGGTATTAACCTTTAAGGCCATACGTGGTCTGGGGCCTGTGTACTTGAGGGACCGTCTCTTCCCATACATTCCCCAGAGATAACTGCGGTCTGGAGATCAAAACTATTAATGGTTCCCTCGGTCAAAACTTACCACCTATCCTCTACGAGGTAAAGAGCTTTCTCTATTGTAGCTCCGACAGTGTGGAACTCTCTGCCGGATAGAACTTGGGCTCTTACAGAAATATCGGTATTTAGAAGAGCCTGTAAAACAACACTGTTCCGACAAGCATTTAACATCAATGGTCCCAACTGACTGTCCTATATCTTTAGTGTTCTGGTATTGCGACAAGCTGGACAGTTGTTCAGTAGTTTTATAGCATTTTAATTATATAGTGTTAGATTGTTTTATTGAAATTGTTATGCTTTTATCTATGTAAACCGCCTTGAGCCTAAGGGAATGGACCGGTATATAAATTTGAATAATAAATAAATAAAATGAAAAGTTTTAGGACTTTGTTTGTATTTTTAAATGTATTTATACAGGCATTACTAACCCCATTAACAAATGAAATTGTCTCTAAGAAATGTAAATGAAATGTGATTATTAAAAGTAAGGGAAAATAGAAAATGCAATGTATAAGTAAAATGATAAAATAACTAGAAGAAATACTAATGGTATAGATGCAGAGAAGATAAGAAAAAGTTGGGACAATATAAGAAGAAAGGAGAACAAGAAAGAATAGAATAAAAAAGAAAGAAAACATTTTTTGTTTTCCTAAGCAAAAGACTTTGTGAATGGAGCTGCTTTAAATAATAGAAATATGTACAATACCTTCACCTTCTTCATTCTTGGATTTACATTACTAATGGATTGACCTAACTTACTAACAAAACTCCATAATCAACTTATTATACTTTCCTTGGCCTTTCCCCCCACTGTTATGGTATAAAAGTGTGAAAATTAAATTTAAAAAATGTACGACTAAAAAATATAGACATGTGCTGGAGCAGTTCACACCAGCATATAGGAAATCACAAGTTTCCATTGAGTGCAGGGATATACTGTCATGCGAATATGCATATTTTTGGTCAAAATAACATTTACAAACACATTTTTAACACGTGTCTTTTTGGCTGTTGAATGAGATCCAATGTGCATTTTTGGCAGATGTCATTTAGCCACTCCACCCCTTTCTCCTGCTTTCTTCTGCTTTTTGGGACCTGTGTAGAAGGCCCTCAAAGAGGCTGGTTTCGATTACCATATTTACTCAAATCTAATGTGCCATCGATTGTAATGCACAACTCAATTTTGAGATGCACATTAGAAAAAAATGTATTTGCCAGAAAAGTAAGAAGCAGCATCTAACATGTCCAGGTATTTCCCCCCCTCTTTTTATTATAAACTAACTTGGGGACCCGGCCCTGCCCAGGTTAATTGAGAAAGGCATTGTGTGCCAAGGTTGGTCCTTATCAGTTGTTTATTTGGCTCGCAGTGGTCTCAGGAAGTGAGTGAAAGTACTTCAAGTCCCATCATCCGTGGTCCATCCTCCTCGATACTGCACCAGGATGTAGAATGAGTCATGTAGGCTCTGTGTCCCAAGTTTGGCCTTGATCAGTCATTGGATGAGGTTGGCAGCGGTCTTGTGAAGTGAATGGAGGTACTTAAAGTCCCATCATCCATGGTCCAGCCTCCTCCAAACTGCACCAGGATGTAGAGTGGTTCATGGGGGCTCTGTGTGCCAAGTTTGGTCTTGATCAGTCATTGGATGAGGGTCGCAGCAGTCTCGGGAAATGAGTAAAGGTGTTTCAAGTCCCATCATCCGTGGTCCACCATTCTCCGAACTGCAACAGAATACAAAGTGGGTCATGGAGGCTTTGTGTGCCAAGTTTGGTCTCAATCAGTCACTGGATGAGGGTCGCAGCGGGATCGGGAAGTGAGTGAAGGTACTTGAAATCCCATCATCCATGGTCCGCCCTCCTCTAAACTGCAGTAGGATGGAGTCTGTGTCATGGGGGTACTGTGTGCCAAGTTTAGTCTGTATCGGTCTTTGTTCATCCGCCTGTGGGAAATGAAGGGTTTGAAAGTACTACAAATTCTTGTACAATTTCATCTATGGTCCACCTTCCAAACAGTAGAATGTAGCATGGATCATTAAATTGGTTACTGTCAATTTGGGCCTTAAACAGTATGCCATTAAATGAGGCCTAGTCAGGAAAATCAAGTTAATGAAGCCTTACTGTCAATTTTTGGCCTGGTCTGTGGGAAGTGAATCAGGTGAAGGTACTGCAAATCCCATCATTTGTGGCCCATCCTGCCCTAAACCGCACCACGTTGTAAAGTGGGCCATTGGGTCTCTCTGTGCCAAGTGAGGTCCTAATCCGTCATTGGTGTGGGCCACAATGCTCTAAGGAAGTGAGTTAAAGTACTGAAAGTCCCATCATCCATGGTCCATCATCCCTCAAACTGCACCAGGACGTAAAGTGGGTCTTGAGGGTTCTGTGTGCCACGTTTGGTCTTGTTCTGTCATTGTTGGGGGCAGCAAAGTGTTTTGGCCTTAAACTCCCACCATGCCTGACTGCCTCAGGCCTTTTCCTTACCCCCCCCCCTCCCGCCACTTTAGAGTGTTGGAATGTTGGTGGTACTGGCCAATCACAGGCGTTATGCAAATAATCCCACAGTGGCAACCAATCAGAAAGCTGCCACATACAAACATACAAACATATAAACATACAAACATTCTCCTTTATTATATATACAGGTGTTGTTTTAAGGTGCCTACTTTTTTAAACAAGTCCTGATAGTTGGCATGTTCTGTCACATGCAATGTAGAAATAGACCTTCCCCCCCCCAAAAAAAGTCTACATAAAATAGCTGAGTGAGAGGTTTCTGGGACTTACACACTCCCTCAAACTTTTCCAAGCATTTCTCTCTCTATTTTTTTTTTCCTAAAAGGCTATTTCAAATGAACTATTTTGCCATCTGCTAGATGGAGGATTTGGGGACTTGTGTCCAAAAAACCTTGTTTTCCCAACTACTTTTCTTTAAAAAAAATATTTTTAAGGCTGGAAAGAAAGGAATTATTTTTTCCCCTTAGCCTCTCACTATGATGCTATGGACAACAGACTTGGGAAAGAAAGGGGGAGTCCCTTTTCCTTAACCTCTCATTGGGAGGCTATGGAAAACGTGCTTGGGAAGCGATGTCCCTTCTCCTTTGCATCTCAAATAGGAGTCCAGGAGAAGTGGCTCTCCACACCAAGCTAAGCTGAGTCTGGCATGGCTGTGATGTGGCTTTCCAGCTGGTTTCATTCAGAGCTGAATGAGGCCAGCAGAGAAGCTGCAGCTCCTCCATCAGGCAGAGGCTGGGGGAATGGAGGGGAGCATGATTCAAATGTACTGAACACCTACATTTTGGCTAAGCAATTAAGCTAAAAATATGTGCATTACTTTTGAGTAAATACGGTATTTGTTTTGAATTGCCTACCTACTCAATTCTCTGGCTTTCTGGTTTAAATAGCAGACTCATGGGATGTTTTGCCCACGTGTTGCAAATAATGTCCTACATGCCTGCATTCAATCATATGAATAAGATTTCAGGATAGACAAGTGATATGTTTTTTTAATATAGTATTTCCCGCTGGTCACTGTGCTTCCAAAAGTGACAGTCTGTTTAATATATTTACAGATGATACAATGCTCTGAGTCACAAGAGTGTGATCCTGGATCGCTAACTAGAGTTTTCAAGATAGCTTTTACCAGCAATTTTCTTAAATTTGGTGGTCAGAGAAAAAGCTATAACTAGAGGCTTCCCGATAGCTGTAGCTGTTCTGAAAGCAATGGATAGCTTTCTCTAATTGATTAGGAAATGCTGGATGGAAATTTGTCACAAATTGAATGTATTATGCTTGTTGCTTGCCTCATCTCTTTTGTAGAAAAGATTTTCAATCAAAATTATAGTTGCTCTCTTGATAGAGTTTCCTCGTCATATACAGTTTTTGCAAGAAGAGTGTAGAAGAACACTTACACAGGGGATGATTGTGTTTAGACCATACATTCCCAAACATTACTTTCCCCTATTTTCTCTCTTCGAGACACTTGTATCTTCTTGCCTGACTATGCTGCCTGTCTGCCTGCCTACCTATCTATCTATGACATTTTTAATCACTGTCATCCACTAGTACCCCAAGTTCATGTACAATGTCAAAAAACACCAACTCTTTGTTGCCAGGCAACTGCAAATTCCAGTTCTTCCCTCCATTTACATCTTAGCAGCCTCTTTCTTCCTTTCATGACACCCATTACCTACACACCAACCAAAATTTAGTAAAAGTTTTTTTTGTTTATCACAGCTCCCAGAATTCCTCTGCTAACAGGAGGAATTATTTCTGTACAAATAACAGGAGGAATTATTTCTGTACAAAAAGGTAACTTTTCCAAGCTGTGACACACATACGTCCAAGTATTATAACCGTAGCTTGTATTTCTGGGATATCTGAAAACATCAACTTTCCATCACTACTAATTAATTAAGTTAGTGATTACTGTATGAAAGAGTCTATCTATTCCTTTCACAGCTATGCCAATAGTATACAATAGACATGTCATGGAGGGCAGACAACATTGAGAGTTTTCTTATATACTAACAATAGGCAAGTTATTGGGAATCCTGGCAGTGGGAAGTTTTAGGCTTCACAATAGATGACAATCTATTATTAAAGGGTTCTACGTAGGCCACCTTGCTTCCGACAGTGTCCCATAATGGATTCTTCAGGCAAAGTATCTATAATACACTTAGACAATTGTTGATGCCTGACAATGGTAGGGCATTACTTTTTGACCTGAAGCCCCAATGTTTAATGCTTTCACTTTCAGCAATTGCTGAAAGAGGTGGCATTGGGTATTTTAAGAAAAAAGAAATTGCTGCAGTGACTGATTACTTCCAGAAAATGAGTTACTATATAGGGGAAGGCTGGAAATAGCCAATGCAGTTTCATTTTCTGTAATGCTATGTATTTAACTGCAAATGATTGCTTTAATGTGATCACTTTCCCAGTTATTTTTTTCATCAGGTTTTTCCCCCCACTTAGTACCATTCTCCTTAATCCCTGTTTTATACTGCTTTTCCAAGATAA
This sequence comes from Anolis apletophallus, assembly GCA_030556195.1. Lineage (NCBI taxonomy): Eukaryota > Metazoa > Chordata > Lepidosauria > Squamata > Anolidae > Anolis > Anolis apletophallus. Next base: position 33,077,966 of record JARBWK010000007.1, read on the forward strand.
TATTGTGTCTGAAGAAAGCCAGTATTGTTTAGTGACCATACCTTTGGATGCAGATTTGGGACATTCAGCCAATAATTTCCACTGGACAACAAAAGTCACTGTACCACTTTATTCTTATTCCCCATTCCTCATGCATAAACTCTCATGCTGCTCCAGAAGATCACCAGACCTCACAGAACAGTTGTTGGGAGGACAGACCCATGAATCTATAGGGTGAGGGTGTAATTGTGAAAATTGTTTCCAGTTGCATGATTGGAACTCTACTGATTGCTTCTGTGGGAATGGACAACTGTCTGTATATGTGAAAATGTTTAACCTGTTCAAGTGTTATGATTTTCTATTCTTAGAAAAGATTGAAAACTTAAACTTGCCAACCAGTGAAATATTATGTTATAACCCAGTTAAGGTTCACTTCATGAGAAGGACATCAAACACTTCATGAGTTCTTCACATAATGTAGCACATGTATAGGTCCACTGATGTGCTGAACACTACCGTAAAAGCAATGAAGGGTGAGATTCCTCACTATTATTTCGAGATGAAGTTTGAATTGAGACATTTTAAGCTGAGACTTCTCCAGAAACAACTTTTTTTGAACTTGAACTCATTCTGAGCTACTGATCTCATTCCATACTTCACGTTGTTATTGAAAACATGATGTTATTGAGAACAAAAGGAAGCTAAGAAGCTTGCACCTTACCAAAGAGGTCATTCGCCCATTGAATAGACTGTATGGGAGAAATTTAATAATTCCTTACATTAGAGGTGCTGGGAACTGAAACTTGGAACGTTGGCATTCAAAATGTGTTATATTACTGAGACAAAAGATATTTTCTCAATCTTTCTCCCACAAAAGTTCCAACTTCTAATATGTGGTGCAATGTGATCAGACAGTGAGTACTTTCTTTGCCACAAAAGTTGAATTAAAATCTTGATAGGCAATACAAAGATTGAGATCCTTGTAAATTTAAATTTTCCAGGGTTTTTAAGTCTACAGGCAGAATGTAGGATCCTTGGTAAATGACATTCCCAGTGGACCTTGGTATTTATGAGGCTAATAAAGTGTTTAACATTCAATAGCTATTTTTGTAATGTGAGAATCCACTTTTTGTTGTGTTTTTAGATGCATTAATTCTAATCAAGCTGTGAAATTGCTGTGTCTCAGTGTTGGGAGAAAGTCGGAATATAAATATAATAAAATGAATGGATGAGAAATTGCTGCCAAATAAAAGCTATACTTCTTCTATAGCAATAATCCTTCATGTTACTTTACAATGATTGAGAAAGACACAGCACTGAAAATGCTTAGACAAAGACAGAAGTGTTTGCACTAGGTTCATTTGGACTAGGTGAAACATGCATGAGCGGGGAATATCCACTCTGAACTCTACACTTCTAAATGTAAGCAGCATAGGTTTTTGCTGTTCACAGATCACACTTGAAATTGTCTCTGACTTATCCCCCAGATATGCATTCTGGCTATTATTGATATATTTATAATCACAGACTTGGTTGCTGTGAGTTTTCTGGGCTATATGGCCATGTTCCAGAAGCATTCTCTTCTGACATTTCAGCAGGCAACTTCAGAAGTCAGACGTCACAACTTCTGAGGATGCCTGCCATAGATGTGGGTGAAACGGCAGGTGAGAATGCTTCTAGAACATGGCCGTACAACCCGGAAAACTCACAGCAACCCTGTGATTCCAGCCATGAAAGCATTCAACAACACACACACACTTGTTTAGCAGTAGTTCCCCCCCCCCTGCCTATGAAATTGTAGTTCAACAAGTGAAGGACCCCCAATAAAAAAAATCCTCAGCTGTGATTCAATTCTCAGCTACAATTCATAGGATACTTTGTGGGGAACTCATGACATTTAGACAGGTATAAAAGAACAATTTGTTCTACTATCAATAGAAGAAATGTTAAAAATTTTCCATACCAGAAAAATCCATATGAATACTGTGCTAACAAGTCACAGTTGCATCTATTCTCAGTAAACTATTAATCTGTGAAAAAGCTAAAATCTGTATTAGCAACTTGCTTGACAGTTGGGAAAGTGTAAGTCCAACTTACATTATCGTAAACAACTACCATAAACAACTTGGTTGTTACAAAAGTTGGACTTCATTATGGATATCCCAACAACCCAAATGTCCCTCAAACTCAGTTTTTAGGGGACAGAAATTCAATAGCATGGCCACTTGGGCTGGGGTGTCACCAATACGCGGATGACACCCAGCTCATTCTGGGGATGGAAGGCCGGCCTGACTCTGTACCCGATAATTTCCATCGTTGCCTTGAAGCCGTCACTGGATGGCTGCGAGCCAGTAGGTTGAAGGTGAATCCGGCTAAGATGGAGATCCTGTGGCTGGGTCTTCCGGGTACGGGAGGAATCCGGCTTCCAACCCTGGATGGGGCGACACTTCGCCCGTCTCCATCTGTAAAAAGTCTGGGAGTCCCAGCTGTCGATGGAGAACCACATCTCCATCATCAGCAGAGTGGCTTTCCATCACCTCCGGCATGTGAGGAAGCTGGGTCCCTACCTGTCCCGTCATGACCTAGCCACAGTGGTCCAAGCCACGGTCATCTCAAGATTGGACTACTGTAATGCCCTCTACATCGGACTTCCCTTGTCGGTGATCCAGAAGCTTAAGCTGGTGCAGAACACTGCAGCCAGGCTGGTGGCAGGCCTTCCATCTCGCTGCCACATCACGCCTGTCCTGCGCGGACTGCACTGCCTTCCAATAGAGCACCTTCAAGGTGCTGGTTCTGACCTTCAAGGCCTTGAATGGTCTGGGGCCAGTGTACCTAAGGGACTGCCTCTCCCAATACAATCCCCCACGACCACTGTGATCTGAGTTTCAGAACCTCTTGGTAGTACCAAGCTGTCAATCCATCCATCTGTCCACAACACGGAGGAGGGCTTTCAGTGCCACTCCGCCGGTCTTGTGGAACGCCCTTCCATCCGCAATTCGAGCACAGACCGACCTGCTAGACTTTCGCAGGGCTTGTAAAACCCTCCTGTTTGTTCAAGCCTTTGGTTCATAGACATCCCTAGGCCACGGTCTATAATGCAGGCCTAAGAGTTATTTTAATGTATATCTGCTTGTCTTTAATTTTAATATGTGGACATCGGTCCGTTGTTTTTATAGTGTTTTTATGGTTTTATGTGTATGTAAGTCGCCCCGAGCCTCTCAGAAAAGGAGACTAATAAATCGAATAAATAAATAAATAAATAAATAAAAATAAATTTGGCTGATGTGTGTGCATGGTGGAGAGGGGAAAGTAATTTCTGAAATGTGTCCAACTGTTTAACTGGAAGGACAATCATATTTTCCAAGGACAATCATCTACAGATATCTCTGTAGGCCCCAGTGAATGACAGCTGCATCACATTCCAAAATAGCTGGATATATCTCTGTTGAGCCTCCTGCTCTGCAATATATTATAATATTGCAAAGGGCTATCCCTATATACGGAGTCCAATGTGCCATCTAATCTAAAGTGCTCCTAAGTTTTCCAAACCCTGAAACAAAAAGAATGTAATGTGCACTGACAAAAAGTGCATTATTTTTAATTTGGCCAAAAAAGATGTGCATTACAGTTGCTGCCTGCTTAGAATTCTTTCTGTTAAAACAAGTGGTAGAATACCAAAACTTTCAGCAATGGATAGAAAAGCCTTGGGATGCATCCATGCTATTGAGTCAACCTACTTTAACTGCCCTGGCTCAATACTATGGAGCCCTGAGGACTATCGTTTTATAAGGTCTTGAGCGTTCTCTGGCAAAGAATGTCGATATCCCACCAAACTATAAATCCCAGGATTGCATATCATTGAGCCAAGTCAATTAAATTATATATGACTTCCCTCCAATAGGAGCTCCAGGTGCTCCTGAAGCAAATTCCCCTTTTGCTTTGGCTCAGCACTAAAATTACCATATTATGCTAATCAAATGCACACTCTAATTTTGACAAGGTAATTTAGCAAAAAAAAGTGAGCATTAGATTTGAGTACATCGGGTATATTGTGGGGAGGGCTGCATCACTTAAGTGGGACAGATCTCCCAATCAGTCATCCCTGCTATGCTTTCTAAGTGGCATTTTATATGTTTTTTCTGCCACAATTGTGTAGCCAGCTTTTACTATTTCACAAAATTTGTTCCATTCCCATTTCGAAGAAATTTGGAGATGTATGTGCACATGCGCGCGCACACAATTCTATCCTTTTGTGTGCCATTGTACCCATTCTGTAAACACCCAGTAAAGGGCAAGGACGTGGTCACTCTATACCCGGGGATTGCTTTTTGCCTTCCTTTAAAGGCTTTGGGCTCCCAAAGACAAAGCTGGACACTCTAGTCAACTCAGACAGGCGTTATTGTTCATAACATGAGTTAACTTCACTCAGGCTCTTCGCTTAGTTCCCCAAAATATAAAAGGAAAAATCTTACATTGCAGACTTTCTGCAGCTTTAGTCCAGGAAGCTTCAGCTGGATGGCTCTCCAAGTCTTTTCCTTCTCTATGGTTTCAAGGTAAGGACACTCGAAGCCCCAGTCAGATGACCTATATTGAAGGTATGAGACCTTTTTCTGGGTGCCAACTGACTAGTTTGAAGGCGCTTGAGACTCCGCAGAGCTACCCAACCTTCCGTTATGCTGGGCTTTCTGTTTGAGTTAGGATTGCCATTTTTTGATATAAGAAATAAGGGACATTTACGGGATTTTTCACAAAAATAAGGGACACTTCATTAAAAACTTGAAATTCAAACATTAGGTAGAAATAGTTTTATTAACAGAATAAGATAATGATTGAAACTCACAAAAGAAACTGACTTACACCCTCTTAACAGTACATGGTATGTTTCTGCATGCTTTGTCATGCAGAAAAAACATTATTAGAACTACCTAATTTTCTCCATCTGTATTTAGTACTTGACTTTGCTGACTTTAAAAGTGCACTGTCTAAACATTAAAATAAAATAAATTATATAAGACAGTACATCTTCATGATTATTATGTCAATAGTTAATGGTATAGTATAGTATGGGATACACAGCATTGTATAGTATTGGGATGCACAGCTAGGCCTATTTTAAGAGTAACTCTCAAGCAACCAGAAACTATCTTTATCCAACATGATCCAACATTCCCCTTGGGTAACAGTTAATTAGTCTACTGTACTTTGAAAAATTCCTGTATCGCCTCTTCCTTCCAACGGGGATGCAGGCTGCCCTGCGAGTGGGAATCCCCGGGCAGGCATTGCCGTGGAAACCACAGCGCGCACCTTCCTCTGGTCAACCCCACCCAGTCCTGTCCTGCTAGCCAAAAATAAGGGACAGGGCCTGAAAATAAGGGACACACATTTTAGGGCCAAAATAAGGGATGTCCCTTAGAATAAGGGACATATGGGAACCCTAGTTTGAGTCCCAAGGAAAGTCAGTCTGGTGTTGGAAGATAGCCTGACTAAGCCTGGAAAACCTTCAGTCATGTCCCTTCAGCAGGAGAGCTGGTGATCTACTGAATGTGAAAGTAGCTTGCTTCCAGATCCCTGGGGAAAGGGGTGGAACAAACTCAAACGGGTTCTGATAATGATGATAGACAGAAACCAATGACCAATCAATGCAACCAAACCTCTAACAAATTGTACAGGCTGCATAAACACATTTTAAACAAAGCAAACATTTGCAAACTCAAAACTTTACAAGCAGGTGGCGCTCACCGTGCTGTCACACTTTGCACGGCTAGATGTCAAAATGTTGCATACAATGGCAGAAAACATATCAGTGATGAAACTGTGGAAATGATCAGCAAAAGCACATAGCCCAACTTGAAAAAAATCTTAGTGTCTTGGTTTTTTTTAGGTCTGTTTCCAGAATTATTTGGGGTGATGATTGTGAAATTTGCAACAGACCACATCAGCTACTGTTTCTTAGATATGGCTATCATGATTTGCTATTTGTCAGCAGATGGTGACTGGTCGATAGCTTATGTTCTGCATCTCAAAGACTAGATCTGATCAGGGGGACACAGGTGCAATTTTTTACATTAGCAAGTCAAACAGGGCTAACATTCAAGAAACAAAACATGTGTTTTACAATTTTATTATTTGCTCTTTCCCCCAGTCCATACATGACAGAAGAATTGGTAGCACTTTGGGACAACCAAGAAAAAGAAGTTGGTAGCATAATCCCACACTAGCTTCAAAACCTTTAATGTAAATCTGCATTTTGATTAGCCAATAAAAGGGTCACTCTTTTGTGAATTTTGTATTCTGTTGTATTTTTGCTGCAATGCAAATTGCACATCTACCCCAAATATGTTATTAGCAAACATTTTCATTAAGCACACTGGGAGTGGAGGAGGGGAGATATCACTAGGTAGCAGTGGGGATTTGCAATGTTGACAGTATGCACAAACTTTACAGGGTTTTATTTCGTAAATCATAATTTAGATTCCATATTGCCTTTTCTCAGAAGTCTGTTCCAAATAGCTTTTGTCATGAACACTTAAAAGGCCTACAGATGCTAATTCCTGTGAGTTTATTTATTGCTTTGATTTGTAACTGACAGTTCAGTTTTATAAAACCAGAAAAAGAAAACTTAATTGTGGGATTCAAAGGTTTAGCGTTTTGATAATGAACTGTGTGGACAACTCAGTTCAGAAGTTGCTTGCCATCCAGCTGGTTTTGAGTGGGAGGCATTACTTTTTAATGTAGATGTTCCCTAATGTAGATAGAATGTATGAGTGTCCTTAGTCAAACAGCTCCTGTAAGGTCTACTTACAATGAACACTGGCATTAATTACAGCTTTTTGTGGGCTAAATGCATTAAATGGTTTTAGTATGGACCCTATGGAGCAAACAAAGAAAAAAAATGACTTCTTTCTTTATAAAAATTAATATAACAAAGGCCAAGGCAAATGGTATCACAGCATTCACTATACAGCTTTCCTTTGTGTTCGTTTGATGTCAGATAGTCAAATCTTTGATGTTGAGAGGTTTTCCAGTGACAGCAAAGTTGAAAAGAGCACAGCAAACAAATAAGGGATAAATGCTAAGAAGGTCAACTTGTTAGCTGTGTTTAGAACCATAATTGATTTTGAGAACAGAAGAGCTAGAGCATCTCTTGATACAGATAATCTCCCACTACATAATATGAAAATGCCCATAAACACATATGAAGATAATTTTTGAGCAGGAATCAATGGTATTCTTCCTCTCTACACACAACTGTTTTGTCATAGTTAAAAGAAGAAAAGCTCATTCTTCAAATAGCACACTCTCATCACTTATTTAGTGCTAGTGATTGGCATGGTATGGGGTGTATATATAGGGTTCTGGTCCCTAAAGGAATCATGTTTAACATCTAGATGCATCCACTGGCCCGATTGGTGCGTAGCTTTAGTCTGGAGTGTCAGCAGAACACTGATGACAACCAGCTTGTGCTGAGGATGGAGGACAGACCGGACTCCATACCTGATAATTTCCATCAGTTCCTGGAAGTCGTGACTGGATGGCTGCGGGGTAGCCGGTTGAGGGTGAATCCATCGAAGACGGAGATACTTTGGCTGGGAGAGGGGTGCCAATTGCCTACCCTGGATGGCAAAGCACTTTGCCCATTGTCCTTGGTAAAGAGCCTAGGGGTCCAATTGGACCCGTTGCTGACTATGGAGGCCCAGGTCCCTATGGTCAGCAGATCCGCATTTTTCCATCTGCGACAGGCTAAGCGGTTGGTGCCTTACCTCTCCAAGGGCAACTTGGCCACTGTTATCCAGGCAACGGTCATCTCGAGACTGGACTATTGTAACGCCCTCTACTTGGGCCTCCCTCTGTCCATGATCCGGAAACCCAAACTGGTTCGGAATGCCGCAGCTCACTTACTCGCTGGAGCTCCGGCTTGATGCCACATAACCCCCATCTTGAAGCAGCTGCATTGGCTTCCAGTGGAGTACTGGATCACGTTCAAAGTGTTGGTATTAACCTTCAAGGCTCTATATGGTCTGGGGCCTGTGTACTTGAGGGACCGTCTCTCCCCATATGTTCCCCAGAGATCATTATGGTCTGAAGATCACAACCTATTAGAGGTGCCTTCCATCAGAACCTATCACCTGTCCTCGAATAGACAGAGAGCTTTCTCTGTAGCAGCCCCCATACTCTGGAATGTTTTGCCAGATGATGTCCGGGCTTTCCGAAGAGCCTGCAAAACAACATTATTCCGACAAGCCTTCAATACTTAATGCCCAAGAAACCTACGCCACAGTAACATGTTAAGGGCAACTTCTCTGCTGTTTTATTGTCTTATTGCCTTCTGTTTCAATTGTTGCTTTTACTGTTTTATTATATGTTATGATGTTGTGAACCGCCCCAATCCTCTGGGATGGAGCAGTATACAAATACTAATATTAAATAAATAAATAAATATGTTTATGTAATGGGTATAAACAACTATAACCAAGGCAGTTTGACAACAGTGTCAAACATCAGGCTTCTGACTACATCAGGGGTGCTCACACTTTTTCAGCATGGGAACTACTGATTAAAAAACCAAGTCCCAAAGATCACTTACCCAGAAATGTAAAACGCATAACTATTTTCTTATTTATTTATATTTATTATTCATTTTTATGTACCGCTCCTTCCAGCAGGCTCAGGGCAGTTTACATAAAATGAAGTTATAAAACATCAACATTTCAATTTAATAACAACAATATAAAACAGAGCATAAAAATACATCCAACCACCCCATTTCTCCCACACTGCCATATTACCACACATATTATCAGCCAGAAAGTAAGAAGAGAGGCTTTTGAACTGCAAGGCCATTTAATACTCAGCAAGGTAAACAAAGGGGCATGCAAAATACATCCAACCACCCCATTTCTCCCACATTTCCATATTCCCCAACATATATTTCTCAAGGAACAAAGCAAGCAGAGAGGCTTTGGAGCTAAAAGGCCATTTTAAACATTAAAAATAAACAAAGAGACATGCCACAGAACAATCAAGCACCCACCCCAAAGTAAAAAGACCGACCTTTGAGATGCGGTAAGGAAATGACCCCAAAGCGTCCTTCTTCTCCTCCTCCATTGTTGCTCCTATTTCCACGCTGCCAGCATGCGTGCTGCCTCCAAGAGCTCACGAGAAGTCCAAGAGGCAGAATGGGCGCTTCTGCGCATGCGCGTGGGGCCAGATATGCATCATGTCATCCAGGCCTGCCCCCTTTGGTCTCCTACGACTCTGAGTGGCTGGAGAAGGATGGAGGGAGGAGGATGAATCCAAAAGAGGGGGCCCATTCTGCCTCTTGGACTCTGGAGCTTTGGGAGGCGGCGCGCGAGCAGGGAGCGGGGAGGAGCAACGACGGAGGACTTCTTTGCAGTGTGCAGGGGCGTGTGAAGCGGACCAACAGCAAAAAACCTGGTCAGGGGCCTGAAGATCACCAGGATGAGGCCCGAAGATCACCCTGGTGATTGCAATCACCGTTCTGAGCACCCCTGGACTACATGATCCCTGAATGGTGGAGATCACCCTTGTGTCTAATCCAAGACAGTAGAACAAGTATCTGTTGAGGAAAAGAGGAAGCAGTAATCACAGATAAGTATGGTGTTGATAATAGTTTTAAGATATATATAATTCACACACTGTATTTTTTGAAGGGAGCATGGGAAGAAAGTAGTCTTAAACATACTAGACTCTAGCATAAAATTGAGAATATAATGTGTAGCTATAGATTTAAATTAGAGTAAATTTGGAGCTATCATTACTTTCCAATAGTTTTAAATTTTGTGAAAAAAAATAGTTGAGAATGTTTGGATCCAAAAGCCAATGCATTATCATGAATATATTTCACATATATTTTCTTTAGATCTCTCAGGAAAAGACCAAAGTAACTTTGTGAGATAGTAAAAGAAAACTGCATTTGTTACATCACTTGTAGCTTGGTTTTTTGTTTTACCTGTGCAAACAAAACTGCAGAGACTCATTTCTAATTTTTTAAATGTGAACTGGGGTCATTTTGAAAATACAATTATTGCCCTCCTATCATCTAGTCTGGCTAGAATAGGGGGCTCATTCATATTGCAGAATTATAGCACTATTATTCCACTTTAACTGTTATGGCCCCATCCTAGTTAAATGAGACACATTTCTAAATCCCCTTCCCTCAACTAGCATTCTCAGGGGTCCATAAAGGCTGTTAAAGTGGAATAATAGTGCAATATTTATGTAGTGTAAATGAGACCTGAGTGATGGAATACTCCTCAACAGGGTTATTACCAGGTTTTGCTAATTCTCTGAAGCTCTACCAGGGTAAACAGACTTTTGTTTTTGTCCAGGCTCAAGGATAGTATTTGAAAATGCCATGCTTCCACGTAGTGAAATTCAGTCTTGTCAATATCTAGAATTAATTTGGATTTTTTTTCTTAAGAAAAACATCTGAGTCATTTTGAGGGAAGCGAGAAGATTTCTCAAGAGGGTTCTGCACATGAAATTTTCCATGTGATTATTAATGCCTGAGAGGAAATATAATGTTAGTTGTTTACAGCTGAAAATGACAGTCTCATAGCATGAGGGTGAAATCTCTTTTTTCAAGCCCTGGCTTGATATGCCTAGAGGCAGTAACTGCTGTCATTTCAGTTTTTTTGTTTAGGATTTCTGGAACACATGTACAGTTCAGCACTTCCAGATCCTACTATTTCATCTTGAAGGAAACAGCCATAACTTTATAAACTCTTTCTATCTGTATCTCTTTCTCTGAACGTGTGCAGTCTAAATAGCCCTGAGCAAACTCCACCTTAAGAGGAGGAATATGAACGTACATTTCAAAATTGATGGGTATCAAATAATTTTCCACATTTGTCATTTCCTCTGGTGTGGCATCTTTTGCAAGCCCAAAGAAGACAATAAGACCAAATACATAAAACCTTGACAAATATAAATAAAACCTCATTGTCTTCCACAGCAGAGGCTAATTGTTCTCTTTGACTTTACACACAGTTCCTGGTAACATATTGGAATTTATTTTGATAAATGCAGAGAAAAGTAGAAATTCAGTCTCTCAAATTCCCATCTTTACAACTAACCTGTACTCCATAAGTCATTCCATATGTCCGGAGATCATCTGGAGAGGCCCTGCTCTCGGTCCCACCACCTTCGCAGGCGCATCTGTTGGGGACGAAGGACAGGGCGTTTTCTGTGGTGGCCCCCCGGCTGTGAAATTCCTTCGCAAATGAAATTAGATCCGCCCCTCCCTCCTGACTTAGGAAGTGGGTGAAAACGTGGCTGTGCAATGAGGCCTTCATAGAATGAAGGAGGAGATCGCGAATCGACTAAAGTCGCTAACCACTAGATACGGACTGAATATATGGATTGAGTTGGACTTGATTTTACTTTGGTGAAAGTAAATGTATTTATTGTATCTGTATTTGATAGTTGTATTGTAAATTTATGATGTTTTTAGATTTTAAATGTTAGCATTGAATACTTGCTGTTTGCCGGTATGAGTCCCTCTTCGGAGGTGAGAAGGCCGGGGTATAAAAGTTTTAAATAATAATAATAAAAAAAATTAATATGTAGTCATAGAGATAAATAACTCCAGGTCTATTTCCAGTCCATAAACATAAAACACAGCACTTGATGTTGAATAATCTTCTAAAATAGTTTGGCAGTCCCTAAAAAAGATGACAGCAATCAGAATCTCTTTTCAATTGGCACCAAATTTCATTTTAAAAAACCCTAAATTTTAGACAAATATGGATGACACTCTTGAGAAAATAAGAGAGATCAACTACTGTATAAGAGAGAAAATCATAAAATCTGTTGTGAAAAAATGGGCCAGTATCTTTTATTCCTTAAACAATTGGATTATATCACTTATGAAGGGATACAATCATTACAGTCAAACTCAATGTGCATCTACACAATAGAGTTAATGGAGATTGACACTACTTAAACTGTCATGACTCAATATTTTGTGATCCTAATGTGGTTTCTCTAATACCAGAGCTACATTGCTATAGATGCAAATTGAAAAAGAAGATGAGATGATAAAAATTCAAAGGCATTAATTTAAGCCATGTCAATTAGAATGTCCAAACAAACTGAACAAAAGCAATGCAGTTTCTGAGTCTATGTGCAAGTGATTTGGCTGCACTGAAATACAAAAGCACACAGCTTCTCTTTAATAGTAATGTCTCTCTCTCTCTGTCTCTCTCTGTCTGTCTCTGTCTCTCTCTGTCTCTCTCTCTCTCTCTCTCTGTCTCTCTCTCTCTCTCTCTCTCTCTCTCTCTCTCTCTCTCTCTCTCTCTCTCTCTCTCTCTCTCTCTCTCTCTCTCTCTCTCTCTCTCTCTCTCTCTCTCTTCTGGTGGAGCACAGCGTGCACAGAACTGGCCTCACCCTTTAAACCAAAGGTTCGTCTGTCGGGGCCCAGCAAGCAGGGACGGTGGCAGCGAGGTCCTCAGGTCGTAGGTTTGATTTGAGTTTCCTTCTCTAGATGGTTGTCCTTTCAGGGTTAGACGAACACCATCTGCCTGGGTTTGAATTTAGAGTTTTTCTTCTCTTAGGATGGTTCCCAAAAGGCAAGACCTTTCGGTTGTGACCTGTTTGGCATAGGAGGCCCTACCGGTGGCTATTATGGCACCACCAGCATGGCTCACAACTTCATTAGGGTATGCAAGCCGCTCCCCCATGACAAGGGGGCACCAATGGAGAGAATAGTAATGTAGAGATAATAAATATATGTGTTCACAAAATATTGCAATACCTATTCTTAATTCTGAATTATTGTGATTTTTCCATGTCACACAAGCAAAGTTTTGTCTTGATTATAAAATGTAATGAAAAATGTCTGAAATGCAGACTACTAAACTATAAAGTGACCAAAAATGTTGTTATATACACTCATGGGCTAAACCCAAAATGATATGTCTGGATTTTTCATCCCCCCCCCTTCCACACACACCTCCCACTCAGCTTTTCATAACACCAAAAAAATTCTCAGAAGGATTCACAAATTCTTATACACATAGATTTCAGCAAAATTCTTTTTTAAAAAACAAGCAAATACCATTAATTTCAATGAAAAAACTAAACATACAATTAATTTCTTCAGTTAAAATCGACAGCCTAAGAAGATTTAACTTTGGTTGGACTATTTTCTCACTACTGCGTGCTTACAGCTACTCCCTTGAAAAATGTCAGCTCCGACAAGGGGGGTCTAATGAACCAGGCTCACTCCAAACGATGCTGAAGGATAAGTAGTTTAATAGGTCCTTAATCCAGGGCAAGCAAAGATAGACTAACTTTTTCCCGCACAAGAGTCTCTTCAAAAGCCCTCCCCCGCCCGCCCCCCCTGCTGTGCCCCTCCTTCCTCAGGGATGACCATCCGGCTCTCCGCATATCAAAGTTCAGGAAAGGTGCCAGGCACTTCAAAGGGCGGTTCCAGTTCAAAGCCCGCCAGATGCTGCCCTTATCTGATGGCGCGCGGGGTTTGGTCTGTTAGGTCAACAAACGGGCAAAGCGGTGCTGACAAAAAAGCCTTCAGAATATTGTTTCTTTTAATGTTTTAAAATTTGGCTTATATATGACCAGCATGACAAAGAGAATCCAGACACAAAGAATGCATATCCTGAAACACAACATTATAATGAATGAATGTATGCATGAATATAACATTCAAATTTTTACCTTCTATTAACAACTTTCAAAATGTTTATTTTACTGGCTTCTAATAAACAAAGTCTATGCAACTCCTGCTACTGGTTTCAAAGCAAGGTCTGTACCATAAGAACATAAGAACATAAGAAGAGCCATCATTCAGCCCACTAAACAGTTGCACACAGTGGCCCACTAGTTGTAATTCTACAGAAAGGAGGGCAAAACCCTCATGTTAACATGGCAACATGATCAGGCATCCTGGGAATCTTAGTAAGAAAGGATATTGAAAATGAAATTATAATGATATAATTGTGTAGTGCAAAATAGCTCCAGGCATTGAATCTTAGAGAGAGAGATTGAAAATGAAAGATAATGATATAATTGTGTAGTGCAAAAAAGCTCCAGTTGAATTCAGAGAGAGAGAGAGAGAGAGAGAGAGAGAGAGAGTAGGAGAAGAGAACTGAGACTGCCATGGAGTAAGAAAGGGAACTTTACCACTATGTATTAAAGAACATAATTGAAATATATAGCTATAGGAGGGAATGGCAGAATAGATTAATCACAGTGGCATGGGTATTACATATTTGCATCTTCCTTGTATTTTTTTAAAGGATTTAACATTTATCTTCAACAGTTATTGACCTGAATATCTTCATATTTCTGCAAGCAAATCGATCCCCGTGGTGGTGCCTGACTGGCTGCATGAAACTTGTGTATGCACCATATTCATTTATTTTATTATTATATAATATATTATATTGTTGTGGTGTGTGTACACACACACACACACACATATATATATATACATATACACACACACTATATATATATATATATATATATATATATATTAGGGCTGTTTATGTCCGGTTAGAAATTATTTGAAATCGTTATTTTTCATATGTATTATTTTATTTCAATGTTTTTTGACCTTTCCGGGTGAACCCGGAAGTACAATTTCATTTTCGACCTTTGTGGCCGCCATTTCCGTAAAGGGCAAAAATTACTTCGTAATTGCTTCTTGCCCTAAGATGAAGTATTTTGTCATTGGCTAAGGGAGACCAGGTGGTTCCATGAAACCTCTTGCTCCCCCTTAACCAATCAGAGGCAAACACACACACTATCTGGGCAGGGGCACAGTCTTTAAAAGGCTGTGCACATGCGGCCCGTCTTCAGATTGTCTTCAATTTAATTCAGTACTTTAATTCCACGCCTATTGCTCTAGTGTTTTTGGAGCTTTGTTTCATCACACCAACAGAGTTTTAGGACTTAGACAATTTAATTCAGTACTTTAATTCCACTCCTTTTGCACCTCTGTTTCACACAGTGTTTTGGGACCTCTGTTTCATCACAGAGAGTTTTGGGACTTAGACAATTTAATTCAGTACTTTAATTCCACTCCTATTGCTCGCACTTCTGTTTCATCACACCAACAGAGTTTTGGGACTTAGACAATTTAATTCAGTACTTTAATTCCACTCCTATTGCTTGCACCTCTGTTTCATCACACCAACAGTGTTTTGGGACCTCTGTTTCATCACACCAACAGAGTTTTGGGACTTAGGCAATTTAATTCAGTACTTTAATTCCACTGCTATTGCTCTAGTGTTTTTGGAGCTCTGTTTCATCACAGCAACAGAGTTTTGGGACTCTGTTTCATCACACCAACAGAGTTTTGGGACTCTCCAGAGGTGAAGGGAAATATTTTCCCCTTGATTTGCCTGTGCTTTTAACAGTGTCAGTCATGTTTCCCTGCTTTCCCCAATTTAGAACTAATTAAGAATTATTAATTACAAATCAATTAAGAATGTTTTTGAAATTTTTTGTAAGTATTTCTATTACTAATCAAAACATCCCCCCCATTTGTATTTTAGAACCATTTTTTTATGGATCAAACACCCCTATATGTATATGTATATATATATGTGTGTGTGTGTATGTATATATGTATATATATATATGTGTGTGTGTGTGTATATACAGTATATACAGTATATACAGTATATACAGTATATATATATATATATATATATATATATATATATATATATATATATGATAATAAGCATGGTAACAGTAAACATGGTAACGGTTTGTGATATATACACAGAAATGAAAGAGTGGCAAATTTATAACTGCTACATCTGTTCAAAGACTTTTGGTCTTCACCAGCAATTTGGTATTAACAAATACATTGTGCAGTTGCATCCCTTGTCTTGATTGTGGAAGATTTTTAACAGCTGCTGTGACAGGAAATGTACTCAAAGTAGTTTAGCCTCTCACTGAGCTTCAAAGGGCATGATCCAATGTGAAATGGGATTGTGGTGCCCATCAAATTGTATTTCAGTATCTACCTTTTGTGACTCGTTCCTCATCATTACCTCTATTATTATTTTTTTTAAAAGCAATTGGAACTGAAAGTAGATTTGCACTGCAATGTTATACACATTTGCCTGGGAAGAAGCCCAATAAAACTCATTGTGGGTTATGTCTGAGTAGATAAGTGTCAGATTGCACTGTTAGCATGTAGGATCTACTTTTGTATGCAGTGTGTGAGATTTTTCCCATGAATCATTGATGGATAAGGTTGGTCCTGTTGACTGTGATCCTGGGCACATTCTCTTGGATGTTAGTTATACCAGTGGGACAACAATACTGTCACAGTCTTTAGCATGGCAGAATAGCTTATGTTTCTTCTCAGCCATTCAAACACCTTTGTTCTCATCTTCTCTTCTCTTGCTGCTGCTAAGAACCCACAGGCAAGCAGGCTCATTCTACTTGCTAAAAATTGCAATAATACATTCAGAACTCCTTATAGATAAATTATAGTATCCATTTATAAGATCCAATGGACCAGAAAAGGAGGGATGTGACTGGTGCTTTTCAGAGAGAATATGTATTAAGACTTGTCAAGCTGTTTAAATTTCATTTTGTCCTGTGAGTGCTTCAGAGGTTAAAAAAAATCTGCAAGATAAGACAGTAATATCATTTTACTATGTTAAAGACACCTATTAGTCATGTCCTGAGCAAATAGGGATTTATGACTCAGACATAATTCTTCCCAATATGCCGGCTGTTCATAAAAGGCAGAGATATATGGCTCAAAAATAACATTGAGACAGGAATAATTTTACACTTCACTTTGCAACATCGACTTTTCTCCAGAATGTATGGCAAAAATCTCCATCTTTTATGAATAGGTTTCTGTCAAGTCTGCAGATTTACTGCTCACACTTCTAAATCTAGCGAATCTCTTGAATAAGAGAGAGATCAGCACAGATATGGATGGAAAGTGTCTGTAATACATGATCGTTATTTCAAGTAGCTGTGCTCACCTCATAATTTGAAAAAGAGATGACGCAGTTTGTGCATTTTACATATTGGCTCAGTTGCCCTTTACTGCCAAATGCAAAACAATCTGAGGAAAATGACAGTTTCTTCGAAGTTTGAGCCACAAACCTTATGACTTTGAGAAGACTCAAGCAGTTACCTCTGTGAATGCATGTGTCTCAGAGACTGATTTAGAAACAAAGTAAATAACAGAAATGTGCAACATGGGAAACCCTGAATGACAGACAGTAAAAAGGCATATGATAGTTTAGGTCTGGTTACATTGCTCAAAAATATTAGCAAACTTCTACAGTGTGCATTTCATTTACAAATTACAGACATTAGGCATGGTTTAGAACCCAAAAATAGGAAATCGAAAATCTAATGGGGGGTCGATTAGTAATAGGAAGACTTACCAAAAAAAATTCCTAAAATTTCTAAAATGTATCTTAATTACTAACGAAATTCGTTAGTAGTTCGTATGCCAGCGCATGCGCATTCCAGATGGTTTTGGCCTACAACTCCCAGAAATCCTAACAGCTGGTAAATTGGCTGGGATTTCTGGGAGTTGTAGGCCAAAACTTGAATAAATCACACTGAATTCTAGATGGGACTCTCCAAATAGGAAGGAGGGAGCAAAGGAGGGAGGGAGGGAGGGGTATTCTATTCTTGGAAGCAGCAAAAGAAAAGGAGGAGGAGCCCCCGGCTCCTCGCTGCCTCTCTCACCCCGATCCCGAGGGAGCGAGGCCCAAGTTGCCCAGGCTGGTCATATACCTACATTCCATGCACATGCAATAATACAGCAGTAATAACAATGGGTATAAGAAGAGGTAAAATTCAAACCGAAGTATTCTGACTGGTCCCTGCCTCATGCGGTGCAAACGGGCTCTTCTCTGTGAGCCCGGGAAATTAGCCCGGGAAAGACAGCGTTTTCTGCTTGGGTGCACACCCATACATATTCTTTGGGGGGGGGGGGGGGGTTCTGCAGAATCTTATATATGAGGCCGGGATTGTTGAACAAAAACCCCCCCCAAGAAAATGTATGTGTGTGATCCCAAGCAGCAAACACTGGCTTTACCCGGGCTAATTTCCCGGGCTAATAAGAGAAGAGCCCGTTTGCACCGCATGAGGAGAGACCAGTCAGAATACTTCGGTTTGAATTTTACCTCTTGTTATTGTTATTACTGCTGTATTATTGCATGTGCATGGAATGTAGGTATGACCAGTTGGATTACTTAGAATATTAGGCACTTACAGTAGCATTCATTCTATTATACATTAGGTTGGTTTCTCACCCCAATACTCTTTGATGCTTTAGATCCTGGCAGGGCAGGAGAGGCAGGGAAGCCTGGAAAAATGTAAACAGAGAGGTTTACTCAGAAGTAAATCCACAAAGGAGGGCACTTCATCCAAAGTGCCCTCCTTTGCAGATTTACTTCTGAGTAATCCTCTCTGTTTACATTTTTCCAGGCTTCCATCCGAAAGAAGGAGCGAGTTTAGGGCTTGCCTTGCCATAATACTTATTGGCAAGGGAGGCGGGAAGGTGGTGAGAGAGAAGGAGGGTGCCCCCCCCTTACGACCTAATAACGACACTTAAGAAAATCCTGGCCCCCGAAGTTCGAAAAAGAAAGTCCACTTCCTGGTTGGCGTTCCAGGTGCGGAAATACTCGAAAGTAGCATTTCTTACGAATTTCTTACGAAACGAATCATTTTCATAACTTTTTTCTCATGCCTAACAGACATCCCTGTGCAGGCTGGTCGTACTACAAAGTGTTTGAATACCTTATGTGTTTCATTTTGAGGTTATGAATTATCACTGGCTAAAAACCCCGAGGTTTTGTTCTGCATGAGATTTGTACAAAAGTGGATGAGGATGGTAATATTGGTGATGATATCCATGTGATATATCTTTCTTCTGAGCACCTTCTACCTCAATTTCCCTGTCTTCGTTTTTCAACGTGTAAGCTTCAGGAGACATTGTTTGAATACGTTATGTTTTATTATGATATGTTTTTATTTGGTTGTGTTTTGATGCTATCTTATTGTGTTATGGTTTTAACTTTGTGCTCCCTGGGCTTGTCCCTTTGTAAACTGCCCTGAATCCCTTAGGGGAGATGGAGGCAGGGTATGAAATTAAATTATTATTATTATTCTGACACAAAACCACAGTATGTCACAACAAATGAGATCTATATGCTGGATTTCGTATCACAAAATCACAAGTTGAACACTTCCCAAGCGTCTAGGACTGCATGATGTATTTTTGAATGATGTGCGCAGATCCAAGTAAGGTGGCCTTTTGCAGTTGACAGACCATGATTTCTTCAATGTTTATTGGCATCAGCTGTCAATGACCACTGGGACCATCTGTACTGGTTTATGACAGAGCCTTTGCAGTTCAATTTTGAGGTCTTGATAACGGCTGAGTTTTCTTGTTGTTTTTCCTCAATGCAACTGTCACCTGGTATAGCGACATCAATAATTCATTTTTTTTCTTTTCCACAATCATGGTGTCTGGTGTATTGTGTTCCAAAATTTTGTCAGTCTGGATTCCAAAGTCTCACAGTATTTTTGCTGCTTCTTCTTCTTCTTCTTCTTCTTCTTCAAGGAACTCCTATCTACAGAGAGAGAGAGAGAGAGAGAGAGAGGGAGAGGGAGAGGGAGAGAGGGAGAGGAGAGGGAGAGGGAGGGAGAGGGGAGAGGGAGGGAGAGGGAGAGGGAGAGGGAGAGGGAGAGGGAGATAGGGAGAGGTACAGTATATATAGTCCAAACATCAATTATCACTTCTAAGTAGAGTAGAACTGTAAAGAAATGGCATGTTCACATATATTAAAATAGCCATTATAAAGCCTGAAATCAAGAAAGGAATTTGAAAGTGTGTTATTGCAATCTCTTCCTATTGCAATGAAAATATATTTTGTAGTGACTTGATCTTAAATGTGGAATTGAATGGGATATATAAGCTTTGCCCAAAAAAAAAGGAAAACAGACTTTGCTGATATGGATTAAGACAGTTCCCAGCATTCTGAGTGTTTGTCAGTATGAGTGTTGATAGTTCCAAATATATCACTACATTACTTGTCCTAAGAATTTGTAGTTGTATCTTTGATTCAAGATGGCTAAGATTTTTTTTTAAAAAAAATCAATCTTTCCTCTTTTTTCTTTTTACTAAAAGTGGAGAACAAAATTTGATGATGATTTAGAACATATATGGTATTGGTTAGAGGACTCAGAATGCAGTGTGAAAGAAGATATAATTCCAAAACATATGGGAAACACAGCTTTCTGGAAGTAATAGCTGCTGAAATATGGGGTTAAGGTTTATAAAGTGGGTTGTAGTCTCAATTGAGTCATGAATATCTCTCTCTCACACACATACATACATAGAGAAAGACCTCATTATATTATATTTGGGTTTTGTCATGCATTGTGGCAAATCCATGGGGTCTTGTCAGGGGGCATGAAAAACTCATGGCTCCATGCCTCACATGCGAGAAATGTCTGCCACCCAGCTCCCCCCTCGTCCATTGCTCTGAAGGCAACAATGGCATACAGTGCCTACTCTCCCCTTTCCCAATGGAGCCGGGCAGAAAATACATGTGTATTGTGTAATGGGCTCCATCTCAAAGGGGGAGAACAAGCAGCATACAATGGGAAAAGTAGCCCATCTGATGAGATGGAAAGAGATTTGTGTTAATGATAAAATAGAAATGAGGAAAGCCATGTATATTACCTTGAAAGAAAGGTGTGAGATACATTTGTAACTAAAAGTCCATATAATTCATGGATTTATTTATTTATTTATTTACTTTATTTCTATATCGCCCCTCTCAGCCCAAAGGCGACTCGAGACGGTGCACACGCGGCAACAATGCTACAATATAAAATACAACAAACAATTAGTACACAACTATATAAAAACAGTACAATTAACAGTTAAAATCATAAAATTGTAAAAAAAAATCTCAGCATCTCATCAATAGGGTCATTTACCATTGCATCGTCATATTCATTCCAAGGGTCTCAGTTAAGTGAATTATAATTTGTCAGCAAATGCCTGCTCAAACAGCTAGGTCTTCAGTTTCTTCCAAAATGTTAGGAGGGAGGGGGCCAATCCGATGGGAAGGGCGTTCCATAGCCGAGGGGCCACTACTGAGAAGGCCCTGTCTCTTGTACTTGCCAATCGGGTCAGCAAAGTTGGTAAGACCGAGAGCAGGGCCTCACCGGATGATCTTAAACACCTGGATGGTTCCTTAGGGAGAGATGTGTTTGGGCAGATAAATTGGGCCAGAACCATTTAGGGCTTAAAGGCTAAAGCCAGCACTTTGAATTGTGCCCGGTAGCAAACTGGCAGCCAATGGAGCTGGCACAACAGAGGGGTTTTGTGCTCTCTGAGTGCCGCTCCATTTATCAACCTGGCTGCTGAGCATTGGACCAGTTGAAGCTTCCGAACAGTCTTCAAAGGTAACCTGAAGGTACATATCAATATACATGAGAAATCAATTAGACATAGGTTAAAAATTGGAGGCCAGAGAGTAAAACAAGTAACTGAATTTTTTTTATCACAGCCTTCTTTCTCCGAACTGTATTGCCTCATCTTTTGGGGGAAATTCCTTTTTTCCTGTACATACTTTTCTTGTGATACAGAAAAGAGGATATCATCAGAGGAAGGACACTTTTTCATATGGACAAATCCCACATCTTGTTTCTTACTGCAATTGTTCAGGGATGCAGTGAATCTGTCATGTAAGCCGTCTCTTTATTTTCCAATAAAAGGGTACCAGGCCATTGTACAAGAATTGTTTTTGCATCATTGTCTTTTTATGCTTTCATTCATTGTGGAACATATTGGCATGTACTCCCCTTCCAGTGAAATGAAATACTTCATGCCTCTTGAAGTACTGTAATGGATTTTTTTTCCAGTGTGCTTCCATGGTCTTGATCTTGCATTACAATAACACTCTGACTATTATGGTGAATGGTTCTCATAAAGAAGTCTTACATGTTGGTTTTTGTTAAAAGTGTGTGTGTGTGTGTGTGTGTGTGTGAATAAATAGTAGAGACACTTGTCAGACTTAGAATTCTGGCATTTGCCATGACTACTGTTCATTTGTATTGCTATCCAACAACTCTTCTGTTTAGTTTCTCAGGGTTTTCAGCCTGAGAGATCTACCTCACTTTTCCATGTCATATTGCCAGGCTGGACAGATGATTCAAACCTTCCTTTCTGTTTTTTTTAAAAAAATTGAACAGATGGTATTCTTTATTGTGGAACATAGTCTTTGAGATTATATTGTCGAGATTATTTCAAATATAACTAAAACCTATTTTACAGCTTTAACCTAAGTAAGGTGTTAACATTTCAATTGCATGACTTCAGGGCACAAGAAGTGAGGGGATCTGTACATACAGAATGATGCAATTATTATGTAAAGGGTATCATTGTGTGTTTATACTATTTTATCATCTCTGACATACAGTTGTACCATTTGCAGTCTAAATTTTTCAAACAACTCATCTGCAACTCACTTTAATACATTTTAGTACTATGGGCAAACCAGATTTTGTTATAATCAGTTTTGATTCTGTTATAATCAGTTCAGAGTAAATCAGTTTCTTTCGTTGACCAGATGTAAATATAAATGAATATGTTTATCTAACAGCACAAACTAAAGTAAGTATCTCTCTCCCTCTCTGTCAGATTAAAGTATTTTTAATTCTGACTTTAAAACAAATATTCGAGTTTAAGGGAACTTACTACAAATAATTAAATGTGCTGATTCAATTTTAAAATGTCTGCACTACAATGTTGAATGTAACGTTCACATTGACTAATATGCTGAAGTCTATTTGGTCAGTTATTTTATTGCACAAAATCAAATATCAGCTAGGAAGATAAATATACCTTTAATCAAAGCACACAGTATTTATGATAATTGAGATTCCCATTCTGCTGTGAAAATCCCAGTTAAAATATTGAAGTTTGAATATCTGATCTGCCAGTATTCCAGCATTGGCCCAACCAACCCGATTTTTAATTTAAGAAATTAAACAAATTGCAAGCTTTATAAGGTAAAATACCTCACCAAACAGATTAAATAGATTGTGGATATTAGAGGTGTGCAATTCTGCCAAAAGCATGCCATTTTGGGGTCCATTGTTGGCTGACCCCTTATTTTGTTTACCAGAAAGTTACTGGAATCAGAAAGAGTGTTGCCATTTTCATTCAGCAAAGATTCGGCATCTTGGCTATAATAGGAAATTTGAAAGGCTCAATTCTCAGTCTATCTGCATGAAATTTAATTCAGTTTTAGATCTAATTTACAACTATAGACCTGCCAAGTTTCAAAACAGTTCACCAATCTACTGATTTTGTAGAATTATTTTAAGTTTTAACCATAATATTTTAAAGGGTCCTGGGAATTGCAGTTTCTGGTTGTGTCCGTTCTTAGCCAATCAGAGCATTGACACAACCAGGCTTTTTATTAGCTAAGAAACTGAGAGAAAGAGAGTTCCCCCTATCATGCTCTGAGAAGAACTCAGAGACTTTTCAATGCCCATCCCATGCAAGTACTGCTGGGAAAGTGAGTTCCCAGCAGGGCATCAGGTCCCTCTCTGAAGGAAGAGCCTACAAAACTTTCCAAAAAAAGAAATGGACAGAAGCCAGGGAGGGAGAAAAAGATGCTGAAATAATCCCATCTTCTCCAGGAGGCTGGCACCAGACCCCTGCCTTAGGTATATTGCAGACTTAACTTCTTCATCTCTTCGAGCTGATAAAATATGGCTCTCTCAATCCATTTTGTCAGGCTTTGCAATTCCCTCCTCCCCGTTCTGTTTTTGGAGATTATATAAAACAGATCACCAGATATTACAAATCATTTGTGTTCAAACTGATTTAGGCCCAAGGCTAAGGGATATTAATCAACCATCTCCTGTTTTAATAAAAGGGAAGCTTTGCACAACAGGTGTTAAAACAAAGGTTTAAAGAAATAAATCTGGATTAATTCAGATAAGTGTGATTGCACATATATAATAAGTTCTTACTATATGTTGAGGTTTGTTTCCAGGAACCTCTGTGGATACTCAAAGCACAATAAAATGGTTTGCTTTTATTATTGATTTTTATACTCAGTTTAAAACTGAGGGGTGGCTGAATTTGTGGATATGGAAGCTATGAATATGAATTTAAAAAACTCTGTCTAATTGTGTATCTATATCTATTTTAATTAGTCTCAGATTTAATTTTATTTTAGTGTTTAGGTTTGAAGTTGTATATTCTATTATTCACTACTTTAGTGTATTTTAAGAAGGGAAAAGTGGGAATTAAATAACAACAACAACAAGGTGTGCACCTTGGCCTCTTCTCAAGGAACCTTTATTCATTCAATGAAGGTTGAAATATTTTTCTTTGGCATCAGTCCGGTGAACGATGCACAAGGAAAGAAAGCATCATAGGCATTTAGCTATTGGGCTCAAGCATCCTCCATTACCAAGTAGTAGAATATGGACCCAAATAACTACCCATATTCAGGCTGTACCATAGTCAGTGCTTCTGTTCCCAGGAGCTGGCTAAATGGTTTCCCTAAGTTGGTGTACTCCCAGCCTGGGATGAGCCCTCTGGAAGATGGGACCATAAAGGATATCATAGCATGAAACAAAATAAATTGACTCATTCTCATTCAAATATCTTGAAATACTGTACAAGCAATTTGATGACAGGAAAGTTTACTTGCCCACTACCATTCCAGGGATGGAAAGAATATTCTAAATCTTTGGAAAAAAATGGTAGGAAATAGGATTTTTCAGGTATCAGTAAAAAGCTATATTGCAATAATCTTTGCATTTCATGCACTATTCTGAACAAAATTTGTAAATATTTTTTTTGCTCAGAAAAATGCTTCATGTGCCGGAAACCTGTTTTCTGTATAGACAGTAGGATTATGCCTGGATCCAATTTAAAATGGTCTTTGGCTTCTTTGGCTTCTTTGGATGCATATAACGGCAAGGGCTCTGCCCGCATGGTTTTTTCATTAAAAACAACCCACACGGCTACTGATTGCAGCTACTTTCAGTTTCTATTCAGGAACACGGGGTATCCCTGTGTGTTCTGCCTGTTGAGCCAACCAGAACAGAAAAAAGCTGTGAACTGTGTTATCCAAGCTGGGTCTTTATAAATGGGGTGAGCACTCCATTTCTCAGTTGCATCCTGGCTCTAGACGGGGTGGGGGTGGGTGGGAGAGGTTGCATCTTGGAATCTGCCCCAGAATCAGACACTACTACCACCACCACCTCCTCCACAAGTTCCACTGATTCGTCCTTACTGGGACTACTCGTAGGAATTTGAAATAACATTGGCAGTGATATCTCAGAGGCTTCCTGAATCGCCTGAGGCTGAGCAACAGCAGCAGCCTGCAAAAGAGATGTTATTGTTATTCTTGTGCTTTTGGTGGTGTCATGGCAGGATCTGATTGATATTCTTGAGAATGAGAAGATGCAGTTGTTGTAGTACCTCGTCTCCCTTCCCTTCTGGCTTCCCTTGAAGCCTGGCCACGAGCACTTGACCTTGACCGAGGTGGGGAAAAGTTGTTAAAGTTAGTCAGTTTTCCATGAAAGGGTAAAGTGAGTTGCTTGGCCGCCGTAACTAGTTTTCTGGTTTGCTTCTACCCAACGTGCCTTGCTGGTGGCAACTGCCAAGTATTCTAGCCACTCAAAAAACAAACAAAAAAACCCCAACCCTGCTCTTTTCAAACTCTTATTAGCCTTCCAGAGTATGAACCTGCTGCTCTTTCCTTCTTTCTTTCTGTGCCCTTCTTGTCTTGCCTCTCCTATACACATGTGGCTCGGACCTTAATATCTTATAAGACCAAGATTCATTTTTTGTCTTCATCCTCATCACACTATGGATTGGCTTGTTAGTTGCCAACAAATGCTTCCCAGTCAGATATGGTGGTGCCCCTGCATAATGCTCTGGAAAGCCTGGAGTGGCACTGCTGGCAACAACCTTTAAGCAGTTTGCCAAACAAAGGATGAGTAGTAGTCGACTCATTCATTGGTAGTACCACCCGGAAAAGATTGCTACCTGTACACTACAGCTCATGCCCTGGAATCCAGCAACCCCCACTGACCTGTACTTTATTTGCTTTGGAATCTGTCACCATAAGCTGCTACCTCTCAGACAGCTACAGAGACCCAGCAGATCTCTGCAGGACTGTGGACCTTTTCCATCACTTCTATGTGGAGGAGGGCCCAGCAATGGCCTCCATGGTGCACTCTTTATCCTACCAATACCTGGTGTGGGTATGGTGAAGTGGATGGGCATCCATCCAGTGCTACCCAGATACCCAGAAACTGCTCTATGTGTCCCCTTCAGCCCCAACACAAGGATAGCACCACCAGGCTTGGGAAAGTGGTACATGAGGGGACATTGTAGAGTGATGGAGACACCAGCACCATCAAGCAATAAAACCCTCCCTGCTCCACAATCACAAAGGGCTGGTCCTCAAGAGCCAGCATCTCTGCCAGGCACTGCATTATCTTCCTCACAGTAGGCAGCTTGCCACACACATTGCCATTGGCCCTGGACACTTCCCACTGGTCTAGGATGGTCTGCCTCATCTCCCTTTGGCAGGAGTCTTCCTGCTGCTTCTGTTGTGACCAACCAGCCCCAGCCCAAGGGGTCATACCAGCGTGAATCTGCATCTCATTCAATCCCACCCACCCAGCTGTGGATGCACGCCCACATGTATGAGAACTTTGGGGGAGTCCAGCTGAAAATACTCCTTAGACCCCTCTTCTAACTCTAGTGTAAACTCCTCAATTGAGCCATGTAAGTTCTTCAATAGTCCCATGGGACAAATCTAACTCTGCTTGCCTTCTTAGTCTTATTACTCATGAGCAGTTACGAGGATGGCATCTAGACAATCCACTGGGAAAGCCTCGGGGGGGGGGGGGACTTAAACACATGCCAAATTGGATTTTTTAAACCCTCTTTGGTGCACATTTCACTGCAGTGTGGAAGCACCCTCAGATGGGAATGTCCAGGGTTCTTTTTTCTTCTAGTAAGTTGCCAAGTGTGGAGTAACCCTGATATGAACATTTTAGAAATCTATGAACAAGTGAGAGTGCCTTTTAGCTGGCTGCTGCCAGACTTTGAAACTCCCTCCCAAGAGAAAACATTTATTTGCCATCAGGAATCCTCAGGAGGATGAAGGCACACTGCTAGGGAGGTAGTGGTGGTGGAAGTTGGGGAGGATATATAGTTTTATGTATAGTTGTAATTGTATAAATATTCTTTTGTATCTTAGCTGTATTTTAATGTATACTCATGACACAAATACTTCATTGTTTTTAATTTCTTAATGTTTGTATTTGTCATGTTTTAAAATGTATTGAGTTGTGTCATTATAAGTTGCCTTGAGTCCCCATAGGGAGAAAGATGAGATATAAATAAAAGTAATAAATAAAGAAAAAAAATATTTGGGGCTCAGGTAATTCACCTAAGGAAAGCCTGCGGGGAGTTTCTTGAAGTAGACACCTGACCTCAGCTAGTCTTATATCATGTTGCTTCCCCCTCTTGCTCCGTTCAGCTCCAAATAAATTAACTAGGACATAAGCTAAACAAAGTGGATTTTATTGAATCCAGTGTTTTTATATTATCTGGTTATGCCATGGTTGGCCATCAATAAGAGATGAGCCCCTCCCAAACAACATAATGCCTAGGCAGACTCATATAGGACAGTAAGGTCTTTTAGATAACCTAGGTGTGAATTGTATTGATCCTGGTGGAATTTAAACACAATAAACTTTAATTTCATTAGAATCTCTACATCTCTGCCTATTGTGCAACCTAAACATAATAAATGTTTGGGAAAGTATACAAGTAACAAACTGACATAAGCATTTTTAGATCTCAGAAAGGGATCACTGAACTAGATAGATGAGAGCAATGGTCTCAAGAATCCCTTCCTAACTTTATAAACCAGATTCCTCTTTTTTTTTTTTACATAATTGCTACTTGAATTCCTCTGAATACAAAGAATGCTAATGATTTACAGTAGCATTCACATTCTTTGTATTCAGAGGTATTCAAGGACACATAAACATTAGTGCAGCGATTCTACCAGGGAACTCTGCAGTTGCTGCTCCCCCTTGAAAAGTACAGCTATACAAATGTGGGTAGCCGCAGTGTTGCAATCCCCTAAGATATGCTAAACATTAAATAGCATGCCACTATTGATTAACATGTGACCAAGCCCTTTGACCGGTTCCTACCCTTCTCAACTTTAAAATTGTTTTATGCGAGCACTTGATGTTTCTTTGCTAATGAAAGAGCCATTTTCAATAAACTGCCCTCCTACTGCTTGCCATTAGCTATATTTCTAGTTAAGTGTCTCCACCATCAACCGGTTTTGCTAGCACTTAACAACTATCATTAGCACTAGACACAATATCACCTCACGAGAGCTGAAGGTAATGCATTTCATAAATGCTATGCCCAGTGTTAAAGAATGCTGGCAGGATGTGAGCTGACCTATTCCAGAACTGTTATTAATTCTTCAGGTATCCTAAGTAGCTTGAGGCTACAAAATATTTATGCCATAAAGCTTATTAGATATGTAGCTTTTCTCAGCTCCAAAACACAATCAGACATTGGCTTCCTGGGATGAAAACAAAAGAAAAGTATCTCTAAGGATAATTAAGCCTGTTATGTATTGCTTTTGATAATCTGTGGTTTTTATTCTGGCTATTGTGTTTATTACAATGATGTATTTTCAAAGCTGTTGATTTAGAAAGAACGTTGCTAATGTTTCTTCTGCTGATATTACAATTTGCCAGATTATCCAATTGTCATTATACAGTGCTGAAGGAAAAAAGTAGTTAATACAACAAAATTGCATGCCCTGAAAAGAAGAATGGTATGGACCCTAGAGATACAGCAAGGATAAAAAGAAAACTGTACCTGCACTATTGCTTTCTCCACCAATTCAAACTGATGTCTTGAAATATAAGCCCTTTCCACTAAGACAACATAAAACATATCTACCTGACAATGAAGCCAAAAAATTGAGGTTTCCCAAGGACCCTGTGGATACCGAGGGAAAACTGGAGAGTTCTGCTAACTGTGAATGTTCTGAGGCATAAATCAGGATCTCACCAGTGTGAAGGCAAATGACAGAAGCTTTCATTCAGTCTGTGCAGAAGAGACACTTCTATAGTAGTGGGTGCTCAAAGTGTACAAGTGTAAAGTACAAGGAAAAAGCAGGCATCTTTATTAGGCTTGGTTGATGCAAAAATGGTTCAAAACTCATTTCGGATGTAGGGAGTGCTGGTGGTTCAATTCTAAATTCACTTCTGTTTTTGTTTTGTTTTGTTTTTTAAAAAATCAAAACTTTTCAAAACTTCTAAATCGCTTTGTTAATGGCAGTCACGCATGCGCAGCAGAAAAAAAACAGCACTAGCACTGGGGAAAATTCAGGGGATTCTCCCTCTCTCATTTTTAGACCAATCCTGATAAAACTTGTTACAGTGGTAGAACACATTGTTAGCTCACTAAATTTCATAACATTTGACTTATCCATGGATTTCTGGAGAATTTAAAAAATATATTATTATTATTTACATAATAAAGAAAATCTGTTCCTGGTTTGAAAGTGTTATTTCCTGTTTCATTGAGTGGTCTTTACTTTGAAAGTAGTTGCTTTACTCTAGAAATTTTGTTTGTGTGGCAAACACTGTGTTAAATTGGTGAAGAACAGAAATCATAGTATAGACCCCATCAAGGGACATCTAGACTGACCCTCTTCTCCTCTACTGAGTTGGAGAGGACCCTCAAGACACATCCATCCATTTATTCCTATTTGCAGATGCAAATAATAGTTTTATTTTGTGATTATTTACTGACATAATGTCACGATGCAGGGTCTCGGCCCGGCCCCTTAATCACACACAGAGAGACGGTAATCTGAATAATAAAAAACAGGTGAAAAGGGTAATTGTCCATAAAAAGTATCAAAATAGCAAAGAAGCAAAGAGTTCGTAGTTAAATCCAAAGGCAAGGCTTGACAAGGCTCCGTAAAACAAAGCGGATCAAAAACAGACTTTTTTGATTGATTGATTGATTGATTTTATTATTTATGAGTCGCCCTCCACGTCAGTGCTCCGGGCGACTTACACATAAAACACATAAAAGAGTTCAATAGTTAAAAGCTAAAAGAATAGGAAAATTAATTAAAATAGTTCCAGTAACTCAGGCTAAGTCTGGAAGGTGTCCTTAGTCCGTGGCAAAGGCAAACAAGGCAAGGTTCATGAAAGTAAACCCAAGAAACTTCTTGGCATGGCACGAGCCGAATCCTGGCTCCGTGGATCGTCGCTCGCTTCACTCCCTTCAGAACAGAAGTGGCCGAGCGACTGAGGATCCTTTCCCACGGATCCTATACTTAATTCCTTGGCGCGGCCCCGGCGCTCTAGGCTGCGCCGCCAATCTGTGCTATGGGATCTAGCGCTTCTCTGGCGCTCTAGGCTGCGGTGCCAATATCTCCTGCTGGACTAAATGCTCTGTCTCCTATCAAAGCTCCGTCCTTGCCTCCCAGCACCTGGGTCGCTATCTTCGTGAGAGCCGAACTCCCTTTCGGCTTCCATGGGCTCATCCTCCACTGTTTCCCTAATCCTTTCCTGCGACCCGTAACCACCTGGTTTCTCATACTGATCTGAGTCAGCACTCTCAGGGTCAGCTTGACTTTCCCAGCTATCATAGCCGTCAGGCCATTCATCATCCCAGGCCAAGCTCTCTGTGGGAGAGGAAGGCCCAGCTACCTCGCCATCCCCTTCCTCCATGTCCTCATCAGCTGCAGCTGGCCTTAATGCAAGTGGGACCCTCGGTGCTGCCCCCTGCCCCCCAGGCACGAAAGGGAACTGGGTTGCTACACATAAAGGGCTGGCTGTGTCTAGCTACTAGGCATGAGAAAAAAGTTATGAAAATGAAAAGAAATCGGAAGGGATTCGTATGTATGGGACTTTCAAGTTTATACGGATCGCAAGGCCAATCCCGGAAGTGGTCTTTCTTTTCCGCACCCCCTGGGCCCAAAATTTCGTTAGATTATTAAATATTTCGGATGCCCCCCGCCAACAGGAAAATTTCCCCCTCCAAAATAGCTTTGCAGACATAACTCACAGTCAAATCGGGGCCTTTCCATGCTTGAAGCCTAATTAGAGTGAAAGGCCTCCTCCAGGAAGTGAAAAAGGAGCCGGAAACGATAGAGACATCCAGATCGGGACTCCTAGAGGGGCTGGAGGACTGATGAAAAAAGCGATTTAAACACCCAGGAAGGGGGTTTAGATAGAAGGACAGAGTAGAAGGACATAAGAACTGCTGAGAGAAGGGCAGCAGGAGTGAAAAGAGCACGGAGAGGAGAAGGAAGAGTTCAGAATCAAGAAAAGCCATAGAGTTCGAACGGAGGTCTTCGACTGCTATGGTAAAACTGAATGGGAAAAAGCTGGAGTGAGGAGAACTCTAGCAAGGCCTGCACCAGAGGTATTTAATAATATTAATAATAATATATTAATGCATTATATCTCCTGCAAGGAAACCAAGGGAAATGTTGCCCCTGATTTGCCTGTGCTTAAAACAGTATCAGTCCTGTTTCCCTGCTTTGCCTACTTTAGAACTACTAATGAATTTCGTTAGTAATTAAGTTACATTTCAGAAATTATTGGAAATTTTTTTGTAAGTCTTTCTTTTACTAATCAAAAAATCCCCCATTAGATTTTTGATTCCCTATTTTTGGGTTTGAAACCATGCCTACTAGCTACCCCAGGGCCTTGTTCATGGCAATCAGGCCAAAGTGAAATGATTGGTTGTTAAGCAGTTTATGTTATCTTGGCTTTGCAAAAGTTGCTCATTGCTTTGCTGCCTTCTTTAGACACTTTTGTAGATTCAATCTGTTTATTTTATATTTAGAAAAAGACTGCTAAACACAGCTATAGGGGTCCTTCAGCCATTTTGGCTAATGAGCAGCAGGGCAGTGTGGAAAATGTAGTTTAACAGAAGGGCCTTTTGCAATCTCTACCATTGCGGGCCTGGTCTTCACAAATTACAACAATGCCTGTGCTTAGCCACACCCACCTCATCCCTCCCTTGCATCGGCAGGGAGGAAAAGCATGAGATTTTAAAACTTTTTAGGCTTTACCAAAGTTTATTCCTGGGTCTTTGTTTCCCAAAGGGGAAGTTTCAGTTGGCCAAGGATGGCCTCCTGCTGAGTGTCAGAAAAGACTTTTGTCCAACAGATTATTGTTCTGGCCATGACTTCTACCCAGAGCAGAGGGGGAATCCTGGAATAATTTGAAATAGGTCAAGAGGTTAAGAGAGTTCAATTTGGGTTGCCTTCTATTTAATGTATTTCATAATATCAAAAATAAAGCAATAAATAGGCTTGTTTGCTAAAAAAAATGGTTCAAAACTCATTTTGGATTCATTGGGTGGTCTTTACTTTGAAAGTAGTAGCTTTACTCCAGACGGGTGGGGGAAGCAAATGGAGGAAATTCATCCAGTCTGTTTTAAAATGCTCCCCAGAAACCAGACAGAGGCGAGGGGAGAGAAGGGGGGGGGGATTCATCCAGTCTGTTTTAAAGCACTTCCCAGGATCCGGACAGAGGCAAGGGAGAGAAGGGGGGATTCATCCAGCCTGTTTTAAAATGCTTCCCAGGATCCAGACAAAGGCGAGAGGAGGGGGGGGGGGGGAATTCATCCACTCTGCTTTAAAACGGCTTTCCAGGCTTGAACTGAGGCCAGAGACCAGAAGCAGGGAAATACTGAATTATTTTCAACTCACTTCTTCATAATAGAAATGGTGGAAAAAGCTTTGGAAGGGCAAATAGACTTTTGCTTTCCTTAAAGACTTCGAAATCACTTCAAAAAGCTCTTCTTGTAGGGTCAAACTATGTATCTCTTTTATTAGGGATGGAGTAGCCATGTTCATTAACAATAACAAGGCCAGGTCAAAGGAAGGAATAAAGGGATCCCAGTGGCATAAAAATGACGAAATGGATCAGAAAATGTTTCCCTGAACAAACCAAAAGTAAAAGTAAAGAAATCAATAGCCTGTTGTCAGAACTATTAATTGCTGAAAAGTTTTCTTGGTGGTCGGATTTCTGGTAAAGAGGATCTTCCCCCTTTGTGTTTTAACGAGTTCAACCATATTTGAACAATCAGAAGCTGTTGGGCCTTATATCTGAACATGTAGTCCATCCCTTCCTTTAAAATAAATTCCAATAAACGTCCAGTTGAACACAGTTTCCCATTTAATCCAAACAAGGAAGTCAGTACTTGAAGAGTTATTTTTAAAAAGTGATTAATTTTAATTAAATTCCCTAATAGTTAATTAACAGTAATTGTAATTTTTATTAAAATATAAGACTCGATATTCCTGTCTCTGAATAGTAGCTGAAACAATATTAAATATAGTACTTTACAGTACACATATAATGCTGCTGACTTTTGGTACATAATTTACTCCTCTCAAACCCATCTTTCCTTTCCTAAGCTCTGTACTCTCATTTCTGAGTGGCAAGGAGCTAAGAGAATCCTCAGACTTCAGTAAGAAGTCTTTTTCTTTACTTTTGGAGGTGAAACAGGGCATAGGGAGAGGAAGTAGACAATGCCATCCCACCTCTCCAGGCTTCCTGAACCCAGAGAGTGTGAGATGGATATGGGGAATCCTGAAACGAAAAACCCAGGAGGCAGTACCTACAGTCCCCATACCTGCAATGATTTTGATCTTTTTGGAAGATCTTGATCTTTGCAAGCATTTTGTAACCCAGGTTTATTCCAGGTTAAAACACATTAGCCTAGTGCATTATTTGGATGCCTCAGACTAATAGAACTTATCCACTGCATTATATAACAGTTGAGACAGGCCTTTAATTTTGTGGTAAAGGACTTAATTAGAACTAGCAAGTTATGTTATTATCATATGTATAAGTCAAGGGTAGATTTCTGTGCCAAAATCATGGATTTTGACTTGTGGAATGCTCTTAAAACCACTTCATAGGGCCAGCAAACCCTGCTCACCACTCGCATCAGAAATTTAAAAAGACCAGAATTTGCAACATGGTGGAGAGAGTCGAGGGGTCAGTGCTTTACTAAACTACCCTTGTGATTGAAGGACCTCTTGCTTTTTGCCATTTTACTCAGAGAAGAGGATCCATGCATAAATCAAGACAATGTTTTGATTTTTTACTAAAAGTTTTAGTCTTATACATGACTATATAAGATAGTTACTTTCACAGGGAAACTGTGATGGCCTGCATTGGATAATTTCTGCCTAAAAGTACCTGAACTGATTCTGTAGTAATGCTTTCAACTGTCCTTTTTAGTTATGTTCAACCAAATATAGAATATTTTACTTAACCATTGTTTCTTTCTAACTCAGTGTGGGATGTTATAAATAAATGATTTTTATGAGCAGGAATTATGAAAGCAGCAAATTATCTAGGATACTAGCAGTATGGCAGAAAGATCTTCACAATGTATAGTATAACAGCTATCAACAGCATCTGCATACAAATGCAAACACATACATGCATAAACTTGTTCACAAATTTGATTTCACTTAAACCAAGTACTTAAAGCTACAGAGATAAATCAGAAAGAAAATGAGATCATCAGAACATTTTGTAGAGCAAGGTGAAAACTATGACATTACTCCACAGTATTATAACTTTTCAGCTTCCCCTGTTTACTCATGCAAATGGACTATTATTCCATAATTTATTGTGCCTAGTGTTTTAGTTATTCATTTAAAATATTAGTCACAGATCACCAGGGATGAGGAAATCTATAGAAAGTTCTGTGAAAAAAGAAACAAATCAATAAAATACATTTTCACTTGAACGTTCAAAGCCAAAGTCATTGCGGTCCTGAAATCTCAGATAGGAACTGTTGACTTAGTAGTGAAATAGTGCCATTCAAAGCTTAGAAGATTCCAAAACATCAATCAATCCTGTGGACTTATCAGATTCCTCCAGGAGTTTGCTTATCTTAACAGCTGGGAAAGGGTGTATAGTAAGGGATCTCAGAGATAAATAGGGTGTGTAAGGTTTTTAAAAGTTTTTATAGGCTTGTAATGAAATTCTTGGTCTCAGAGAGATCTTTATGAAGAGCCAAAGAATATTTTAAAAGTGGGAATGATATTACAGGCTAGTGGTAGAGGTGATATGCATAGTCAGATTTTGACTAGTTCAAGGGTGATCCACAGTTGCCTTATAGGTTTAAAAAAGTAACAAACCCTGATTTAAGTTACAACTCATCAAGCTACATTTCTTTCTTTAAAATTATAAATGCTTGTCACAATTTTAATGTTTTATAAATGTGTGTTTGAAAGTTAAATGACATGGCAAAACCTTTTTTCAACTTTGGATGTTTAAATACAAACCTAATCATTTGATCTCACCAAGTGTAAGGCAGGATGGGAAAAACAAGACATTTTCCTATCTAAAATCCCTGTACTACTACCCCAAAAAATGATGGATGGACAATGTCCAGTCAAAAAAAATTGACAGGTCATTGAATACCAAAATATTTCTGATTTTTCTGCATCTGATCACCTGTCACAATGCTGGGTCCTGGCCCGGCCCCTTAAGCACACACACACAGACAATGATCAATTAACTATTTATTGAGTAATAAAGAACAGGTAAAAAATTAAATTGTCCAATAAAGAAATTAGCAAATAGTCCAAAGTGAAAACACGTGAAGTTCAAAAAGTGATAAGCATGGTATCCAAAAAACAAGGTAATCCGTGGAAACAACGCAAGGCAAAGTTCATGAAAATACAGGATCCGTGGCAAGGTACTTGGCAAGGCAGCCAGACTATGGCTTCCAGGAACACGGTCGCTTCACTCCCTTCAGATCAGAAGTGGCCGACCAACTGAGGAACTGTTCCCAGGGAACGTATACTTAATCCCCGTCTTTGGGAACCCAACGCTTCTCTAAGTTTCGTTTCCATTCCCTGCGATGGGACTCAATGCTTCTCCTGCGATCAAACCCCCCTTCAGGCCATTCCACAGCTGGCTCACTATCTTCCTCAGAACCTTCCTCCCCTCCGGTTTCCATCAACTCATCCCCCGCAGGTTCCCAGATTCGCTCTTGGGACCCGTGCCCACCTGGCCTTTCATAACTATCAGAATCAGTGTCATCCTGACCTTCTTCGTCCGAATAAGCGTCAGGCCAAGAATCATCCCACTGCAAACTATCAGTTGGAGATACGGGCCCAAAAGCCCCATCATCCTCTTCACCTGAATCTACAGCAAGTGGATCTAAAGCAATTGGAACCCCCGAGGCGGCCCCCTGACCCCCCGGCTGGAATGGAGGCTGGGTTGCTACATCACCCTTTTGTCACTTTGTGAAGGCCAGGGACATTTTTTCCTTGTTCCTTCTTTTTTTTTAAAATTACATAAACCATAGTCTGTGTTTGAATACATAGCTGTAAGATGTTGCTAGACCCTCTGGCCTCCAAGGAAGAGGAGGAGGAAGAGGAGGGGGTGTCTCGGTATGGCCCTCTTCAGCGCCGGCTTCATCCTTCAGTAGCGGCTTGGTCCCAGGAGAGGAGAAGGAAGAGGAGGAGGAGCCAAGCAGTGGGCCTTACCCTGGGACTGGTCTCCGGGAGGCCACCGCCAAAGAGGACCGCACCAAGGCCCAACCCATAGACAAGCCCCAGGGTAAGGCCCAGCGCCTGGCTTCCCCTCCCCTCCTCATCCCTACTTCTTAGTTTTTCACCTATTGCTGGTGGTTATGGAACATAACCTCCATGATAAGTGAGGGAACACTGTAAATACAATTTTAAATCTACAAATATGCAGTATTAACATTAAAACAGAATGAAATATCAATGGTATATATTAAACAAGCACAGCTTAAATCCATAAAAATGGATTAAACATATTCAGAGTATGCAAAACAGACAAAATAGATGCAGCAGTCATTTTAACTAAGACTTAGCTGAAAGTTTTGTCTTAACAATGCTTAACTCAATTTAAGAGTGAATGTTTCCTACCTCAGAGGAAAGGATCTATAGGGAGGCGAAATGGTTAAACTATAGTGGTTTACTCCCAACCTGGAGTTCTCATTTCTCGTATTGCCACCATAGCTGATAATGGAAAAGCTCCTGGCTGGTAACATCTGGTTGGCAGCTGTTCCACTAGGAATGAAATTCTTCACCAAGTTTCTTTTCCAAAGTGGCAATGGGGAATTTTAGCATTTTTATTCCTGACACAGAAAGTATTTGAAAACCACATAATTTTCAAAATCTAGTCAGTATTCTGAACCTATTATACACAAAATTTACAAATTGTTTCTTTTCACATAAAACAGCACTTTATGTTTGAAAAATATTAATTCCTGTGCTGAAAAGGTTGTTTTTTAAACAAATCAACAATGTATGAATTGTTAGATCATATTTCCAATCATAGCAATGTCTTCAAAGCAGTTAACTTTTATGCATTGACATATTATTTTCTGCACAGAAAAGGCTGGGGTTTTTTGTGTGAAACAACCATGTATGGATTTTTCAAAGAACAAACTGTAAATTGCAAAGTTTGTGATCAGTCCAGGATTACTGTCATCAGGGTTTATCAACACTTGAAAAACATTTTCAAATATTCTTGAATATGGTTTGGATACAATATCAAACTTGGGAATGGTGACTATAATTTATTACCCAGATATTATGGAGTGGGCATAAAAAAGGATGTTTTTGACTCTTTTAATTTTTGTGTCCTCAGAGTTACTCTGCTATTGCTGACTGTAACAATAGTCCCAAAAATAAATTGAAACAAAAAAGAGCACCCATATTACTATTTCAAACACACACCCCCAAGGGCATTTTAATTCAGTGCCAAATTTAACACATAGGCACATTAAAGAAGAAAACAAAACAAAACAGCTATTTATTTATTTAAAAACATTTCTGTCTCTCCCTTGCTCAAGGCAACCTTCTATAGATTTTAATATTTTATCTTTCTTCCTGAAAGAATAGGCACATTAAGAATGCATTAAATCAATAGCATAAAACCAAATTAGCTACTGCAACTACACAACAGAACAAGCAGGAAAACAGGCCAATGCCTAGTTTTAAAGACAGATATTATAAAGGAGTACACATTTCAATAGGGAAGTTATCTGATGTTTCTTCTATAGAGGATCATCTCAAGAGTTTCGGGTCACTGAAGAAACAATTTTCAAAGAGGAGTTGTGTTAGCAGCTTTCAGCATATGCTTCTGATGCAATGACACTCCTTTTAAATACCACTTTATTTTCCTTAACACTGTCTTGAACTGGACTCTAATCTAGTACCTAATTTTACTTGCCAGAATAGTTTGTAGATATTAAAGTAAAGACAATCATGATTCTGCTTTTTTGACAGGACTCTACTAGCTAATTATATTTGTCGTAAAGTAAAATCAATCATGACGCAGTTCAGATCTTTTTCAAATGTTAGAGTGACCTGGGACACTGAGGGCCCTTCCACACAGCCCTATATCCCAGAATATCAAGGCAGAAAATCCCACATTATCTGAGTGTGGACACAGGGCCCATCCAGATAGCCCCTTTGTTGTGGAAACTTCCATAATAAAAAGAGGGTTGTCCAGATGGCATTCTGGCCTCAGGCAAGACTGTAATGGAGGCTGGGTAAGTTTATTTTAGTTTTAAAAGGGATTTGGGGGCTGTGGGGATGGGTGGGGGTAAGGTCTGTAGATGTTCTGCCAGTCCAGTCCCAGAAGAACATCTGGACATGCTTTCTGGGGTGGGTGTGACAGGCCCCCAGGAACATCTGTGTTTTTTTTAATGTGGATGCTCCTGTGATAAAGGGTTGTCTGCAAGCACTCTCAGATAACCCAGTTCAAAACAGATATTGTGAGATTTTTCTGCCTTGATATTCTGGGATATAAGGCTGTGTGGAAGGGGCCCTGGATAACTTTCACACAGCTGTATAAAATCTCACATTATCTGCTTTGAACTGGGTTATATGGCAGTGTGGACTCAGATAATCCAGTTCATAGCAGATATTATGGATTATCTGCCTTGATATTCTGAGTTATATGGCAGTGTGGAAGGGCCTTTTGATGAAGTAAACATGGGGTGCCTGCAAGATCACATGGAGCTCTGTGGCCAGCTGGGAGCAGCAACAGTGATATGGCCCATGAGATGACAGTCCAGCAAGGATGATGTGGTCTCAGCCTAGCTGGATAATGTGGACATTTCCTTTATGCTCCAGACTGGGCCCAGATTTACTGGCCAGTCTGAGAGAAGTGAAGACTTTATTTCCAAGTCTTCTACAACTGACATCAAGCATAATATTTACAATTAGAGATGGACAGTCCTGTCGGATCCATTTCCAGCCTAGTTCCATTTCTCTGAGTTGTTGCTGCTGCTGTTGTTTTCATTTATATCTTGTCATTTTTCCTATATAATAGGATTCAATATTTCCAGTAAAAGAGTCATGAACCCATTGACTAAACATACTGTATTTTCATAGATTTTTAAACTTTTATATGATGTAGTGTTTTCATATTTTAAAATGGTATATTTTGCTGAATATTTCTTTTTTTTTACTATGATTGATCATAACTAGAGGTAGAAAATGAATGGGTTTCTAATGAAGATTTCTGTCCATTTCTATATTCATTTCAGGAGATTTAGATTTTAAAACATCTCTCATTCTTTTAAATGATTTCTCTAGAGTGAAAAACTTTAGATAGGATGGATATTTGTTAAATTAAGTCCACATATAATGTTTTGTGTCTTTTTGCGGCGGCCGGGGGAGGGGGAGGATTATACCATGAGCATCAAAACAAACAAACAAAAAAGAACAGCAAAATATTTCTACAGAAATATCTGGGTCAGAAGCAGTATCATATATTGAATCTCTTCCGATTACAAAAAAAAGAGAATATAATTGCAATAGTTGGGTATATAAAGATATCTCCAAAGTCTGTTATATCTTAGCTGTGTACCTCAATTGTTAATTGCATTTATATTTTAATAAAATCTGTTCCTCTTGGATTCCTCAAGCTTTTCAAAATGCAGATAGCACATGGGAGATAATGGGATGTAGTAAGGGCATTATTATTTCTACTTCTGCAAAAGAAAAAAAAATACAATAAGGTACTTGAAGTCTCTCAAGAGCTGTGTCTCTTGAGGTTTCCAGTTTAATTTCCAGAACTAAGTTTGCTTGCTATAGCTTCAAAGAGAGCATCTGAACTTTGGGATGGTAATTCAGAACAAAGTGAATACCAAAACTGCTTTGATCCTCTCTCTGTAGTCAATATTTTTGGGACGTGTTAAAACAAAACACCTGGCAAGACTGTGTGAGAAGCCCAGCAGTACTATGTGACTATTGAATGTCAGACATCTTGAAGGAGCAGTTTCAAAATGAAATAATCCTTTTAACTTTGTTGAGATGGCTCCTTCTACCACTATCCTGTTACTAATTATCTGGTCACTGGATGCAACACCACAGCAGGAACCTCTTTGTATGTTTCATTCCACCTACAAAGAGCTATTTTTGGAAATCAGATGCATTTCTAGAAGAAAATATTATTCACCTGTAACAGATATCTGCAGCAGAATTCAGAGATAACAAAAATATGTAACTTCAGTGTGAACTTTTCTGGTAGGCCATACTATCCAAAGGTTCTGAACTGGCATCCAATTTTTGGGTTATTTTTGAAATATCCCAGTTTCACTTACTTCCTCCTACATTTACCCTTAGTTTACTAAGATTGCTGCAAACTGGGTTTAAAATGCAAAGGTAGATCGTATTCAGCAGGAGGATAGGATGAAATCCTATCATTTCCAGTAGACTCAATGAAAACCAGAAACAGATTGTTTCATCCTTTCCTACATTTATTCTTCTTCATCATTAATATATTTTGTCATTTTCAGCACACTCTGATGTCACCTGATCACATATGTTTCAGTTCATGAAATGTTGGAGGATATGAAAGTCCTACCTTCTTTCGAATGGTATATTTTAAACAATGTACTTTTGCTATAGGAATATTCTTTTCCCTAACACAGACATAGGGACCCACTTATGTGCTTCATGTAGAGCTCAACCTTTTTTCAGTTCCTTTGTGTCTCTCAAAAAAGCCCCATCTCAAAACTG
Organism: Anolis apletophallus; assembly: GCA_030556195.1. NCBI lineage: Eukaryota > Metazoa > Chordata > Lepidosauria > Squamata > Anolidae > Anolis > Anolis apletophallus. The sequence continues at coordinate 33,119,104 of JARBWK010000007.1, forward strand.
ACAAAAAGGAATTAGAATGGCCACAGTTGACTATGTTCACTAGGCCTGGTTTCTCCATGGTTTGTTTATTTATTTATTTATTTATTTATTATTTCGCATTTGTCTGTTCCCCCCCAACGGCTCGTGGCGACTTACAACAGTTCGTAAAATACAATTGTCAGATAACTCATAAACCACAGTAATACCATTAAGATGGAATTACAATTATAACAGTTGAAGCAACAAATGGAGTCGCAGTGGGCTGACAGCTAGGCGGTGCGAGCTACAGTTTAGCTAACTCCGAAGGCTTGTTGGAACAGCAATGTCTTAACTGCTCTCCTGAACGGGAGGAGGCCCTGGGTGGCACGGATGCCGGCGGGCAGTGCGTTCCACATGGTAGGGGCTGCAACAGAGAAAGCCCGGCGGCGGGTTGCGGACAGATGGTAGGTCCTCACATTTGGGATGACCAGGAGGTTTAGCTCTTCGGAGCGCAGTGATCTAGTGGGAAGATATGGGACAAGGCGGTCCCGCAGGTACACTGGCCCCAGACCATGTAAGGCCTTAAAAGTCAGGACTAACACTTTGAAGGCAATCCGGCATTCAATTGGGAGCCAGTGCAGTTCGCGCAGGATTGGCGTGATGTGGTGGCCAATCGGGACCCCTGCCAGGAGTCGCGCTGCAGCGTTCTGCACCAGCTTGAGTCTCCGGATTACCGACAGAGGAAGGCCAATGTAAAGAGCGTTACAGTAGTCCAGCCTCGAGATGACCGTGGCTTGGATCACTGTGGCTAAGTCGCGCCGGGACAAATAGGGGGCCAGCTTCCTCGCCTGGCGAAGATGGAAAAATGCTACCCTGCTGACGCTGGAGACGTGGGCCTCCATCGACAACAGGGGGTCCAAGGTTACTCCTAAGCTCTTAACAGAGGGCGACGGACATAATGTCACGCCGTCCAGGGTTGGAAGCTGAACATCCCTACAGCCCGGAGGACCCAGCCACAGGATCTCCGTCTTTGCCGGATTCACCTTCAACCTACTGGCTCGCAGCCATCCAGTGACGGCCTCAAGGCAACGGTGGAAATTATCGGGTACGGATTCAAGGCTGCCCTCCATCTTCAAGATAAGCTGGGTGTCATCAGCGTACTGATGGCACACCAGCCCAAAACTACGCACCAGCTGGGCAAGTGGTCGCATATAGATGTTAAATAAGAGGGGGGAGAGAATAGCCCCCTGAGGAACCCCGCAAAGAAGCGGGGAACCCCCGGAGACATCCTTGCCCCTCCTCACTCATTGTAGCCGGTTCTGGAGGAAGGAGGTCACCCAATTAAGGGCTGTCCCCCTAACTCCCCCTAACTCCGGCCCTGGCAAGGCGGTGAGTCAATAGATCATAATTGACTGTATCAAACACCGCTGTGAGGTCCAATAACACGAGCAGCGCCGATCCGCCCTGATCCAGCTGGCAGCGCAACTCATCCGAGATGGAGACCAGGACTGTCTCCGTCCCATGTCCCGGATGGAAGCCGGACTGGAAGGGGTCGACAGCTTCTGCGTCCAGTGGTGTGAACCGGTCGAAGGTGGGCCCAGCAAGAGGCCACAGAGTCTCAAGTTCACTAACTGTATCAATCGTGGCCGGAAGGTCCCGGCGGAGGGCCGAGATGTTGTCTGCAAAATAGCTCTGAAAAGCCTCGGCAGTGAGGGCCTGATTATCACTGTTTAGGATGGTAGGGACCATCGTCAGAGACCTAATTATCTTGAACGATTGTGCTGGGGGTGAGCTCGCAGACGCAATCAAGGTAGCATAGTACAATTTCTTTGCTTCCTTGATGGCTTTTTCATAAGCATATTTGAAAAGCTTATAAGTTGATTTCGAACCTCCGTCACAGAGTTTCCTCCACACGCTCTCTAGCCGTCTCTTCTCCCGCTTCATCGAACGTAACTCCTCAGTGAACCAAGGCGCCCGATTCCTACGGAGGCGGAGAGGGCGTCTAGGGGCGACCTCATCGAGAGCATTGGACAGTTTGATGTTCCAGGCGTCCACCAACTCATCGATGGAGGCACTGACAGACTCCAGATCCCTTAGAGCATTCAGGAACCTAGAAGGTTCCATAAGTCTCTTTGGGCGAACCCAAATTTGTTCGGCGCCCTTGCAGGGCGGGGGAGCCAGTTCTATCCGGATTCTCAGGGCACAGTGATCCGACCATGGTACCTCTATAATAGAGGCTAGATTCACTTGGACGCCTGCACAGAAGACTAGATCCAGGGTGTGACCAGCCTGGTGTGTGGGTCCGGAATCACAGAGGGAGAGACCTAGTGTTGCCATGGTCGACACTAGGTCTACTGCTGCAGGTGAAAAGGAGGCCGTGTCAGCATGGACGTTGAAGTCCCCCAGGACAATGAGCCTAGGGAACCTCAACGCCCACTCCGACACGGTCTCCAGCAGCAGGGATAGCTGGTGCGCTAGACGCTCGGTACACCAAGAGAAAGGCTATACTCTCCTAGGAGTCCCACACAAGCCCAGCGGATTCAACCCCTGGGGCATTCAGCGCAGGTACCGACCTGAGAGATAACATATCACGGGAGAACATAGCTACCCCCCCCCCGCCTCCCAGTTCTGCTCTGGTGAGTGATGACATAACCAAGGGGGACCGACTCATGGAGGTAGATCTCATCACCATCCTGGAGCCAGGTCTCGGTCACACAAAATAAATCAGGTGTTAGCTCGGAAACAAAGTCTTGGATGGTGGCGGTCTTGTTCCTAATGGACCGGGCATTCACCAATACCAGAGTAGAAGGGGAGGAAGCTGGTAGTCTGCCAGCAGTGTACTTTGGAATAGGACGCAGGTCAGAATGGGCCAGAGTCTGTTTGTGACTCTGGCGGATTCTCTCTATTGGCCTGCGCCTACCGCCATATGTCCCATTCCCACAGATCGTTGGAATCAGCCTCCTGGTCACTAGATCCCCTTGAGGTGTTGCGGGTTCAGCTTCCGACAGACCCCTTGAAAAGGGCCAGGGAGCGGTCGGGAGGAGGGTCAGGCCGGTCCGTAGCGGGTGACTCCTTGACTCTGGGACCCAATCCAGTTGGAGCGGGGGTGTATGCAGTCACTCCTGGAGAACGGATAGGGCCTGCATGGGAGGTCCTTGGGATAGGATGCTCAACCTCTGGGTTGGTCGCGAGGGTGGTCGAGGTGGATCAGGTGGCTTTTGTGGTGGAGTGGGCTCCCGGGGTGAGTGAGTTACTTTACTGACCCTCGTGGGGGCGGATGGGGGGTTTTTTGTTCTCCTTTGGGGGTCGGAGAAGGTGGCACTTCTCAAGGAGATGTAGTTAGCCCCCCAGAAGGTTCTGGGCCTGTGCTTCATCCGCCTTCGATGGGGATTCTTTAAGGCCCATTTGCTGCTAGAATCTCTATTAGGAATTCCCAATAGCTTGTCATCATGCTCCACAGTTGTCTGTTGGAGGTTGCTTGCTTGAACCGAGCCAGGTGCTTTTCTGCTTCCCTCAAGGAATGGTGCTTTAGGTTTTGGGGCTGCCTGTAGAGTAGATGGGCAGGCAGCTGAGGGGGAGGAGGGCAGGCAGCACTGGCTCCTCCTCTGGCCACGCCTCCGGCCATGCCTTCGGCCACGCCTCCAGCCACGCCTCCACTGTGGTGGAACCGCCTCCTGGCTATCAGGGGGAAGAAGAAGAAATGGTGGAGGCTTCGACGCCATCTTGGAGGAATCTGGTCGATCGGGCGCCATCTTGGGGGAAGCTGGCCTAATGGCCCTGGCCCCCGGAGCCTGTAGCAAGGCCGCCCGACGCCGGGGGCGAGCTCCCGGGACCGTCGCCAGGACGGCAGAGACGTCCAAGTAGGGAGTAGGCTTCACAAGGGGCTGTGCAGACAAAGGGCAGTCTCCCGGTCCCTCAATTGAGCCGTCCCCGCTGTGCATGCCAAGCACACCAGGTGTTCTCCTCAGGGGTCGGAAAGACCCCGCTTGGGTGTGTTGGAACGTTCCTGAGTCTCCTGCTTGGGCTTCCTCCTGGGGGGACCCGGAGAAAGGGCCTCCTGGTGAAGCCCTGGGGATCTCCCTGAAGAGCGCGCCCGTCGTTATGGGCGATAAGGGTTGGTGGCTGTAGCTGGAAAAGGCAGACAGCATATCGCCCAACCTTCTCAGCTGGGAGACCAGCAGATTGTATTGTTGAAAAATCATACCCAGGGAGAGGCAGGTATGTCCCTGTGAAATCCTCCACAGATCTTCTGGCAAGAAGGTGGGTGGGATGGAGTCCAGGCCGCTCTGGCAGGTGCACCCAATGGCGTTTGGAAAAATGTCAGTGCTCACCCCCACCGAGGTTCTGGGGGTTCTGGGGGGACCTGCCACAGCAGTTTCATGCTGGAGGTCAACCCCTTCCAAGTGGGGGTTAACCCCTGGGCTGGAGGTCGGTTCTAAATGGTTCTAAATTACTTACAAAACTAAAGTTCTGGTGGTGAAAAGTAGGTGGTGCTGGTACTTCGCTTCTATAGGGTTGCTAAAGTTCTGGTGGTGAACATTTCAGAACTCTAACAAAACTTTCAAAATTTCGTTATAAATGGCAGTTCCTAATTGGTTATGTCTTAAAATCAATTTTAATAATATAATAATGACATTTTGAAAGTTTTGTTAGAGTTCTGAAATGTTCACCATAAGAACTCTAGCAACATTATAGAAGCAAAGCACCAGCGCCACCTAGTTTTCACCACCAGAACTTCAGTTTTGTAAGTACTTTAGAACCATTTAGAACCATGGATTGCCCAGACCTAATGACCACTCTAAAATGTCTGGTGTCATGATGCACAAGAATAAAAGTTTCACACATCCTCATTAACAATTATATAAGATTTACTGATTAAATTTAAAGTATAGCCTCCATGTCCACAGGACCCACATATCCACTTTCATTAATTTACATCTGACGAAATATATAATCCCTAGGCATTTTCTAGGTCCTTCTGTGTGACTCTATGTTATTTTTGGGTGAGAAATCCTTCATTTCAACAGAGTTCACTACAATCCATGATTTTTTGTATCTACACAAAATCGGGGACTGTATCACCTGTGTATACAGAGAATCATACATTATATTCAAACTTTTCAATAAACATTGTGATGTAGGATTGAAATTAAAGCCATAAAGCACATGCTATGACAAGTTCAAAATTAAAAGCAGACCAATTAGAGAAAAATGAGTAGCAATTCCTAATTAGAATGTTCTTTAAAAACAAGTCTGTTTTAAAACAGCTGACCTTTGCTTTACACAGAATCCAGAGACATGTGAAACCCCAAGGGCAAATGTATTTCAAATTGCACACATTCTGTGAAAAAGAAATGGATTTGGTTCACTTTTTTAAAAAAAAGACCAAACTAGACTTTTGAGTGCAGCTACTGTTCATCGGTGGTTTACCGTTCATCAGTGGTTTCGTCAGCAGTGAAAAAGATGAAAACCACATTAATATCCAATTAATCTTGAGGGCATTAGTTACCTGCAGCATGGTGAATTGTTCCATGAACAGAGAAGATATAAGTAAATCCTATACCATTTAACGATCTCCCACTTTTTTGCTATTCTCTCCAGATTTGTAATTGCTTGCCACCCTTAAAGAGAAGTAAAACAATATTATAAACAAGTAAAAAAAACCTGCATGAATCCTGTTAGCATCTGGTATGTGTTACACAGTTGGATAACTGAGTGTTCAACCATTTCTGGCAGAGGCACTTCCGCCTCTCTGCTACACTTCTTGTCATTATGACAATTTAATTTGGAAAATCTCATTAGGTCCAATACTAAGAAGGTATACACAACTTGCAAGTCATCAAGCCTGCTAGAAACTCAATGAATTTCAATAAATTTCATTGTATGAATAAGTAGTTGTTTTTGTCGTCATCGTCATCATCATCGTCATCTATTTAATTCTTTGTATGACGCCATCACTTGCATGGTGGTTTACAAGAAAAGAACAACCACAATAGTTCCCTGCTTTTTGAATTACAATCTAATTGACGACATGAAACAAAAGGAAAAGGAGATGGCAGTGTGGGAGGAGATTGTATCCAACAGATACTGCATTTTATTATCTCCCTCCAAAGTCAGAGTAGTGCCGGTTGGGATGGAGGGAAAGCCTTTCATTATAAACCTGCTTTGTTGGGTTTTTAGGACAAAAGAGAGAGAAATGTGACTGAATGACATGGCAGGAAGTAATAAGTTTGTACAATACAACTCTATGGTATTATTGGACCAGAAGTTCTTAATTTTAATAGGTTTTGCTTTTGGAGAGTTTAGAAGTAATAACAGTACAGTTAACTACTACTTGGAAGCTTGCAACTTGGAATTTGCTAATTTCTTTTAGAAACTAGGCTACCAAGTTGTACAGCATTATCATAAATAAATATGCTTTACAATAAACTAATTGACTGAAGAGTCAATTTTGCCATGAGGCAGAGCAAGATGGCTGTCCTGTGTGTTTCACATATAGGTAATAAAATGATTAATTAGTTTATTATTAATGTATAACAGATGAAACATTGTTGAATGTTGTGCCCTAGGTAAAATGCTGTTTTTTGTTGTATTGAATGGACTTCACAGATTTTAAGAACAAAAGGGAAAGCAAAGTGATTAACTTAAGCTTCCCAATATAACATTAAAGTTGCTATCACATAAACACTGTAAGGTACTATGTCCCACGATGAAATAATAAAACAATTTAGGGATGTGCAAAATTCCAATAGTCGATTCAGAATTCGGCTAAATTGGGCAATTCAAGATTGGTGGATGAAAGCTTTCTGTGGGTTAATTTCCTTAGAATGCTTTTATAGCTATTATTGGGTTACTGTGAGTTTTCTGGGCTGTTCCAGAAGCATTCTCTCCTGATGTTTTCCCTGCATCTATGGCAGGCATCCTCAGAGGTTGTGATGTCTGTTGGAAACTAGGGCAAGTAGGGTGGGACAAGTGGAATATCCAGGGTGGGAGAAAGAACTCTTGTCTGTTTGAGGCAGGTGTAAATGTTGCAATTGACCAACTTGATTAGCCTTGCAGTTTCAAGGTCTGGCTTCTTGGTGCCTTGGGGAATCATTTGTTGGGAGGAATTAGCCATAGATGTAGGCAAAACATCAGGAGAGAATGCTTCTGGAACATAACCATATAGCCCAGAATTCACACAGTAACCCAGTGATTTCAGCCATGAAAGCCTTCAACAATGCATAGCAATGATTGTTTGATTGCTGTCATTTTTCCCGAAATGCTTCCTTCCATTCAAACATTTGGCTTGGTTCTACACTATAAGGCCTTTCTTAAAAAACAAATCAACAAATGAACCAAATTTCTCAATTTTTTTCCAGCAGGCATACTTATTTTTTATCACAATACATTCATTGAATTAAAATCTGTTTATCTTCAAAAAGGGAGATTTAGCTATCTGGCAGAGGAACGCATCTACATTTTGGTAGCTGTATTTGGCTGTCATTTTCAATTCAGAGGACAAGTGAATTATGAACAGCTAATGAGGCAAAGCAACAATATGGTAAATGAGTGAAGCCCCAAATTGATAGCCAATGTTAACAGCTCCCAGCCAACAGCTTTCACTGAGCTCAGGCCATCATAAAATTATTGATGTTGCTCTAGATTTTAGGTCCCCAAATTCTCTAATGAAGAAAAAAATAGTTTTTTGCAAGCTGTACTTCATTACAAAGCCATTACATTTCATCAGAAAATATAATTCACAGTTGATACTTAATAGTGTTTGTTGTAGAAAAGATGGCTATAGAAAGAAAATATAAAAAGTGGAGGAAGTCGAAAGATGATAAACAACCAATGATAAAATATGTAAATTGAAATGCACAACAGTTAATTCATCCAACAAAGTTTGAACTTGAAAGCTGTCTGAGTAACTAAAAGGAAATGATACAATGACAGATATATGGGTAGCAGTGACAACTGTTTCTAGTTAATTCATGTACATTCTGTATTCAATGCATGTTGCAAAAAATAAAATCCAGGAACTATAAAATATGAAATGTCTGCTGATTGAGAAAGTACTGATGGGATGTTCACAATGTTGATTATTCAGACAGGTAGAACAATTTTGTCTATTTCCATCTGTTGAAGTAAAGATTAAAAATATATAAGTGAGTGTGCAATTAAACTGTGAAATTTGTTCCTATAAAGTGTAGCAATTGCCATCAAATTATAAGAATTTTATTCATAGAAGATAAAGCTAGGAACTATCATTCAATAGGAAAACATTTAAAACTGGAATACACAACAGTTTATTTTCAAAAGGAAGGTTAGAATGTGGAAGCTATCAGAGTAAGTGCACAGATTGTATGTGGATAGCATTGAAAACTATTTTACACATGTGATGTTTCAAAGGCTAAAATCTAACAACCAGAAATCACATGCCTGTGAAATTTAGGATATTTTCTGACCCTAGTAAAAAGTGTAGTGTTGGGGTATATATATATATATATATATATATATATATATATATATATATATATATATACATACTCTATATTCAGATGAGTTTTGTGCAGAATTAAGTGTGTTTCTTAGGGATGGAATGGCTATCCAATAATTTCCCAAATCTGGTCAAAAGTGGTGTTCTCACCCACTGATAAAATTCCAATGAGAAAAAAAAATACTGCTTGCTATTTTCCTGGAAAACAGCACAGCTTTGTCAACCTTGCACATCCTTAAAAGCTGCACAGTTGGAATACCATGCAATGTCATACACTGAGACTAACCACAAGTGCACAAGTTTTATAAGCATAATAATAGCTCAACATTGAAAAGGTGGAACACAATCATTTAAAAAATATTTTCCCATTCTTACTTTCATGCTCACCTTCTTCTGTTTACTCAGTTCACGGCTATTCTATTCCATGGTGTTCTATTCTATTTGTCTTTGATCCACTCCTTTAGGCTTTACACAAATCTACCTTTTGGCCAAAATATGTGATCCTGTGCTTTTCTTTTCCATTTCTGGCTATCCCATCAAGCACGAGGTCTGTCCAAAAGCCACTTGTGATGTCTTGGTATCCAGTTCGTTAATCACCATGTCCATTGGTTGTCTTTTCTTGGTGCTTTATGCCCTGCCCATCTTTTTGCCTCATAAATCTCATTTACCATATTGTGTATCCCAGTTCGTTGACACAGCTCTTTGTTCCTGATTTTATCTTTTATTGTCATGCAACACATCCTTCTTCCCACTGCTCTCTGAGTCACCACCATTTTTCCTTCTCTAATTTTGTTGTTGTACATGTTTCAGATGCATATAACATTGCCAGTAGAACTGGATTACTGTTGAAGATATCTGCTCTGACCTTCCTTAGCAGCTTAGCATCTGTGAGTGTTGTGATTGAGCCCACGGCTCTGCCTGTGAGTAGGGCTGGGGAGGATGCTGAATCCACAGCATCTGACTGTAGTATGGAACTGGGTGGGGCTGAGAGTAACCCAAACGCTGGAGCAGGCAGAAAGAGGGCTGCAAGTGATTCCAGCAGGGAAAGTTTGGCAGGGAATGATTGGGATACACTAAGTTTCGAAAGATGCTGGGGATCTTGGAGGGACTCACAAAGGGTTTCAGCTGCAGAAAGGGAAGCAACTGCATCGCCTAATCAGGGGGAATTGTCCTCTTCGGGCGAGTCTGATCTCTATGTCTATTTAATGTGGGCTTTTTTGGGAGTTTCCTTGTGGCGAGCAAAGGCTTGTTTCTTGGTATCCTGTGTTGTATCCTGTTTGGTATCCTGATATCTTGCATCGTGTTCCTGATCCAGTTTACTTGTGAGTTGAGGTTTTACTCTGCCCTTTTGGGCTGAGCTGCTGCTGCTGCAGTTGGGAAAGGTGGGTGGTTTTGGGTTAAAATGTTCTGTTTTCTGTCCAGCTACAGCCATGTGTTCCTTGTGGCGGGGTTTGAACTTCGCTGGACGTTCTGTGTCACAAGCTACAAGAATAGTATTTTAGATATGGAGGGAGGTTGACAATGTGCTTTGTGGGGATTACGATGTATGTTGTCCCCATGCATGCTACGCCTGTGGACCTTGGATTGTCTCCTCGTTTCTCCATCTTTCTCCTCCCCACAACTCTGGACCGGTTATCAACTACGCTATTTGCTCAACCCTCTGAGGACATCGCAGATGACGTCTCTACTTTGCTTTTGATCATTCTTTCAGCAATTTTTGGGTTTCTCCGTGGGTTTTTTGGGTTTTGCCCAGTTAGGCTAGTTTTTTGTTAGTCCCATTTCCTGTACAATAAACTCTTTGTTATTCCTTTTTTACTCTTGGGTTTGGCTTTAATTGGCATCTGCATCATGACAGTTAGCATGGTCCAGTTTAAATTAACAATTTTGGCAATATTATTTCCCTTTGACACACTACTTTTTTATTCTGATGTGACACACTTCTGACAACAGTTTTATATCAGTTGCCCACCCTATATTGATGCTTTTTATGATGTTCACACATGCTGGATTTAAACCAGCTTGATGCAGAGCATTCATGGCTACACTCTTGGAAATAGTGTAGTTGTGCTGTCTTTTAAGATACTATGATTTACCATTTTACTTGCAAAATAAGCAGATGTAAATTTGACCTATCTCTGCCTAGTATATTGTGGTATTATGTTTCAAGTAGTTACTGTGACGTGTAACATGTGCATATTATATTTTGAGCAATTTTTATGTGGAGCCAGAGGACAACTAACACATCAATGTATCTTTATATGAATAAAATACCTCCATTGGGTTTACTAGATGTATAGGCAGTACACATTTTATAGATTTACCAAGGAGCTTTTGAGTATATTTACCCCTCAAGTTCCATATTGGCTGCCACTTGCTATTAAAGTCAAATCTTATTAAGATAACCGAGCCATTACAGTCTGCTTGATTATTTATGGCTAATAATGTTTCCTTAATGTTTTTTTGGTCTTACTAAGAATGGGATCTTTTTGTATTAGTACATAATAAACTGAGTATGAGCTATAGAGTTGTGGCTTCTTTCCTTGAATGTAAAGGTCATGGACAATGGTTTCTGGGCATATTATTATCATGCTTTTCATTTGGAGATGGACAGAGCTATTCTTAATACAGCTATTTATTCATGGGGGCACATCCAAGACAGTGATTCCATTCAAATAAATGATAATGCCTCTATGGAAATCTAGTCCTGAACAATACACAAGAAAGAAATCCAGTCTAGCTTTCAGTTGGGTATGAAATTATACAGCAATGTCTAATGACTACAGGAACAAATATACCGCCATCCACATTCTTGGATTTATTTAAATTATCCTTAAAAGAGACCAACACTTTGTATATTTTCTTCTTCACTGATAGATGAAGAACACCAGGGAATAAGTAATATCTCTTCTCATCCTATCTTCACATTGATCAAGAAAAAATTTGCAAATCATTTAAAAAACCTATATATTTTACATATATTTTAGTTGAATGTGAACACTCATACACACCCATTTCACACTCATTTCTCAGCATATGTATAAATCCTCACATAAGCCAAATTACACCAACTACATGCAAACAATGATACCCCCTTTCTTATTTTCATGTCTTTTTATGCAGAAATCTTAAAAAAAGAAAGTTGTGTTCAAAAGTAAATTACTTTGAGTTCTTCGCTTCAGCCACTTATTATAGTCAACAAGTATAAATATCCCCAGCATCTAAGCTAATGACAGTATTTATCTGTTATTGTTGCTAAAAATAAAGAGTGTGTGGGAGGGGGTGTACCTCATCATTACAAAGATAATTAAATACACGGGGATCCCAAACTAAACAAACTTAAAAGCCATTTTGTTTAGTTTAATGGAAATATCTGCAGTGTTTTTCTGTCATTGTTGGAGGTCAGTGTCCTTCCAACATGACTTTGAATTGGATATCTTAATTGGCAGCCCACAATGTAGATGACCTATAACTGACCAATGGGCCCTCCCTCAAATTATTGTAGTAGCCATCTTTGCCATTGAAAAAAATGTGCATGGGAAATACATGAGAGGCATAAATAAAGTAAACTGAGAGTAATGTCCATGGGTTAGATCTAATCTAAAAGCTTATAGCTACTAATCCATCACATGTATCATCAATGCTAGGGATGCACTATCTGACTTGAAAATAAATCAAGCTGCTTTAGGTGTGATATTTGAACTTTTCCCCCCAGAAAAGGCCCCTATTTACAATGAAAAAGGTATCATCGGTTCCAATGAGCCCTGTAAGACTATGGAGTCCCACTTATGCTGCATTCAGACTGAGAACTTTGGGGAGGGAGGGAGAGAGTATCCAATCATTCAATCAGAGTTTCCCCCCCCTCTTTTTAACTGTACATCAAATATGAAGATGTTATGTTTAATATGGTTGCAGGTTATAAACATATGAATGATAGATAATATATACAGATATTTATGCATTTCCTTTGCAATCTTATGTAGACACACCTACTTATGTCCTTTTAATTGTACAGAGAGATGCTGATTTTAAACTGCTGTATAGTGTATTAAAATGAAGCCTATTAATTCAGTAAAATAAATATGAGGCCATTTGTCAGAAGAATGTTTAATCACATAAGTCTTTCATCAGTGTCTGTGGCTGAAGGCAAGTGACTATGTGCAAATATCATGAATATATAAATATGAAGGAATGCTGCATTATAGGATGTGTGTGTAAAATGGGGGTCCATTGCAAAAACAATCATATGACAGAGATATATTGTGGTCTATCAAGGTATATGGTTAGAAGGGATCAGAATCAGGTGTAGAGGTAGGTATATCCTTCCACTGCTGCTTTGTTATGTCCCAGATATTTGTTCTTGCTCTTACGCTAAAAGGATTATATTCCAAAGGCATAGAGGTAAAGATGGGATATAACTTTCAAATGATACAATGTTCATTACATTTTTAAAAAGAGAGATAAAAAGATAACATATTTTAATTAGCAAAACCCATGCTCATGTTTTTGTTTTTGAAAATTAATGAGTTTGGGTTCTTTATGTTTGTCTTATATTTGTCTGTCCTAATATACAACTAGTTATCAGAGAACGGAGACAAAGTATGAAAAGGCCTGTCTCTCTCTCTCTCTCTCTCTCTCTCTCTCTCTCTCTCTTCCTCCCCCCCCCCACACGCGCACACACACGACCTTAATTGACATACAATAGCAAAATTACAGCACAGGCATATACAAAAAAAGGAAGTAACAGATAAAAAGGCAAACATACTTAACAGTTACTAATCTCAAGAATAAAATTTGCAACAATCTCACAAAGGAATACATCAGAGTTGTTTAGAAGATAAGGAATTTTGTAACAATTTTGCCATTGGGAACACTGCGTAAAAATGGAATTCCTGAATTTCATCCATATATTATCATATTTGGGGCAAACAGAGAATGGTGAAGCATTTCAACAGAGACCAAGTAACAAGAACAAACCCTTTTGGAACATTCCCCCATTTTTATATCTCTCATCCAAAAGACCTGTTGGCAACTTATTACATCTTGCAGTCGACAAAGCTCTCCTCTGATTGCAGTTTTACTACCTTGCATATTTTCTAAAACTTCACTCTTTATTTCGTGTATTTCCAACTTTCTATTCTTTTTCTTTTTATATTGTATCAAGATTTCAAAAATGTGAAGATATGCTGCCATGATTCCATACTTGCATGGAATTAATGATGTAGTAGAGGAACAAGTTGTCTTTGCTGCAAGAATCAGATTATGAAAGTCAAGATCCAAAAGTCTGCTCTTGACTGACTTGCAGCCTTCCACATTTGTAAGCATTAAGAATACTTCCAATGATGGGCTGATTGCTTCAATCTTTTTAGGATCAAAGAGTACGATTCTGAAATAAATGATCTGATAACAGAGAGGGAATATAGCTATCAGGGTCTGTTTGGAAATGTATATGCAGCCAAAATTGTAGAGCTCTCATCCATGCCAAGGTTTCAAGAATGGTTTGACCTGTTTGAATGCATAGAACAGTGTAAGGCACATATCCAGGGATCCCCATTAGTTTCCAGAGAAAGTTGTAATGCAGTGTATTAAATGATTTATTGATTGCAGAAATCCAAATTGGGGAACTATACAGTAACAGAGAATCAATCTTAGACTCAAAAACTTTGAGGGCAGCAAGGATGTATTGATTACTTTTACTGTAAAAAATTCCTACAATGTTGGTATGTGCAGAAGCCATTACTGCTTGTCACTGTGAGAGCCATGACAGGTATCTGTAGCAAATACCAAGGTATCAAATGTAATTGAACTGTTCAGTTTTGTGGTCTGATCTGTCGAGACATGGGCCTCCACTTTTTGGCAAAAATGATAATGTTAGATTTAACATAGCTAATTTATAGTTTATTTATTTCACAGTAATTGGCAAAGCAATACATTAAGCATTTAAGGATGATAATAGATAAGGACAATAGAACAGCATCGTCTGCATATAAGAGTAAGGGGTAGGGTTGTGCACATATTAAGTTGGACTGGAATTGATTTGGAAAATTTGGTGATTCGGTTGCGGAATCCCTGAAATCAGGAAGGGGAGACACGAAAGGTCAGCTGGAACAAATCAACAGTAGCCAGGTCTTTTGGGGTTAAATGCACTCTACCTGAAACAGAGGTCCACCAAAGGGGCTCCTAGAGAAAGGGGTTTGTACTTGAGGCAACATCTCTTTTCTTCCCTAGGTATTGTCCTCCATTTCTTCTGGAAAACTTCCCTAGGTGCCTCTTTTAGAGAGGACCCTACTGGGAACTCGCTTTCCCAGCAGCACTTTCATGGGGAGGACATTGAAAAGCCTCTGAGCTCATCTCAGGGCATGATGAGAGTTTAAGTTTTTTCTCTCTGTGTTTCTCAGCCAAAAAATTGTTCTGATTGGACACAACCTGTGACTATAATTCCCAGAACCCTCTCTTGGTGGTTTGTCTTATTTTTTAAAAAAGTTATGGTAAAAACGTAAAATAATTCCAAAAAAAAAATCACCAGATAGGTGAATTGTTATTAAATTTGGCAGACCTACAGCCATAAATGTGGTCTACAACCAAGGTAAGTTTAATGTAGATAGCCCCACAAAATTACTGAGTAACAACCCTCTAAAGTTTCCCTATTGTAACCAATGGAGTGAATCTCTTCTGAATGAACTCACCTCCAATTTGAGCAATTTCCCAGTAAACCGAATGGGTTCTAACATGGATTTGTTTTAAGCATACCAACATGTACACCAATCGACATCATCGTTTTTTAAAAAATTATCTGTGAATAGTAAATAGATTGAAACTGCAAAATGTATAATGACAGAACAAACCATCTTCTAGAGCACCCAAAAGACCTGAACTAGGAATTAAAACTCATGTAATACTTGCATGCTGTTTGCAATTTATATCTTTTTTAAAAAAACAACTCTCAAATGATGGACAAGAACTATCCTGTGCCAAGGGACCTTGGGTGAAGACCATGGACAGTGATTATGGCAGAAATGCTGCCTCTGCCTGACCTTGATATTGACAAAGGACAGGGAGGAGCACCAATTGTGCCATTAAATTGGAAAAGGAGCCAGAAGGTCCGCGTTTCACCCATGGCTTTAAAATCTGACAAAAACAAACTATTGTCATTTTCTGCCTTTCAGAACTGTTTCTTGAGACAGACACCTCACTCTTCCTAATGACAGGAATGCCCTGATGCATGTGGAGGAGGATTTGACTATGGCTGAGGTCTCTGCCTTTCTGCTCTCCGAGGAAAAAGCCTAATATGATATACTCAAACCTTGTGTTCTTGTCATATGATGAGTGACTTAGGTCACCCCCACTGGAACCACCAATGTGTTGACATTTTTAGTTCCAGCATTTTGCTTGTGAAATATTTGAGTCTGGGTTGCACTGGTCACATAATCATTCAGCAGACTCGGCTTATGATCTATCAGACTCTAACTAGCAACTCATGCTGAAAAGTATTCCTATTTCAGCTCTGGCTTAAGATGTCGTGTTGCCTGAAGCAGAATACCGAATATATTTCCACTACATCCTGGAAACAAGCTTTGAGTAATTGTGCTGCAGCATTCAGACATCAAATTCTGCATTCCTATATTGTTTTCATTTTGAAGAATGTAATCTTCATAGAAAAGAGCCCTGAAAATAATCTGAGAGTGCAACTCTGAAAGGCACTCACATTCTGCTGTCTCAAGAGGGTCAGTTCTTATTGTCGCATGAGTGGGGTTGGCCCTGCTTCTGTCTCTTCTGTGAAATGCTGGGGGTTTTCACCAAACAATAGCATGTGTTCTCTGGCTGTGGAGAATGCTAGCAGTAAGTGTACTCAAATATATGAATGGTGGCACAAGTGTTTTATTGTCCATTGATGCCAATGAGTTCAGAGCAAGAGATATTGAAAAGAAGGGTTTGTTTTGTTCTTTTTGGGGGGATGGGAAGAGATCTTGGCTGCAAGGTGTGGTTTTTACAGCACCCAATAACTACTTCAATTGGCAGTCCACCATTCTTTTCCCCATTATCTTTCTCTCTCTGTTTGCACCTGTGGATACAGCTGTGCCTTTCCTCATATCCTTCTCAAAATAAGTTGAAGTTTTCAACTGGCTCCAAATTTCTCCTACTCTCTCTTCCCTTTTTTGGTAAAAAATGTGAGGCATTAAAAATTCATATTGGAGTAACCTCTTCATGTAATTATTTATAGGTGAAAAGAACTGGAGGAAGAGAGATAAAGATAATTCATATGGATATAGTTACATAACTATATCTCATTAAATAAAGGTTAACATTATATATAACTTTATCCTGTTAAAGAAAAGGCAAAACAGAAGTATATTTTTCATGTCTTTGTATCACTTTCCTTACCTGGCAGGTGTTCCTATAAATATTGGCAGGGCTATCCCATTGTTATTTTTCAGACTATTCTACCTAACTCTTCTCTCGGGTTTCTAAGAACTTTGAGAATAGGAAAACAGCGGGGACACCGAAACAACCATTTATTATCCTGACAAGCTCAGTCTCCCTGCTTCTTTTGTTCCCCATATCTGTTCATTGTGACATTGCCAGTCCTTGTTTGGGTGAATCATCAGAGTTTTGGAGCCCATGGTATACATGGTGTGTGTGTGTGTGTGTGTGTGTGTGTGTGTGTAAAAGAAGTCTGACTTAAGCCTATGCTTTCAAGAGAGAGGTCAATCAATGAGCAACAGAAGATGTCTATGTTCTCTACAGGTATAACATCTTGTAAGTTATTCCCCCACACTGACACAACCCAGGATTAAACACAGTTAACAATGCCTAACCATGCCTGCAGCTTAAAATAACATGTGGGGAGACTTGTTCACAGTACAGTTTGTCCCAGTATTTTATATCATCTTCCAGTTCTTGGGAAGGATTTTCCAATGCCACTTTTGCAGATTCTTCAACTGTTTTCTGGTACACTATGAAATCCATCATAATAATCTCATAAAAATGCTCCTAAGTATTTTATATATATATATATATATATATATATATAGACAGCTTTGTTGATCCATCACATCCAAATAGCAGCAGTACATTCACCTTTGCACTCAGTTTAATAGAATCAACTCATTGTTGAAAAATGGTGCTCACAACAAGCAGGATACCCAGCTGGGCAGAACTGTAGAACTGTGAGTTACTTGCATATCATTTTCTTGTATTCAATTGTTCTGAAGTGTTGCTTTTTTCCTGCCTTGTGCACATTGTGGGAAATAAGCATGCTTTCTTCATCTCACTCTTCTCTTCACAACACATAAATTCAAGTGAGGAAAGAGACCTTTCCATTTTAGTCAAATAAAGAGAAACAAACACAGAGAGAAAAACTAAAAGCATTAAAGTTCACATTCAGGGATGAAAAAGAAAATCAGGATCAACAGTTTGTGGCTGAAGTATGTTTAACTACAGTGGTGCTGGGGAGAGGAGTAGAAAACCGAATAATATACCGTAATAACTTAATTTTATACCATCTCCCTGAAGGGACTCGGGGTGGCTTACATGTGGGACAATTGCCAGTAGAAACATAAAAGCAAAGCAATCCATAGCATAAAACATATTAAAGTAGGAGCATCATAAAATACAACAACCAAAATAAAAACACAGTAAACATGGCAAAATAAAACAGAGTGCATTGAAGCTCCTATCAGACCACATTTAACATAAACCAGTGAATGTCCATACTCAGAGAAGCCATGTTGGCCATGAAACAATACATGGATTTTGTTGTATTTTGTTGAATGAGTATAAACCAGTGGTTCCCAACCTATAGTTCATGGACCACCAGTGGTCTGCAAGAACTAAAATATGGTCCACAACTACACCATTACTACACGGAGGCAACGAGAATGACTGGTCTCATGAAACCCTCTTGTATATTTGTACAAGTAACTATTGACCGATGAGGGAGAAGTAATAGAGAAATGTATAGATTTTCTTTTTCCTTTTTAAATTCTTAATTTATATTGATATAAAATGGCATAATAATTACAACTAGAACAAACAGTTACAAACAAAACAAACACAAGAAACAGAATATAGTTTTCTGTGGTGAGCAGATGGCAACTACTGGATTGCATACATTTTTTATCAGAAACTAGAGCTGATGTGGTCCATCCAATGCAATTTTCTGAATTGGCACCCCAAATAACCAAAACAAATCTAAAGTTGACCAAAAACATATGCATAACCCTTTCGGTACTAATGTTGGATAGTGGTCCCTGGTCACGTTATCCCTGGTTAAGTGGCCCCTGATCAAAAAAAGATTGGAACTGGTATAGAGTCCTTGAACCCCTCTCATAAAGACATCACTGCAGAGTCTGATCCTACACCTAAACCAGGCATGGATAATTTGTCACTGAAGAAACTGTTTTCAACAGGGCTGCCTTGCCTGAGACTGCTTGCTAGCTGGGAGATATAGGTATTGGATTGTATAGGGCTGAAACTTCAGAAGGACAAGAGAGAGAGAGAGAGAGAGAGAGAGAGAGAGAGAGAGAGAGAGAGAGAGAGAGGAGTTGTGAACTTGAAACATTCTGATAGCAATTGCTATCCTCTGTACTCCTTGAGTAGGAGCAGGAGTTGTTGTGCCACCTCTACCTTACCACACAGTTCACAGGATCTGGGGCAATGTAACAGGGATAACCGCCACCAGCTATGATAATATTAGTCACTTGAAAGACCAAACTCAACATTGCAACAGCTGCTGCAATGGTAAAGAGGCTGGGGGTCCAGTTGGACCCACTGCTGACTATGGAGGCCTAGGTCTCTATGGTCAGCAGACCCACATTTTTCCATCTGCAACAGGCTAGACGGCTGATGTCCTACCTCTCTGTGGGCGACTTGGCCATGGTGATCAAGGCGATGGTCATCTCGAGACTGGACTACTGTAACGCCCTCTACATCGGCCTTCCTTTGTCCGTGATCCAGAAACGTAAACTGGTTCAGAATGCAGCAGCTCGCTTGCTCCCCAGGGCTCTGGCTAGATGCCACAAAACTCCCATCTTGAAACAGCTGCACTGGCTCCCAGTGGAGTACCGGATCACGTTCAAAGTGCTGGTTTTCACTTTTAAGGCCTTATATGGTCTGGGGCCCATGTACTTGAAGGACCATCTCCCTCCGTATGTTCCCCAGAGATCACTACCTACTAGTCTTCAACTCGACAAAGAGCTTTTTCTGTAGCAGCCCCTACACCTTGGAATGCTCTGCCAGACAATGTCCGGGCTTTTAGGGAGCTTTCGGCCTTCCGAAGAGCCTGTAAAACAACCCTATTTTGGCAGGCCTTCAACATTTAGTACTCCATGTAATCCATTCCACAGTGGTATGGCTTGTTCAATTGCAACTGGGGGTGATTGTTTTACTGTTTTTATTGTTTATTACTGTTTTAATTGTTGTTCTTATTCATCTTATTGTATTTGCTGCCATGTTGTGAACCGCCCCGAGCCTCTGGGAAGGAGCGGTATATAAGCATGAATAATAAATAAATACATAATATCCGATGCTGCCATTACACACAAAGATTTTTTTTTGGGGGGGGGGAGGAAAGGAAAAAAAGAAAAGGAAAAAGAAAAAGAAATATTGATGTTGAAAGGCCGGAGAGATAGCACAGCGGTAGAACAGCTGTGCTTGCAATCTGAAGGTTGGAAGTTCGATTCCCGAGCTGGCTTGGACAACCAGCTGTGAGCCCTGTCCACTGTTCACCCAGCAGTTCGAAAACAGCCCAGCTGTAAATAGATGAATTGGGAACTGCCAAAAAAGCGGGGGAGGATTCTTTTCATTAAGGACTTTACAACACCTGAATAAATAAAGATCGGCTGTCGGAAGGTGGAATGTGAAACAGAGGAACAGAGGACCTCTGTCATGAGGATGAAGCAACAGCACCCCCTTGTGACGTAATGACGCACCCTGTGACAGCCAGAAGAAAATCCTTCAAAAAATTGAATGTGTTGTATTGTAACTGTACGTCTTCCGGCAGGGATTGTCTGCCGTATGTGTGATGTAATCAGCTCTGAGTCCCCTTTGGGGTGAGAAGAGTGGAATATAAATAAAGTGTATTATTATTATTTATTATTTTCAACATAGATACTACATAATTATTCATATCTCACTCTAGAAGTAAAATAACTTCAATTCTTTCTATAATCAACTCCTTTGGATAATTAAATCCAAAAGTTACCATGTTATTTGAGAAATTTCACTAATGACCCTTCTCTAACAAGACAGTTTGTTTCTGTTCCATCTCTCAATTTCACTAGCCACTCCCCCATAGAAGATAATATTGGATTATTCACCTTGTGACTGCAACAGTCTTGCTACCATGGATCTATACTTAATTTGATAGATCTTCCATAGATTTTTCTCTAAATTGCATCCAACAAAAACAAATTTACCTTTACTAGAATAGTAGTGTTTAGTTTACAATATCCTGCATCAATATGTATGTTTCAATTCAAATTATTTTAGCTTTTTCACATGTCAACTCATGTGATAAAATTTCTGTTTTTGTTGTTCATATTTCCAACATACATTAGAAACACCTTTATCATTCTAGACTGTGAGCCCTTTTACACTGGCGGCTGGTGCAGGCCCATCTGGCATCCCAGATGAAGTATTGGATGTGCATGGTATTTTTACAGAGACTTATTCAGCTACTACAGAGGCAGGGGGGAATCCCTACTGTCCAGTTATACTGAACACAGTTTGGCTCCACTAGGCAGCCACTCTAAATATCCCCTAGTCCTGTGTCACAGCTGTCCCCATCCACATGCCACTTAACTTGTCCTTAGCACTTTGGCTGAAAGTCAGCTGGCACACTGTTATGCAAAGGGAGCTGGGAGAAGCAACCCCCCCACACCAAAAAACAAAAACACCCTTCTCCATCCTCCCATCTCACCCAATGTAGGGGGTGTTAGTCAGAGTGCCCAAAAATAAAGTACCGTATTTTTCGCACCATAAGACGCACCGGATGATAAGACGCACCTAGATTTTAGAGGAGGAAAATAGGAAAAAAAATATTTTCGCTCCCCCTCTAAAATCTAGGTTAGTCTTATCAGCAGGTGCGTCTTCTCAGAGGGCTCGCTGGTTCGCTCGCCCTCTGCCTCCTTTTCCTTCCCCCCACCCTTTCCTTGAGGGAAGAAAGGTGGGGGGAAGGAAAAGGAGGCAGAGGGCGGAGCGAACCGCGTCGCGTCAGCTGTGACGCGAGCGGTTCGCTCCGCCTCCGCCTCCCCTTTGCTTCCCTCCGCCCTTTCCTTGAGGCGGGGAAGCAAAAGGAGGCGAAGGGAGAGAGCGAACCGCGTCGCGGCAGCTGTGACGCGACGCGGTTCGCTCCGCCCTCCGCCTCCTTTTGCTTCCCTCCGCCCTTTCCTTGAGGCGGGGGAAGCAAAAGAGGCGAAGGGAGAGCGAACCGCGTCAGGTCAGCTGTGACGCGACGCGGTTCCGCTCCGCCCTCCGCCTCCTTTTGCTTCCCTCCGCCCTTTCCTTGAGGGCGGGAAGCAAAAGGAGGCGAGGGAGAGCGAACAGCGTCCACGTCAGCTGTGACGCGACACGGTTCGCTCCGCCCTCCGCCTCCTTTTGCTTCCCTCCGCCCTTTCCTTGAGGCGGGGGCAAAAGGAAGGAGGAGAGCGAATCGCGTCGCGTCAGCTGTGACGCGACGCGTTTCGCTCCGCCCTCCGCCTCCTTTTGCTTCCCTCCGCCCTTTCCTTGAGGG
Source organism: Anolis apletophallus (assembly GCA_030556195.1). Taxonomy (NCBI): domain Eukaryota; kingdom Metazoa; phylum Chordata; class Lepidosauria; order Squamata; family Anolidae; genus Anolis; species Anolis apletophallus. The sequence goes on from JARBWK010000007.1 coordinate 33,141,270, forward strand.
CGGGGAAGCAAAAGGAGGCGAAGGGCGGAGCTTTTGCATCGCGTCAGCTGTGAGCGACGCGGTTCGCTCCGCCTCCGCCTCCTTTGCTTCCCCCGCCCTTTCCTTGAGGCGGAAGCAAAAAGAGGCGAAGGAGAGCGAACCGCATCGCGTCAGCTGTGGCGCAACGCGGTTCGCTCCGCCTCCGCCTCCTTTTGCTTCCCTCCGCCCTTTCCTTGAGGGAAGCAAAGGTGGGGGAAGCAAAAGGAGGCAGATGGCGGCGAACCAGCGTCCCTCCGCCGCCGCAACGGACCAAAGAAGAGGAGAGGCGGCGACAGGGTGAGTATATCACCGCCCTCCCTCTGCTCCAGCGCCTCCCCCGCCTGCATATTCGCACCATAAGACGTGGCTGATTTTTCCTTTGGGAGGAAAAAAAGTGTGTCTTATGGTGCGAAAAATACGGTAAGTGGTGTGTTGCAACTAGGGAATTCCAAAAGGGTAGCAACAGGGGAGTGCTAACCATGCCTCAAGGCTATTTGAGTAAGATGAATGTGGGATGGAAGTGAAGATGGGTGTGGCCACTTAGAAACTGACACAACTTTCACAACTTTAAATGGGTCAAAACTCCGAATCCTGGGTTAGAATTTGGATATGTTCTGACTTAACTTAACCTAGGGTAAGGCCACATTAAGGTGGCCTTGTCCTGGGTTAAGCCAGATAAGTATTCATTGCAGATGCAGCCAATGTCTCAAATGTCATATATATGGTGTCATACCATACCTTTTAGTCCCTTACACCATATTTTTCCCAATTTTTCTATCAGGACTGTGTAGCCAATTTTGCATTGCATTCTTTGACTTGTTCTTCTTCCATTTGAAATTCCAGCAAAAGTTGCACATCTTAGCAATTATATATTCATCATCTGTAGGTGATTGCATTTCCAGTTGTGAGGTCTATTCATTTAATTTAAATCTTTCTGATAATTGAAAATTAAAAAATCAAATCTGTATTTCCCTTGACACAACCACAACGAATCTTGGTGCTGTCTGTCTTTCCCTATTGTTTCTTTTCTGTAGAAAAGACTTATTGTGCTTAGACCCAGAAAGACATTTTTGAACACAACTTGGGTTTGCTTTTATTTCATATTCTCCATAGAGCATGTCTCACTTTTTTTAAAAAAAAATTCCTAGATTAACATTGGTTTTTTTAAATCATACCACAGATATATATGCCATCCAAACCTTAGGGTGTACCCTATCAATTATTTGTTCTAATAAGAAAAAATAAATTAGATAAGAATTTATATTTGTAGTAGACAGGAAAGGGTAACATAGCAATTAGTGTGCGGAATATGACAATATTGAGGTAGCACCCGTTAAAGATTTCCTAAAAGACAAATCCAGGTACCCTACAGTTCTACCTGACTTTACCTATACAGTTAATTTATGGTCAACTTATTTTTACTTGATAAAAGTTATAATTACTGTCATTATTAGATTAAAGAACCAAATGCTCTGTACTTTAGACAGAATCAATACCAATAAACAAGCATATGACATAGGTAAAAGCAATAAACATGATCTGCCTTATGACCCCAACTAAGGTCAGAATAGTACCTTAGTATTGGAACGCTACTTGGTGTCTTAATGGACAATAGAAACTATATAGAAGGTATTAGTTTTAGAAATATGAAGAATGAATTACTTAACCTGGACACATCAGAACTGCTGACCAGCATAGGGTCATAGAGGATATTGGAATATGACCCGAAACACACCACCCATGCTGACTTCAGAATTTCCAAATGATTATTAAAATGATTACGATGTTTTTCTATGTATTAATAATTGATCTTTGTCAACAAGTTATATAAGCAACTGTGTATAAATATGAGCGCGGTTCAAATCATGGTGTGTGGAAACCCCTTTATTCAGCTCCCAGGCTATGGTTTCTCAGTAAACAGTAAAGCTTTGAACTTGGAACATTGTTCTAGCCTTGTGTTGTTCTTCCACCCCATTTGTGTCCCAACATACAGACTGCTGTCTGCTACAACAATATGACAATAAAATTTAGTGGGTGGTTTTGGGCTAGTCACAGTCTCAGCCTAGCCATGGTCAGAGAAGGAATATATTTTGCTTTCTATTGAAGTATTTTGTGTGTTTCAAATTTATTTACAACATAATATAAATAAATTCTAGACTACAATCACAATCCATTACAAAAATAGAAAGAATATTTAATATATTAATACAATGGTTGAAAAACTTTGTTTTGTAGTGTTGAGAAACCCTAATGAGAAGAATATGAGACTGAGGAGAATCTTCACAATCCAGGACTTACTCTGTGAAAAATCCACATCTGATTGTTTTATGCAAATAACAGCATGTTTTGCATGAAAAATAATATTTCTTCATTCACTTATTGTTATTTGTACATAAATGCTGTTTCTTGCACAAAACAACCACATGAAATTTTTGTAGATAATAATTCCCAAATTGTGTACAGCTTTTAAAAATTCTCTGGTTTGTTTGTTTTTTTAAAAAAAATCACAAACTGGGAAAATCCAAAATTACTTGTTTCTACCTTCAAAAGAAACTTAGAAAAGAATTATATCCAGAATTAACTGGTACAGGGTAGTATTGCTGTAGCACAGAGCACAGAACCCCCAGTCTGTGATCCTAGTCCAGCCAACAGAGTATTCACTTCTGGGTCATGGGGCTCCCGGTAAAGTCACTCTTACTCTCCATCTCTTACAGCTTGTAGGCTATGAGGACAAGAGAAAAGATTGTCTGCTAGTGAATTCATTCAGATAAGCAATAGCAGCATGAACCACCCCACACAGTTTTCTTTCTCAGCCTGAAAATTGTATTCAAAAATAGCTGCTTTGAGCCAATCACTTCAAGGAGCAAGAGTCCCCCCCACACACACACACACACATTCCAAATGTAGGAAAAGGAATAAAATTATGTCCTTTCAACTAGTGTGCACACAAGTGCCAACTGATCTCTAACCTTGGGACTCTATCTTCACCCACAAAAGGCCACCCAGGAATCTTTCATTCTACCCACTGATTCAGTCAACCCACTGGACCACTACACCTATGAGAGGGGAATGTAGTTATAATATAATATGGCACTTCTTTTTAAAAAATTATTCATAACAAATAAATTATCCAAATCACACAGAACTAGCATCAACACAGAACATACAATAAATCAGTTAAACAATTGATCATATATTTTGTAATGTAATCTCTTATACATGACACTTCTACTGTGATAATTTATTGTTTGGTAAGTGAACAATGGTGGGAACCAATAAGCCAAAATCAAATGGTAGAAGGGCAGGTGTCATCCTCCTGATTCTTTAAAAAGAACTGAACAGGGGACACTGAAGTATGTGATTTTTTTTGCTCTTCTTTGTATTTAAGAAAATATATTTCTCTTTCACAGGGTACTCAGGTCTGATCTTGAGTTCTTGCTATTCTCTTCCAACTTCTTTACATTTTTCCATAGATGTAAACACTAGGCATGGTTTCGAACCCAAAAATCGTGATTCTAAAATCAAATGGGGGGGATATTTTTGATTAGTAAAAGAAAGACTTACAAAAAAATTTCCAAAAAGTTCTAAAATGTAACTTAATTACTAACAAAATTCGTTAGTAGTTCGTATGCCAGCGCATGCGCATTCCAGATGGTTTTGGCCTACAACTCCCAGAAATCCTAACAGCTGGTAAATTGGCTGGGATTTCTGGGTCTTGTAGGCCAAAACTTGAATAAATCACACTGAATTCTAGATGGGACTCTCCAGAGGGTTACGAGGCCCTCTGTTGAATATAGTCAACTGCTCCCTTGAGCAAGGAGCTTTTCAGAGGAGTTAAAGAGGCGATGGTTAGTCCATTGCTGAAGAAGCCCGGGCTAGATCCATAGCTCCCTCCAACTACCGCCCAGTGTCCAATTTACCGTGCCTGGGCAAGGTAATTGAGAGGGCAGCAATGGAACAACTGCAGACATTCTTGGATGATGCAACCTGGCTTGACCCCTTCCAGTCCAGCTTCCATTCGGGCCATGGGACAGAGACCGTCCTGGTCTCCATCACAGACCTACTCCGATGCCACTTGGATCGAGGTGGATCGGCGCTGCTCGTGTTATTGGACCTCACGGCAGCGTTTGATACTGTCGACACCAACTTTGACACACCGCCTGGCGGTGGCGGGGTGAGGGGACAGCCTCCAAAACCGCCTGCAGCGAGTGAAGTGGGGAGGGGTGGTCTCCGAGGCGCCCCCTTATTGTGGTGTCCCTCAGGGGGCCATTCTCTCCCGCTGTTATTTAACATCTATATGCGACCACTCGCCCAATTGGTACGGAGTTTTGGGGTGGAGTGCCATCCAGTACGTTGATGACACCCAGCCAATTCTGAGGATGGACCCGGGGTGGAATCTGTACCCGATAATTTCCATCTCTGCCTTGAAGCCGTAACTGGATGGCTGTGAGCCAGTAAGTTGAAGGTGAACCCGCGAAGACGGAGATCTTGTGGCTGGGCCGCCCGGGGGGGAGTAGAGACCCAGCTGCCGACGTTTGATGGTGTGGCACTTCGCCCACAGCCCCTAGTTAAGAGCCTTGGGGTCCAGCTGGACACCCAACTGTCGATGGAAGCGCAGATCGCCTGCGCTTGCAAGACAGCGTTCTACCATCTGCGGCAGGCGAAACGGCTGGCTCCTTACCTCTCCCGCAGCGACCTGGCCACAGTCATCCAAGCCACGGTCATCTCGAGGCTCGATTACTGTAATGCGCTGTACATTGGCCTACCCTTGTCGATGATCCGGAAACTTAAGCTGGTGCAGAACGCAGCAGTGCGCCTGCTGTCGGGAGCTCCAAGATCTGCGCATGTGACTCCACTCCTGCGTGCACTGCACTGGCTTCCCATTGAATTCGGATCTCCTTCAAGGTGTTAGTTCTAACTTTCAAGGCCTTATATGGCTTGGGGCCAGTGTACCTGAGGGAGCGTCTTACCCCCATATAAACCCAGAAGATCACTGCGTTCAGAGGGGCTCAATCTACTAGAAGTCCCTAGTATTAAGATCTGTAGGCTGTCGAGCACCCGGCAGAGAGCATTTACAGTGGCCGCTCCGATCCTCTGGAATTCTCTACCGGAGGAGATACGAGCAATACGGGGCTTGCTGGCCTTCCGCAAGTCGGTGAAGACTTGGTTATATAGGCAGGCATTTGGTTCCAACTGATGCCTCCTATAGCTCGCCAGCGGCCATCATACCGTTTTGCCATGTATTGTCTGTACATTATTGCTGCTGGGGTTATTGTGGGGAGTGGGGCCTTTGGGTATTCGTTTTTATCTGTATTGATGTTTTACTCATTTTACTGATTTTACTGATTATGTTGTAAACCGCTCTGGGCTCCGGAGAGAGCGGTCTACCAAATTGAATTTATAAATAAATAAATAAATAAATAGGAAGGAGGGAGGGAGGGAGGGGGTATTCTATTCTTGGAAGCAGCAAAAAAAGGAGGAGGAGCCCCCCCTCACTCTTCGCTGCCTCTCTCTCACCCCGATCCTGAGGGAGCGAGGGCCCAAGTTTGCCCAGGCCCAGAGGAAGGAGAGGCCTGGGGCTGTGAGGAATGGTGGGAGTTGAAGTCCAAAACACCTGGAGGGCTGAAGTTGGCCCTCATGAAGCCTCTTCAAGGCTTTAGATCCTGGCAAGCAGAAGGGGCAGGGAAAGCAGTCCACTCCTCCTGCCCTGCCAGGATCTAAAGCATCAAAGAGTATTGGGGTGAGAAACCAACCTAATGTATAATAGAATGAATGCTACTGTAAGTGCCTAATATTATAAGTAATCCAACTGGTCATACCTACATTCCATGCACATGCAATAATACAGCAGTAATAACAATAACAAGAGGTAAAATTCAAACCGAAGTATTCTGACTGTAGTCCCTCCTCAAGCGGTGCAAACTGCAAAAGGCTCTTGCTGCCTGGGTGCACACACATACATATTCTTGGGGGGAGGGGATTTGCTGCAGAATCTTCTCTATGAGCCCGGGATTCTGCAGCAAATCCCCCCCCCAAAAGAATATGTATGTGTGCACCCAGGCAGCAAACGCTGTGCCCGGGGTTTTGGCTTTTCCCGGGCTCATAGAGAAGAGCCTTTTGCAGTTTGCACCGCTTATTTATTTATTTATTTATTTATTATTTGCATTTGTATTCCGCCTCTTCCCGAGGGCTCGTGGCGGGTTACAAGACATACATAGTGATCGGCAGGCAACACTCATGCCGACTCACGAACAAAATAAAACAATGCTATAACCATAAAAATAACAAAAATGATACTAAAAACATCATTAAAACATTGTTAAAATTACACTAAGTGACAAAAACGGTAACACAGAGTCATAAGTCGATTGGAAGCAAGGGGCGTTATATGTCAACCGAAGGCCTGCTTGAAAAGGAAGGTCTTACAGGCCCTGCGGAAGGGGGCGAGCTCCCGTATGGCTCTAGCCTCCTCCGGCAGGGCATTCCAGGCCGTTGGAGCTGCTACTGAGAAGGAGCGCTGCCTAGTTGATGATAGGCGGCAGAGGCGGATCGGTGGAATCTCCAGCAGGTTTTGCTCTGCTGAGCGGAGTGATCTCGGGGATCGTATGGGGCAAGGCGGTCCATGAGGTACGCTGGCCCTAGACCGTAGAAGGCCTTAAAGGTCAACACCAGCACCTTGAAGGTGATTCGGTACTCAATTGGCAGCCAGTGCAGTTGCTGGAGGATGGGCGTAATGTGCTGCCTCACCGGCACTCCTGCCAGCAGGCGAGCAGCGGCATTCTGCACTAGCTTGAGTTTCCGAATCGTCGCCAAGGGAAGGCCAACGTAGAGGGCGTTACAGTAGTCTAGTCTCGAGATGACCGTCGCTTGGATCACCGTAGCCAGGTCATTCCTGGACAGGTAGGGGGCCAGTCGCCTAGCCTGACGTCGGTGGTAGAACGCCACCCTGCTGACCGCGGAGACCTGGGTCTCCATGGTCAGCAGGGAGTCGGCGTTCTACCACCTACGTCAGAGTAGGCAACCGGCACTCATCCCGGCCAGGCCGACCAGGCCATAGGATCTCCGTCTTCGACGGATTCACCTTCAGCCGGCTGGCCCGCAGCCAACCAGTCACGGCTTCGAGGCACAGATGGAAGCAATCGGTACGGTATCCGGCCTGCCGTCCATTCGCAGCAGAAGCTGGGTGTCATCAGCGTACTGATAACACTCCAGATCAAAGTCGCGGGCCAGCTGGGCCAGGGGCGCATATAAACGTTGAATAATAAGGGGAGAGAATGGCCCCTGGGGACCCCACAGTTAAGTGGGAGCCGCCTGGAGACCATCCGCCCCCTCCACACGCGCTGTCCCGATCCCGGAGAAAGGAGGCCACCCATTTAAGGGCAGTCCCCTGACTCCGGAAGCGGATAGGCGGTGGGTCAACAATGCATGGTCTACTGTATCAAACGCTGCTGTCAGATCTAACAAGACAAGCAGTGCCGATCCACCCTGGTCCAGCTGGCGGCGAGTTGGTCTGTAATGGCGACAAGCACGGTCTCCGTCCCGTGCCCAATACGGAAGCCGGACTGGAAGGGATCAAATCCAGCTGTGTCTTCTAAGAACTGCTGCAGCTGATCCGCTGCTGCCCTCTCAATCACCTTGCCCAGGAAGGGCAAGTTGGAAACAGGCCGGTAATTGGAGGGAGCCGAAGGGTCTAAATTCGGCTTCTTCAGCAGCGGTCTTACCATAGCCTCTTTTAATCCCCCTGGGAAGACTCCTTGCTCAAGGGAGCTATTTAAGATCGTGCCCAGGGGGCGTAACCTCTCCTGGCAAGGTCTAATAAGCCAGGAGGGGCACGGGTCGAGGAGCAAGTAGTTGGTCTAGCTGCAACAAGTAACTTATCGACAGCTGCTGCGTCAGCAATTGGAAACGGGTGAAGGTGGGCCCACCGAGTGGCGGCGAGTCTCGAGTTCGCTAACTGTAGCAAAAGTAGCGGGGATATCCGGCGGAGCAACAAATCTTGTCGGTGAAATAGTTCTGAAAAGCCTCAGCTGTCGGAGCCAAACCCCTATCATTTGGGACAGTAGGGATCGCTGTCAGAGACCGAATTATCTTAAAAGTTGAGCCGGGCGTGAACTAGCTGACTCTATCAAGGAGGAATAATATGACTTTTTTGCTTCCTTGATAGCATGCTCATAAGCCTTTTAAACAGCTTATAAGCTGATTTCGAAGCTTCACACGGAGTCTCCGCCACACGTCCTCTAGCTGTCTCTTCCTCCGTTTCATCGCCCGCAGGTCCTCAGAGAACCAAGGCGAGCGATTAGTCCGAGGGATGAGAGAGTCGTCTGGGGGGCGATTTCATCAAGGGGGCGGAAAGACTGGCATTCCAGTGTTCCACCTGCCCATCGACGGAATCGCTGGGGGGCTCCCATTCCCTTAGAGCATTCAGGAACCGAATGGGTTCCATAAGTCTCCTCGGGCGAACCATAATAGGTTCGGCACCCTTACCGAGAGGTGAGGCCAGCTCCAGACGGACTTCTAGGACCTTGTGATCCGACCATGGAACCTCTATAATAGAGGCTGGGGTCACACCAATTCCGGCAGCGAAAATCAAATCCAAGGTGTGCCCAGCCTGGTGAGTGGGACCGGTCTTACACAGTGAGAGACCTAGTGCCTCCATGGTAGACACTAGATCAAAGGCTACTGTCCCCCAGAACCATAAGCCTGGGGAACCGCAATGCCCACTCCGCCACCACCTCCAGCAGCCTGGGTAGACTCCCGCCCGGATGCGTTGGGTGCACGGTACACCAGCAGGAAGGCCACACTCTCACCAAGGTCCCACACCAGGCCAGAGCACTCCATGCCTGGAATGTTCGCTACCGAATCGTCCTAGAATTAAAATTGTCTCGACTGAGGATGGCAACACCTCCCCCGCCTCTCTGTCCTCATCTGATAACTAGCCGTAAACCCAGGAGATGCCAGCTCGTGCAAGATGACCCCGTCTCCCTCCTGGAGCCATGTTTCTGTGAGGCAGGCCAGATCGGCCTTCCTCTCCAGCAAGAAATCCCTGATGGTGGCGGATTTATTACGCACGGATCTGGTATTGGCTAGTATCAGAGTTGGAGGAGAGGTAGATGAGAAACTCTCCATCTGCGTGTCTTGGAATAGCACGTAGGTCAGAGGGTGGACGAGCCCTTACACGGTTCGTCCGTCCTCTCTCAGAAGACCTACGGCTACCGTCCCAATTGCCCCTGCCGAGATCACCGAATAGCCCGCCCCTGCAAAGCCCATCCCTGAATCTCTAAGTGTCCGGCGCCTTGCTCAACCTCTGAAAAGGGGAGCGCTGGATCACTCTTTGTGATTTATGACTAGAGTTAGTTTGAGGGCCAGGCAATCTCGTTCGCAACTCCTCTCTAACCCCCAGAGTTTTGCTCAGGTCGGGCTAAAGGAAGTCCAGAGGTCAGATTTGGCGAGCTACTGTTACCAGGGCCCACCTTAGGGCCACAAAGTGGGGGAAGTGGGGCAGACTGGGCCCTTCGGCTCCAGTGTTGGTATTCTGCTCCCCAAAAAGTCCTGGATCTGAAATTCCCTCTCTCTCGCCTCGTTGGAGAGTTAGGGTGGGCTGCGCTGGGGGCTGCCTCTCCCACCCGGATTAGATGGACATCGCTCTTGAGGTAGAAGCTGATGGGGGCTGTCCCTTATGGATAGTCTCTCCTGGCTGGGAGCGGCAGTTTGGAGTGTCATCATGGTTGGAGCCTCTCGGTCAGTCATTGCTGCTTGAGGCTCTCCACCCGCCCCTTGGAGTTCCATTTGTTGCCTTCCTGGCAACGAGGGTAATGAGGGGCCTCCGTCCACCAGGTGGCGATGTTGTTCCTCCCCGGATGGGAGGGCCTCTCTCTCGGCCTCTCTCTCTTCGGGCGTGCTCTTCGCCTACGACACTTCCGGGGCGCCGCTTCTGTCTTTTCCTCCCCTGGGGGGACATGGCTGGGAGGACCTCCTGTGTCCCTCCTACCGCTGCATCTGGTGGACTCATCACGACCGGCGGATCCTCCCGCCTCTCCTCCGTCGCCTCATCCGGTGCCGCCTCCATGACCTCAGGCAAAGGGGCTGTCGGAAGAAAGCTTCTTTTCCGGCGCCGCCGCTGGTGTCTGGTGCGCCTGCGCTTTAGTTCCGCACCCCTCATTCCTGAGGGTGGGGGAGGCATGCCTTCTCCCAGCGCGTCCTCAAGGTCGGGCGCCATCTTCAGCCTCTCTACCAACTCTCTTCTTATCGAGAGGGGAGAGAGATGGGCGCCGGCCGAGAAGGCCTGCGCCGCTCCAGGACCGAGTCAATATCAAAAGTCTCCATCTCTCCCACCTCCAGCTGACTGGCCGGGCGAGCTCCCCTCAGACCCCGGCAGGCGGACCAGGGACACTCACCCGGGTTGAGGCCTGCTTGTGCGATTGGACAGTCCTCCCCGGAAGACACAACCCAGCGATCGAGGATTAAGATCTTCCGTCGCCTCCTCGGATAACACCATGGCTCCTGGGGCTCAGCCTCTCTCCGAAGGTCGTGAACTGCGCCTCTAGTAAGCCAAATTCTGCCCAGAGCTGAGGGAGGGTCAGCGGAAACCTTCCCATGGGCAAGGGGCAGGTGGTTATCTGGGGTCCCGTTGGTGGTCCCGCGGTGGTCGGAAGCAAGGGGGAGGAGGCGGCGGTGGGGGAGGGAGAGTAGATCTCTCGGGGACCTCGGTGCCTTTTTTCGCCTTCAACTCAGCCTCCAAGCCCAGAAGGAAGAGATAAAAGGCCTCATCATCGTCCACAGGCACCTCTGAGCCAACCACCTCGTGCTGGGGACCCACACCGGCCCCTTCTGGGGTACGGGGGTCTACTCCAACCGGTTGTTGGTCCATCTCGGTAAGAGGGATGGTCTCAGATGGTCTAGGGATGGAATCTGGAATCTGCGAGCAGGGAGCCCCTGTAGGAGGCTCCTGTCCCGGCGCCATCTTGCCCTGTCTTTGTTCTGGCCTTCCTCTCTGCTTGAGGAGGGACTACAGTCAGAATACTTCGGTTTGAATTTTACCTCTTCTTATACCCATTGTTATTACTGCTGTATTATTGCATGTGCATGGAATGTAGGTATATGACCAGTTGGATTACTTATAATATTAGGCACTTACAGTAGCATTCATTCAATTATACATTAGGTTGGTTTCTCACCCCAATACTCTTTGATGCTTTAGATCCTGGCAGGCAGGAGAGGCAGGGAAGCCTGGAAAAATGTAAACAGAGAGGTTTACTCAGAAGTAAATCCACAAAGGAGGGCACTTCATCCAAAGTGCCCTCCTTGCAGATTTACTTCTGAGTAAACCTCTCTGTTTACATTTTTTCCAGGCTTCCAGCCGAAAGAAGGAGCGAGTTTAGGGCTTGCCTTGCCATAATACTTATTGGCAAGGGAGGCGGGAGGGTGGTGAGAGAGAAGGAGGTGCCCCATACAACCTAATAACGACACTTAAGAAAATCCTGGCCCCGAAGTTCTATAAAGAAAGTCCACTTCCTGGTTGATGCGTCCAGATGCGGAAATACTCAAAAGTAGCATTTCTTACGAATTTCTTCTGAATCATTTCATTTTCATAACTTTTTTCTCATGCCTAGTAAACACCATAATTTTATAGATACTCATAAATGTTGGACATTTTAAATGAGAGTTAGACAATGAAGAGTTTCAAAAAGCTAGAGATATGTCAGTGGATTAGTCAACTATGACTGGAACAACAGATACCTGAAGCTGGATCTACACTGCCCTATATCCCAGAATCGGATCCCAGATTATCTGCTTTGATCTGGATTATATGAGTCTACATAAGCAGATAATCTGAAATCGGATCCTGGGATATAGGGCAGTGTAGATCCAGCCTTCAGAGAGGATTGACTGTTATAAGACTGAAAAAGAATTGCTTTTCACATTAGAACAGTTAAATTGAACAAGAAAGGCAATTTCATTGTTGTTTGTTTGTTTTCTAGGCCTCAAAGTATAATGAAGCATAAGATGGCACAGATGCAACTGAGCCACCTGTTTATTTTACAGCAGGCATATGAAATCTTGCCACAGAGCATTTCCGAAGTGTCAATATGGTCTTAAAATCTGTTTGTCAATTATGAAGAGCATCCAACATCAAAGTAGTGCTATCTGAGTATGCCCATTTATTCATTTAGGTTAATTGTTAAACCACTCCAAATATTATTTTCAGAGAGCAGGAATGCCATTTGGTTGTCAACCCTTCAAACTTGTATATATGTTATAGATTCCATTATGTGCAGTCTTACTGCACCAAGTCTTTCTAACAATCCTGATATATTGGTAATTTGATAGAAAGAAACCCTACTCATCTTTCATCATTAAAAAAAAATTAAAAATATCTGAGGACAGTAATTCAATTAGTCATTCATATTTGCCTAATATGCTTCTTTTTAGAAATAATATGGCAGGAAACTGACTTATAAAAGTCTTTTTTGGAAGAGTTCTTGTATTTCAGATCGGAATATGACTTCATATAGAATGCTTTTTGGAATGCAACCACTTTGTGCTAGCTCAAAAATGTAGATCCTTTCTTCCCCAGGATGGTGTATTTTGTACCATCTGCCAAAACACTGCTAAGCCCAGTGCCCTCTAGAGATACTGAATTGCAGAAGTATTCCTTATCCAAAATGTTTGGGACCAGAAATATTTTGGAATTTGTTTTCCCCTCCCTCACCCCCTGGATTTTGGAGTTCTCACACTTGCATATACATACATAATGAAATATATTGGAGTTGAGATGCAAGAGTTTTAAATGAAACTAATTCCTATTTCATAAATATGCTATACTCATAGCCTGAACATAATTTGTGCACAAAACAAAGTTTGTGTTTTTGAATTTCAACATCTTTTGGATTTCAGAATTCCAGATAAGGGATGGTCACATTGCACCATAGCAGATTAGCACTGCCATATCAGCTACAGTGAATGGGAATTGTATGCCAAAATAAAAGTATTAGACATTCCTGCTTTAGGGAGACTCATAGGGCTTCAAATTTCATAGAATCTTAGAATAACATAGTTGGATGTGATCACATGGGTCATCTAGTCCAGCCCCCTGCCATTCAGAAAAAGCACAATCAAACCACAGGATCTGGGGCAATGTAACAGGGATAACCGCCACCAGCTATGATAATATTAGTCACTTGAAAGACCAACTCAACATTGCAACAGCTGCTGCAATGGTAAAGGCTGGGGTCCAGTTGGACCCACTGCTGACTATGGAGGCCTAGGTCTCTATGGTCAGCAGACCCACATTTTTCCATCTGCAACAGGCTAGACGGCTGATGTCCTTCCTCTCTGTGGGCGACTTGGCCACGGTGATCCAGGCGATGGTCATCTCGAGACTGGACTACTGTAACGCCCTCTACATCGGCCTTCCTTTGTCCGTGATCCAGAAACGTAAACTGGTTCAGAATGCAGCAGCTCGCTTGCTCCCCAGGGCTCTGGCTAGATGCCACAAAACTCCCATCTTGAAACAGCTGCACTGGCTCCCAGTGGAGTACCGGATCACGTTCAAAGTGCTGGTTTTCACTTTTAAGGCCTTATATGTTCTGGGGCCCATGTACTTGAAGGACCATCTCTCTCCGTATGTTCCCCAGAGATCACTACCTACTAGTCTTCAACTCGACAAAGAGCTTTTTCTGTAGCCCCCCTACCTTGGAATGCTCTGCCAGACAATGTCCGGGCTTTTAGGGAGCTTTCGGCCTTCAAGAGCCTGTAAAACAACCCTATTTTGGCAGGCCTTCAACATTTAGTACTCCATGTAATCCATTCCACAGTGGTGTGGCTTGTTCAATTGCAACTGGGGCGATTGTTTTAATGTTTTATTGTTTATTACTGTTTTAATTGTTGTTCTTATTCATCTTATTGTATTTGCTGCCATGTTGTGAACCACCCGAGCCTCTGGGAAGGAGAGCGGTATATAAGCATGAATAATAAATAAATACATAATATCCGATGCTGCCATTACACACAATGATTGGGGGGGGGGGAGGAAAGTCAAAAAAGAAAAGGAAAAATAAAAAGAAATATTGATGTTGACAGGCCGGAGAGATAGCACAGCGGTAGAACAGCTGTGCTTGCAATCTGAAGGTTGGAAGTTCGATTCGAGCTGGCTTGGACAACCAGCTGTGAGCCCTGTCCACTGTTCACCCAGCAGTTCGAAAACAGCCCAGCTGTAAATAGATGAATTGGGAACTGCCAAAAAAGCGGGGGAGGATTCTTTTCAGTAAAGACTTTACAACACATGAATAAATAAAGATCGGCTGTCGGAAGGTGGAATGTGAAACAGAGGAACAGAGGACCTCTGTCATGAGGATGAAGCAACAGCACCCCCTTGTGACGTAATGACGCACCCTGTGACAGCCAGAAGAAAATCCTTCAAAAAATTGAATGTGTTGTATTGTAACTGTACGTCTTCCGGCAGGGATTGTCTGCCGTATGTGTGATGTAAACAGATCTGAGTCCCCTTTGGGGTGAGAAGAGTGAAATATAAATAAAGTGTATTATTATTATTTATTATTTTCAACATAGATACTACATAATTATTCATATCTCACTCTAGAAGTAAAATAACTTCAATTCTTTCTATAATCAACTCCTTTGGATAATTAAATCCAAAAGTTACCATGTTATTTGAGAAATTTCACTAATGACCCTTCTCTAACAAGACAGTGTGTTTCTGTTCCATCTCTCAATTTCACTAGCCACTCCCCCATAGAAGATAATATTGGATTATTCACCTTGTGACTGCAACAGTCTTGCTACCATGGATCTATACTTAATTTGATAGATCTTCCATAGATTTTTCTCCAAATTGCATCCAACAAAAACAAATTTACCTTTACTAGAATAGTAGTGTTTAGTTTACAATATCCTGCATCAATATGTATGTTTCAATTCAATTTATTTTAGCTTTTTCACATGTCAACTCATGTGATAAAATTTCTGTTTTTGTTGTTCATATTTCCAACATACATTAGAAACACCTTTATCATTCTAGACTGTGAGCCCTTTTACACTGGCGGCTGGTGCAGGCCCATCTGGCATCCCAGATGAAGTATTGGACGTGCATGGTATTTTTACAGAGACTTATTCAGCTACTACAGAGGCAGGGGGGAATCCCTACTGCCCAGTTTTACTGAACACAGTTTGGCTCCACTAGGCAGCCATTCTAAATATCCCCTAGTCCTGTGTCACAGCTGTCTCCATCCACATGCCACTTAACTTGTCCTTAGCACTTTGGCTGAAAGTCAGCTGGCACACTGTTATGCAAAGGGAGCTGGGAGAAGCAAAAAAAAACCCCACCAAAAAACAAAAACACCCTTCTCCATCCTCCCATCTCACCCAGTGTGGGGGGTGTTAGTCAGAGTGCCCAAAAATAAAGTAAGTTGTGTGTTGCAACTAGGGAATTCCAAAAGGGTAGCAACAGGGGAGTGCTAACCATGCCTCAAGGCTATCTGAGTAAGATGAATGTGGGATGGAAGTGAAGATGGGTGTGGCCACTTAGAAACTGACACAACTTTCACAACTCTAAATGGGTCAAAACTGCGAATCCTGGGTTAGAATTTGGATATGTCCTGACTTAGCTTAACCTAGGGTAAGGCCACATTAAGGTGGCCTTGTCCTGGGTTAAGCCAGATAAGTATTCATTGCAGATGCAGCCAATGTCTCAAATGTCATATATATATATGGTGTCATACCATACCTTTTAGTCCCTTACACCATATTTTTCCCAATTTTCTATCAGGACTGTGTAGCCAATTTTGCCTTGCATTCTTTGACTTGTTCTTCTTCCATTTGAAATTCCAGCAAAAGTTGCACATCTTAGCAATTATATATTCATCATCTGTAGGTGATTGCATTTCCAGTTGTGAGGTCTATTCATTCAATCTAAATCTTTCTGATAATTGAAAATTAAAAATCAAATTTGTATTTCCCTTGACACAACCATAATGAATCTTGGTGCTGTCTGTCTTTCCCTATTGTTTCTTTTCTGTAGAAAAAACTTATTGTGCTTAGACCCAGAAAGACATTTTGAACACAACTTGGGTTTGCTTTTATTTCATATTCTCCATAGAGCATATCTCACTTTTTTTAAAAAAAAATCCTAGATTAACATTGTTCTTTTTAATCATACCACAGATATATATGCCATCCAAACCTTAGGGTGTACCCTATCTATTATTTGTTCTAATAAGAAAAAATAAATTAGATAAGAATTTATATTTGTAGTAGACAGGAAAGGGTAACATAGCAATTCGTGTGCGGAATATGACAATATTGAGGTAGCACCCGTTAAAGATTTCCTAAAAGACAAATCCAGGTACCCTACAGTTCTACCTGACTTTACCTATACAGTTAATTTCTGGTCAACTTATTTTTACTTAATAAGATAAAAGTTATAATTACTGTCATTATCAGATTAAAGAACCAAGTGCTCTGTACTTTAGACAGAATCAATACCAATAAACAAGCATATGACATAGGTAAAAAGCAATAAACATGATCTGCTTTATGACCCCAACTAAGGTCAGAATAGTACCTTAGTATTGGAATGCTACCTTGTGTCTTAATGGACAATAGAAACTATATAGAAGGTATTAGTTTTAGAAATATGAAGAATGAATTACTTAACCTGGACACATCAGAACTGCTGACCAGCATAGGGTCATAGAGGATATTGGAATATGACCCGAAACACACCACCCATGCTGACTTCAGAATTTCCAAATGATTATTAAAATGATTATGATGTTTTCCTATGTATTAATAATTGATCTTTGTCAACAAGTTATATAAGCAATTGTGTATAAATATGAGCTCTGTTCAAATCATGGTGTGTGGAAACCCCTTTATTCAGCTCCCGGGCTATGGTTTCTCACCCTTTTCCATTTTGGAACAGTAAAGCTTTGAATTTGGAACATTGTTCTAGCCTTGTGTTGTTCTTCCACCCCATTTGTGTCCCAACATACAGGCTGCTGTCTGCTACAACAATATGACAATAAAATTTAATGGGTGGTTTTGGGCTACTCGCAGTCTCAGCCTAGCCATGGTCAGAGAAGGAATATATTTTTCTTTCTATTGAAGTATCTTTCTACAAAAGTATTTTGTGTGTTTCAAATTTATTTACAATCTATATATATAAAAATCGAGTGGTCGTGCAAAGGACGTTATGCACGGCCAAACTACGCCCCCCACAATCACCACTCCAACGACACCCAGTCCCCAGACCACGAGGTTTTACCTTAACACAAAAAACCCACCTCACTACCTTCCAACCCCCAAAACAAGCCCCCAAAACCACCCATTGACTCCCGTTCTACGCTGGCGAGCGCAGAACACAGGGAGAACACCGCGCAGGCGCACTCCAAAACCACCTCCCCCCAACATACCAACCCATCCCGTCTCCCTTTCTCCCCACTCACCCTGAACCTTCGATACGCCCTCCGCCGTGTCCCCCACGGAAGACCCCTAAAACTGCCCCCCCAAACCCCCATAGCCACCAAGCGTAGTGGTGCTTGCGGCGCACTCAGCCACCCCCACCCACCCACACAAACATCCCCTCGCCCTCACTCCTCGCTCATCAGGTGCCCGGGTCCAGGTGCGCCGGGAAGGTGACAGAGGACGAAAAGCCAGCGGAGGAGGCACCCACGGCGCAACCCGGGTTCAGAAGCGCCGGGGAAACAGCGGAGGCAGCAGACACGGCCACGGGACTACATTTCCCAGAAGGCCCCACACGGCTCAATGGCAAGGAGGGCAAAGGAACAGGAAGTCGCCGTGAGGAGGGACTACAGTCAGAATACTTCGGTTTGAATTTTACCTCTTCTTATTCCCATTGTTATTACTGCTGTATTATTGCATGTGCATGGAATGTAGGTATATGACCAGTTGGATTACTTATAATATTGGGCACTTACAGTAGCATTCATTCTATTATACATTAGGTTGGTTTCTCACCCCAATACTCTTTGATGCTTTAGATCCTGGCAGGGCAGGAGAGGCAGGGTGAGTAAACCTCTGTTTACATTTTTTCCAGGCTTCCAACCGAAAGAAGGAGCGAAGTTTAGGGCTTGCCTTGCCATAATACTTATTGGCAAGGGAGGCGGGAGGGTGGTGAGAGAGAAGGAGGTGCCCCCTTACAACCTAATAACGACACTTAAGAAAATCCTGGCCCCGAAGTTCTATAAAGAAAGTCCACTTCCTGGTTGGCGTTCCAGATGCGGAAATACTCAAAAGTAGCATTTCTTACGAATTTCTTCTGAATCATTTCATTTTCATAACTTTTTTCTCATGCCTAGTAAACACCATAATTTTATAGATACTCATAAATGTTGGACATTTTAAATGAGAGTTAGACAATGAAGAGTTTCAAAAAGTTAGAGATATGCCAGTGGATTAGTCAACTATGACTGGAACAACAGATACCTGAAGCTGGATCTACACTGCCCTATATCCCAGAATCTGATCCCAGATTATCTGCTTTGATCTGGATTATATGAGTCTACATAAGCAGATAATCTGAAATCGGATCCTGGGATATAGGGCAGTGTAGATCCAGCCTTCAGAGAGGATTGACTGTTATAAGACTGAAAAAGAATTGCTTTTCACATTAGAACAGTTAAATTGAACAAGAAAGGCAATTTCATTGTTGTTTGTTTGTTTTCTAGGCCTCAAAGTATAATGAAGCATAAGATGGCACAGATGCAACTGAGCCACCTGTTTATTTTACAGCAGGCATATGAAATCTTGCCACAGAGCATTTCCGAAGTGTCAATATGGTCTTAAAATCTGTTTGTCAATTATGAAGAGCATCCAACATCAAAGTAGTGCTATCTGAGTACACCCATTTATTCATTTAGGTTAATTGTTAAACCACTCCAAATATTATTTTCAGAGAGCAGGAATGCCATTTGGTTGTCAACCCTTCAAACTTGTATATATGTTATAGAATCCATTATATGCAGTCTTACTGCACAAAGTCTTTCTAACAATCCTGGTATATTGGTAATTTGATAGAAAGAAACCCTACTCATCTTTCATCATTAAAAAATAATGAAAATAAAAGAAGGAAGGTAAGTTGACAAGGGACTGTAACTCAGTATTTGAGTGGGAAAGTTCAGAATATTCAATCAGGATGAGTATCTCCTAGGAGGAAATTGTTGTCTAAACGTGCAGTCAGTGACAAAAAGAACTCCCAAAAGCAAATTAAAAATTTCTGAGGACAGTAATTCAATTAGTCATTCATATTTGCCTAATATGCTTCTTTTTAGAAATAATATGGCAGGAAACTGACTTATAAAACTCTTTTTTGGAAGAGTTCTTGTATTTCAGATCTGAATATGACTTAATATAGAATGCTTTTTGGAATGCAACCACTTTGTGCTAGCTCAAAAAAATGTAGATCCTTTCTTCCCCAGGATGGTGTATTTTGTACCATCTGCCAAAACACTGCTAAGCCCAGTGCCCTCTAGAGATATTGAATTGCAGAAGTATTCCTTATCCAAAATGTTTGTGACCAGAAATGTTTTGGAATTTGTTTTCCCCTCTCTCACCCCCTGGATTTTGGAGTTCTCACACTTGCATATACATACATAATGAAATATATTGGAGATGAGATGCAAGAGTTTTAAATGAAACTAATTCTTATTTCATAAATATGCTATACTCATAGCCTGAACATAATTTGTGCACAAAACAAAGTTTGTGTACACAAAGAAATTACTAGTTCAGTCACCCATGCAGGCAATTTTGAATTTCAATATCTTTTGGATTTCAGAATTCCAGATAAGGGATGGTCACATTGCACCATAGCAGATTAGCACTGCCATATCAGCTACAGTGAATGGGAATTGTATGCCAAAATAAAAATATAAGATATTCCTGCTTTAGGGAGACTCATAGGGCTTCAAATTTCATAGAATCTTAGAATAACATAGTTGGATGTGATCACATGGGTCATCTAGTCCAGCCCCCTGCCATTCAGAAAAAGCACAATCAAACCATTCCCAACAGATGGCTATATCCAGCATCTGTTTAAAAGCCTTCAAGGAAGGAGCTTCTGCCACATTCCAAGGCAGACAGTTGCACTGTTGAACTGCTCTCATGGTCAAAAAGTTCTGCCTCATATTCCAATAGAATCTCCTTTCCTGTAATTTGAACCCATTGCTCCGAGTCCTAGTCTCCAGCGCAGCAGAAAACAAGGCTTTCTCATGACATCATTTAAGATATTTAAACACGATGATCTTGTCTCTTCTCAACCTTCTCTTCTGCAGGCTAAACATCCTCAGCTTTTTAGGCTGCTCCACGTAGAGCATGATCTCCAGATCTTTGATTATTTTAGTCACCCCCTTCTGGATATGTTCCAGCTTGTCAATAACCCCTCTTGAATTGTGGTGCCCAGAATTGGACACAGTATTCCAGTTGAGTTCTGAACAAAGCAGAATAGAGGAGCACCATGAATTCCCTTGATCTGGAGACTATGTATACTCCTTTTGTGCAGCCCAAAATCCCATTGATTTTTTAGCTGCTGCATCACACTGTTGGCTTATGAAGACTCCAAGATCTTTTTCACATGGACTGTTGTCAAGCCAGGCATCACCCATTCTGTATCTGTGTATTTCATTTTTTTTCTGCCTAACTGAAATATCTTACACTTCTCCTTGTTGACATTTTGTTAATTTTGGCCCAGCTCTCTAATCTGTTGAGGTCATTTTGATTTCTAATCCTGTCTTCTGGAGTCTTCTGGAGATTTAGCTATTCTTCCCAATTTAGTGTCATCTGCAAACTTGATAAGCATGCCATCTAAAACTTCATCCAAGTCATTAATAAAGATGTTGAACAGTACTGGGTCAAAGTACGTGGCACCCTACGTCACTTTTTCCAGGATGGAGATGGACTATTGGTGAGCACCCTTTGGGTTTGGTGGCTTAACCAATTGCAATTCTACATAAAGGTATTACTATCTAGCCCACATTTTCCTGGTTTGTTTGCAATCAAGATATGCTACATCCACAACATTCTTTGCATCTGCAAAGCTTGTAACGCTATCAAAAAATAAGTCTGCCATGACTTATTTTTGAGAAATCCATATTGACATTTAGTAATCACAGCATTTTTTCTAAGCGATTACAGACTGCATCATGTAGCACAAAACCATTATGGGGTATTATAACGACCTGGCCCTTGACCACTTGGGGCAGGGTGGACCTTCCTATTTTATATCCCACAGCTGCCACCAAAATATAAAGACCTGGGCTCCTGGGTGCTTTGAACCCCAATAATGTTCTTGTTGTTAAGGTAACGCTGCCACCAACCTTGGGTAAATACCCAAGGATTTATTATAGATAATATAATTACTGATAACCAACCCCCTTATGGCTCAATGGCAACCCTCAGCGTGGTGGGTGCTGAGGTAAAACAAATGGCTTATCAGAAAGCTGGCACTAGACAGAGGATTCTTATGAAAGATGGCACAATACGAGGCTTGGGTTTTAAACTGAACAGAGAAATGTTTATTGTTTCAACTGTTTTCTTTAAGAAGGCACAGAAGCGTAACGGTTACTTTAAAACTTGAAAGAGCGTAATGGTTGTTTGGCACAGTTAACTTGAAATCTTCAAAACTTAGTTCCCAAAAGATCTTCCTCACACTATCAGCTTCACTGATTAGCTGTGAGTTTCCATTAACTGGAATAGTTAGCCGCCTGAAGTTCCTCAGGCTGTCTGAACAAGCTAATCAAACTCCTATTCTAAGAGTCCCCTGTTAGCTTTCAGTCCCTGAGCTAACCTCCTATCTCTAGACCAAGGGATTTCAAGGGTTCCTGACTGACTACTACTTGTCAGCACTAAAAGGCTCCCAAACTCTGTCAGCTTCACCAATCTTTTGCCTCTGGCACTAAGACGTCACATTCCCTGACCCTTAGCTCAGATACATCACTGGATGCTTCTGCTACAGAGCACAGTCTGCTTCAGACTCCTAGTTCAGACTCAATCAGACTCTGACGTTACTTTGTCAAAAGCCAAGCCCAAACTGACTGACTCTCAGACAAGATTTTCCCTCCTAACCAGTTCGGCTCCTCTCCTCAACTCTCTAGCCAATCCCCAGGGCCATACTGTTTCCACCCAGAGGAGTTCCAAACCACTCCCCCTCTCTAACAATTCCTTCCCATAATGGCTGCCCTGTGGACACTCCCTCTCAAGATGGATGGCAAATTGTTTACATAGGCTGACCTCACAGCCTAGCCAACTGAGGTGAGTCTTTACAGGTACCTTCAGAGAAAAAAAACATTAAAAACACTCATGACACCTTTCAGGCTGATAGGTTTATTATAAAGTCTCTATCATGAAATGCATCTCTCTATAGTAGATGCACAAATGTTTATTCTATAACAGGGGTCAGGAACCTATGACTCGGGACCCAGATGTTGCTCTTTTCATGATTGTATCTGGCTCTCCAGAGCAGCTCAGGCCTCTTTTTCCCAGCATGCAGTGGGGAGGAGTGACACAAACGTGCCGCGACTGCCACTTCCGTGCTGCCATCGCCACCTCTTCCTTATCCCTCACTGGTCCCTGTGTCCAATTTGCCAGGGATAGCGGAGCCCGGTGGCGGCACGTCATCCTCATCTTCCTCTTCGTCCTCTGCCACGGGCCTCCTGGTGAAGGCTTTCCTCCCCCGGCTCTCCCCCGGGTGACCTTCTCATTCCTCCTCCAAGAGCTCTTCAACGCCTTCCTTCCTTCCTCTACCATTCTTTCCTTCCCCCCTCCCTCCTTCTCTTTCTTTCCCTTCCTTCTTTCCTCCATTCTTCCCCTTCTTTCCTTCTTTCCTCTTCCTTCCTTCCATCTTTCTCCTCTCTTCACCTTTTTCCTCCTCTCCTTCTCTCCTTCCTTTTTTCCTTCCTTTTCCTCCCTCTCTCCCCTTTCTTCTTTCCTCCATTCTCCCTCTTCCTTCCTCTTCCTTCTTTTCTCCATTCTCCTTCTTTCCTCCATTGTCCCTCTTCCTTCCTCTTCCTTCCTTCCTTTCTCCTCCTTTACCCTTTCCTTCTCTCCTTCTTTTTCCCTCCCTCTCTCCCCTTCCTTCTTTCCTCCATTCTCCTGCTTCCTTCCTTCCTTCCTCCTCTATTCTTCCCCCAAGTCTTCCTTTCCTTCTCCTTCCTTTCTTTTCACTTCCCTCTCTCCCCTTTTTTCTTTCCTTTTTTCCCTTCATTATTTTACTTTTTTCTCACTCTCTTTCATTTCTTTTTCCCATCCTTTCCTTTCCTCCCTTCCAATTTCCTTCTTTCTTTCCCCCCTTTGTCTCTCTCTAGCTTTTCTTTTCTTCCTTTTCCATAATTTGTTCTCCTTTTCTTTCTTCCTCTCCCCCTCCCTCCTTTATTCCCTTTCTTTCTTTCTTTCTCCCTTCCTTCCATCTTCTCATCCTTCCCAGAGTCCTGACCATGCCTTTTGTAGAGCCAGGTCTGGAATATCCTGTCTTTCTGCCGGGGGAATCCTTTTCTCATAGTATGTATGTATATACTCACATTTAGTTGAAATCAGTCTTAAAATATATTATATATATTATATGGCTCTCACTGAAATAAATTTCCAAATATTTTGCTTTCATGGCTATCTGAGTCAAAAAGGTTCCCGACCCCTGTTCTATAAGAAATCCATCATATATGCTGCAAGGTTGCTAGTTCTCTTTCCTGAATCACACTAACATAGGTTTTTCCTGGAGAAGTCATTACAACATTCACCTGACTGCTGTTTCAGGTATCTTTTATGCTAGTGTATTGAATTCTGGAAATATCCATAAAAATAAAGACTCAAGTTTTTGCACATTCTTAATGAAATGAGCTGTCAGCAGAAATTGGGGTGGGTGGGAGGATAGCATGTCAATACAGGATAAAATCCCTGTTTAAGAAACAAGAATGAAACAAAACTCTATTACATTTTTCACTCTTCAGCATAAATTCTATAGTCAGCAAACAATGGAAGTATATTGTTAGGATCCAGACTTCCATACAAAAGCTGTGCATCATTGTCATGTATGATTTCATTTATGACTCTGAGAACTGCAGATTTCACATTTTTCACCGGCAAATCGAGAAAGCGGAATAAAACAAGATTTATCTATACGTCACCTTGTAAATAGGTAAATCCCACAAGAATAAATGCAAGTTGGCACAGAAAATTGTCTTTTATTACATTTATATTTATTTTTTCTAAGCTGATATTCAGAAAGTAGAAGAACTAACTTACATGCCAGATGTGGTTTAATTTACTTCTCCAAGGCACTGCAGAACCATATATATATATATATATATATATATAGAGAGAGAGAGAGAGAGAGAGAGAGAGAGAGAGAGAGAGAGAGAAGAGAATGCATATTGAGGTCTTAATTTGGTAGGTTTGTTCCCAAACCTGTATTTAATAGCATGGTTTCACCCAGTGTTTGTAAAGCAATATTAGCAATTGTGGTACTGATGTCATAAAGGTTCTAAGAAGTACCTCAGTTACACTGACCAGTATTCTGTTTTAACTAACTAATTAGTTAAGTATATTTAGGTAAAAAGGCAGAACAGCTACCCAGATTTACTCATCTCAAACTTTTCTGTATTCACAATCATTACTACTGAGTCATGACTGTGGCATTATTGCCAGAATCATAACTCCCCTCCCAACCTATTTTACTGGCATCAGCTAAATAGAATGAAGGAGGTCTAGTCTGCCAGAAACTAAGGCATGGATGAATGACATGAGGAGATTGGGTTACTTGCTTAGTTAAATATATTTAGCTAAGTGTCTGATGCAGAATACTGGCCAATGTTTTAAATCCTGAATACTATAAGCCTGTGGCAGGAATTAAGGCTGGGTACAGAATGAATTGGCAAGCCACTTCTGAATATTCCTTATCTAAATAAATTCTATAATATTAATGGGGTCGTCATAAGCTAGCAGGCATGTTGAAGGCACACACTCTTTCCCTTTCTCACACATATATACAATTAGAGTCATGGAACTGATTCAACCGAATCCCAAATAATAAAGCAAATTGGGCTCTTTTGGACTAATTTAAAGCTGTAGATCAAATCAGATTGGCTACACTCTCTTCCAAAGAGGAAAAGCTAAAGTCATTCAGACAAAACCACAGAATAAGTGTAAATGAAAAGGAAAACGAACAAATATGTGGTTGAAACATACCCATATGAGATTTGATGGTGAGAAGGAGATGAGTTTTACTCGTGGGCAGCTCTAATGTGCAATTTGGGCCAATAATTTCCCTTACACAATGCAATCACAGTATTTATGGGGTTTGATCATTGAGATCATAAAGTCTTCCTGCATCTTTTTGTTGATTTCCAGGGTTTTTGGTAGTTTAGGAGAATGTGTGTTAAAGGTTTCAGGAAAACAGCTTTTAGTTGTTGACAGACAACACTCTTTAAGCTGCCTTTTAATGTGCAGAGAGGCTTTTTATTAGATATCTGATTATATATATATATATATATATATATATATATATATATATATATATAAAAATAAAAATCTCAACAGCATTATTTGATATTATTATATCTAATAATGCTATTTAATGAGGTGGTTTTTAATGCTTTTTTCAAATTTGATCATTAAATTCTTTATTTCATTTTGTGATGCCTTGGATCTCAGTCTGAGAGAAAGGTGGCATACAAAATGAAATGCAATGAAGAGGTCAGATGAAGTAATTATGGAGCCATGAACACTTTGATGAGATAACTCAGGGGAATCCAGCAGTTTCTGGAAAAGAATACTTTTCTTGTTGTCTTTTGTTGTGCACTTTTTCCTGTCTTTCTGCCTGCCTGATTTGCTTAGTGTTCCATTACCCTTTCTTTTCTTGCAATATTTTTCCCTGGCTTGAGATGCTGGCATCCTATAAGGCAGGAGTTTTCACAGAGGGCCACATCAGCCCTATGGTTGCCTCAAAAGGCCATTTTGTAATTAAAAATTGTACAAATGTAACAATGACATTGAAAGTGTTGTGGGCTACCTAAAATTTTGTGGAGGCGCAGAGTTGGTTTATGGACCTTGAATTTGACATGTGTGCTCTATGAACTAGAGCGGGCCTGCACAACCTCTAGTCCAGTCTTTCTCAACCAGTGTGCCGTGGCACACTAGTGTGCCGTGACGGACCTCCTGCTGTGCTGCGAGAAAAGCTCTCTGCCCCCCTTCCTCCTCCCTCCTGCCGAACTCCTGCTGCTTGGGGGAGGAGGAAAGGCCGGGCAGTGGCGAAGAAAAAGAAGAAGGGACCGGGGCGCCACCTCCTTCAGCCGTTTCCCCAGCCAGCCTCCAATCCGCCATGACTCCCACCATGACTCTCACCCCTCGCTCGCTGAAGCCGCGTGGAGGAGGAGCCCTGCCCACTGAAGCCCGTCTACCGCTCATGCTCCTCCTCTGTATGAGAGCTGAAGCTGGGGGAGGGGCGGGGCATGGCGCGGCCTGTAGGAGAGCTGAAGCTGGGGAGGGGCGGGCATGGAACGGCCTGGCTCTGCCCCTCCCCAGCTTCGCACTCCCAGCAGCTGTTCCAGCCTTGAGGGGACAGTGCCAAGCCAGCATTGTGCTGGCTCTGGCACCGCTGGCTTGGCACTGCCCCCTCAAGGCTGGAGCAGCTGCTGGGAGAGTTGAAGCTGGGGGTAGCAGCTGCTGGGAGAGGTGAAGCCGGGGGTAGCCTGGGGTTAAATGCGAACCCTAAATGCGAACGGCTTGAACTCAGATTTTAAGAGGTATAGGGTATGCAAATTGGCAAGGGATAATAAGGTTGATATATTGGTTTTGTCAGAAACTCACAAAGGAAGGGACCGGGAGCAACTAATAAATGATAAGAAGTGGAAATGGGTGTATGAATCACGGGGATGCGCTGCCCCACAATCCTGATAGGGGATCTGCCCCCTCCCCGGCTCCCCCCCCCCAGCAGCTGCTCCCAGCAGGCCACCAACCCCCAGTCATTCTTTACTGTGTTAGAGTGTCATTTTGTGTCATTTTGGTTGGTGGTGTGCCCCCAGATTTTTTAAATGTTAAAAGTGTGCCGCAGCTCAAAAAAGGTTGGGAAACACTGCTCTAGTCCTTCAGGTGTTTGGTACTCCAACTCCCAGAAGCTCTAGCCAGTTCTTCAATGTCCAGGAATTATGGGAACTGAATTCCAAAACACCTGGAGGGCTGCAAATTGTGCAGGCCTGGATTAGAGGAGTATACCTCAGTGCTAGAAGGGCAGTACCAGGACAAAATCATCAAGAATGGCCAATAGCGAGTCTACCAGTCAACAGCTTTTCATAATTAATTTGGCACCCCCCCAAAAACAAACAAACAAACAACCTTTATGAATACCTATCACAAAACCCCTGAAGATACTTTTCTGGCTTAATCATTTCTTTAGGGCTTACCATGAGGCAGAGCAGATTGTGTTGCCTCCAGATTTCGTTGAAAGGTGACACCAAGAATCCATTATCACTCGCTGTGTTAGGTAGATCTGCATGGAGTTCAACAATATCTAGAGGGACATATAACTCTCACCCCCAATTTACCATGCTTATACATTTCTGTGGATATATAATCCCCCTGTCCAAAAAACTTGATTTTGTTTTCCCAGGGTAAGTGAATGAGAGAGAACTTTATCCAGATTGTCAAACATTAAATCAGATTCAGGATCTGTCACACCCTAGCCAGGTACAAGGAACAAACCAGACCAATGCCATGTTAAAACCAAAGATGCAGAGAGACTCAGAAGCAAGCCTCTGCAGCAACCTCTGAGTGAACCCCAAGCATCCAAGGTCAGGTGCAGCCCTGCTAGTTCGCAGGCTGATAAGGGGGCCTGGTACCAAGAAGCAACAGATCCTCCTGAGAGGCCAGATGGTTGCCCTAACAAGCTTACATTCCAAGAGGGCCGAGATGTGGTTGGGAACGAAACCTTTCCCAGCCATTCCTGTGAAAGAGCTCCGACGCAGCCAGCGTATCCTAGATCAAGGCAGCCGGGGCCTATAAAGATCCATCCCGGAATGAGCTCAGGATCTCGTGCCAACGTTTTAGCTACCTTGTCAAGCCTCATGAAACTTTGTCTGGGCCAGGAAAGTCTTCCTGTTTTTGGACTCTAAATCTTGCTAAACTTTGTCTCAAGTAACTCCTGGATTTAGCCAATTGCGGCACCAAGACTATTTTGCATTTATTGGACTCTTAAAGGCTATTGCTCTGCTACAACTGGATGCTGGGAGCATCACTGAACCTTTCTATCTTTGCCTTCTTTACCTATTTTTTACTTATTCTAAATAAAGCATTTAATTGCAGTTGCTGGGTGTTGGTTTACTAAGGGTCCGTCCAAGTCAGGTCGCAACAGGATCCAACTTGGGCTCATAAACAAGTTGAGAGATAATGCTCTGAATTGAAGCAATACACACTGCACCATGCCAGAGCATGATGTGGTTATACCATCATTTTATGAATATGCCATAACATTTTAGAGTATTTGCATTAATGCACCCGAAGGCCACATTTTAGTAAGTCACCTGTAAATTCTTGTAAACACTCTTTGTTTACACTCCCTATTCCTTGAATTTCTCTGCTCATTTTGTGTTATAGGAATAGTGTTGTTAAGTATATCGTCACTCCATTTTCATCCGTGCCAGTCCGAGCAGGCAATATTGTGTCAAGGTTCTCATTGCTGAAGCAAAATTCTTTGGTGAAGTTAGTTTTTCTCTCTCTTTTCTCTCTCTGCAATCTATATTTCTGCATTGCCAAAGTATTCACTTTGTTCTGATTGGCTTATTAGCCGAAAGCTGTGTGTGTTTGAATAATGTATGTGTCAGGCCTAAGATGACGGCCTTATATGAGGCCTAAAGAAATCCCACTGTGTAAAATGAACACAAAGCACAGCTTCGGATCCCGGCTTGCTTAAGAAAATGACACAGTGATTTTTACAGATCTGCTGAGTGCTGAAGTCTTCACAAGACAATACAGAGATGCCTGCTGATTACAAGAAAAGCAGCTATTTTGGTACTATTACATCTGGTATGCATGTGAGAAACAGAGAGAAAGAGACGAAGAGACAGATGAAGTTTTCTACTCCTACGTATTCCAAGAAAGGGTGATAACCTGGCCAGATGCTAAGAAGGCTAGAACCAGTATTGCAATGGCAATTGTCAAATAATTTGCTTGCCCTCTTCTTGTTACTCTCCATGCCACCAGAAAAACTAGATCTCAAGGTTATTCTAACCCATCACAGCTGGCTTTAGAACTAACTAGGAACTGAAATAGGAAGGAGAAATTGCTTCTTGTGTTCTGTTTACAGAGTGAGAAGCTCCATGTGAATATTAGCACACAAAATTATAATATTAGGATAACAATGACTGCAGCTTTATTGATTACAGCTGACAATAAAGTTGCCATTCAGAAATGGGCCCTGGATCTTTTCATCTATCGCCCCACCTCCTGATTGATGAACCTGTTACTCTGGACTGGGAGCAGAGGCTATGGGCTGACATGGGAAGAAAGCATTCAGCTTTAGTACTACTGCCTCTGCCCTCTGCTACCAGGGGGTGCTACCAAGGTATCCTTCCTAACAACCATTCCAGACTATTTCAAGAAGATCTCCTCTGACAGGGACTTCCCACCTATCCAGTCTCACTTATCCAATGAGCATTGATACAGCAATTCTGGACCCAGGAAGCATGCCAACTTTTCCCAAAAGTTGTGAAAAAATGACACATGATCTGGGACTGGCAAGAAATATGGCGTGAGGGTGCAAGATGCATCTAAAGGGAGAAGCCCTGGCAGCCTCCCCAAGTGAAGGGATTCAAGTCAATTGGCTGCAGCTTTCTGCTTCCCCTCCTCTTGCAACCCAAACATGAAGCATGCTGGGAGAGTCAGAGAAAACTAGTAAGGGGGAAATCCTTGTTCTCTGCCCAAGCTTGAACCACAAGTGCCTTGCCCAGTAAGTTGGGCAGGCACTTTTACTAGTTTAACTGGATTTTGCTTTCATCAGCAAAATAACACAATTGCAATCTTTCCAGGGAAGTAATAGTTTTGATAAGTTGGTCATAGGATCATGAAGTCACCTTTTGACCCAATTATTAATCTATAAGAGCACATGGAGCTGCAGAATTTGACAAATGAGACTTTTCACACTTTTCTCTGTCACTAGGGGATGCAACCAAGTCATTTCGCAGAAACACAGAGCTAACTAGTGGAAGGTGGTGTTCCTGATATCAGTGGGGAGATTATTTTCTCCATGCTTTAGTCTGAACTTTAAAGAAGTATACCAGAGTGTTGAAATATATTCCACAAACCGATTCCGAACAATGGACATAATATTTAAAGTGAAACGTAAAACCCTGAGCTGCTTTACCAACCCATCATATATTGGATCTATTGATGGAGCTAATGTTATTTAGTATGAATGACTGAGTTCAAAGTCATAGTTAGTACTAGTAGCTTGCTGAAAAAAATTGCCTTATGCATAGCACAGCAAACAATACTATTGGAAAATGTAACTAAATAACCCATGTAGTGAGTAATGTTCTTGGAAATCAAAATAAGTTCAATTTTGTTCAAGGCTGACACCAAGAGGTAGGGATATGCTACTGTTGTTACAACTGGTACTGCGAGCAATGCTGATATCACTAAGGGACATTGGAGATGGAGTGTTGTCAGAAAACAATGTCAAATCTTACAACTTCTACTCATAGCCTATTACATCATCCATGGAAACAAATATCACATTGCATCTCTATAGATTTTTTTCTCCATTTTAACACTTTTGTTTTATAATTATCCCTGATATTTATATAAGCAATGCAGGTATGCAACATCCTGAAATATATGCATTGTGAATTCATGTTGCTCTAACACATTAGTTATCAGTGTACATTAAAGGACAGTTTTTGCCTGGATCACAGTAAACATTTAACCCAAAAAATGGGGAGGGGGGTATTTTCAGCAACAATAAAAACAAATGATTTAAGGAAAGTGTTTGTTTTTTTTTTACAAAAGTTAAAAAGATCTAATAGACAGAAGGATGAGATACTATTATTAATGGATTAATTGATTTAAGTTTTATGGCGCATTTCTTTTAGAGAAACCCAGGCAGCTCCCAGAAAGAGTGAATTAAAAATACCTTTGAATATTTAAACTTTAAATCAAGAAGATAATTTAAATGACCTACAGTAGGATGCCTGTGTACCCATGAAGGATAGGTTCCCACTTTGACTAAAATTGCCTTTTAATATTACCTCTGAAGTGCTGCTGTTGTGAATGTATGCTGTGTATAAAGATAGACTATATGAGGAGGAATGCATGTGCTGAGCTCAGAAAGAAAGAAAGAGAAAGAAAGAAAGAAAGAAAGAAAGAAAGCAATCTGGCTAGGGAGAAGATGAACGTCTTTCAACATTTGGGATAGGTTACTTGTACTTTTACCAAAGTATAAAATAATTGCATTAAACACTTTTCACAGATGATGTGTCAAATAGCAACTTGGGCTTCATGGAAATATCCAGAAAAGATAAAGAAACAGAAACAAGCTGGCTGAAACTTAAGCCCCTTCATCAAACTGAAATCCCATATCTCCAGTAGGCCATTCTCCATCTATCCTATGATCCAGCAAATAGCCTAATATTTCCTTCTCCCTCCATTTCAAAACTGTATAGTTATCATAAACTTCTTTGCAGTGAGAAGGACATTGCTGAAATCATTTGTTACTACCTTCAGGGAGAAACCTAATGAAGAATTATTTCCCTAGTGGTTAAATATCAATTGACCACAAGATCCTATAGCTTTTGATTGTAGAAGAAAAGTCCAGGCTGAAGAGTGTGCACAACTCAGTCTGGAAGTTCTAATGTGTAATTTCTTAAAGGTGGATTAAATTGTTGCTTCCCTCATAATGCTCTTTTCTTACTTTCCCTCTTTCTAACCAGATTCTCCCAACACCACCACCACTTGGAATGATAGCTTTATGGGACATGTATCTAGAAAATATTTTGTTGTTTATTCATTCAGTCGCTTTCTGACTCTTCGTGACCTTATGGACCAGTCCACAGCACAGCGCTTTGTTGGCCATCACCTTCCCCAGCTCCTTCAGAGTCAAGCCAGTCAGTTCAAGGATATCATCCATCCATCTTGCCTTGGGTCAGCCTTTCTTCCTTTTTCCTTCCATTTTCCCCAGCATAGTTGTCTTCTCAAAGCTTTCCTTTCTTTTCATGATGTGGCCAAAGTACTTCATCTTTGCCTCTACTATCCTTTCCTCCAATGAGCAATCGGGCTTTATTTCCTGAAGTATGGACTGGTTGGATCTTCTCGTGGTCTAAGGCACTCTCAGAACTTTCCTCCAACATCACAGTTCAAAAGCATCTATCTTCCTTTACTCTGTCTTCCCTAAGGTCCATCTCTCACATCCGTAGGTTACTACGGGGAATCCCATTGCTTTGACTATGGGATCTTTGTTGCCAGTGTGAACATACGACATATAGTAAATGGTGTTGCAGCACTTCTAAGAAACTTACAGACAGGTGAATGGTTGGATAGGAGACTGCCTGGGAGTAGGGATAGAAAAAATGTTTCACCATCAGTTCCTAACACCTCCCATAGACATCTATTTAAGACACCACCCTTAGGCAATTGTCCAATTCTTCATGACAATATAGGGTAGGTAACTGTGCTCCCACCCCTTGTAAAGGGCTCCCTGTAAAGGGGATAATTCCTATCTGGCTTTGAGGATGAGACTGCCTCTTAATTGTCCCCTTTCCCTGTTGTCCTGCCTCATGATGCCAGGACATATTTACAGCTGGCCTCCATTCTCATGAGGCCAGCAAAATCATATCATACACCTCCATTACTCTAGCATATGGCACCTTAAAATATTAGTAATTGTCAGGCAGCTCCAGGTTCAAAGAAGCATCACTCGGACATTCACCGGTAAATCCAACTTTTTATTAGAGGTCACAAAATGCTTGAAGTCAAGAGTGCTCCCCACCACCCGACACTACATATTTATACCCCTCGACTGATATCATGTCGTGGACCCCTTGCATCACCCTGTGTAGTCGGCTGACGCCACCCTGTGGCCCCTTGCATCATCTTGGGGAGCCTATGGTCAGTAATGTCCCCGGCTGTCAGCTGTGCTTTGTTTAGTCTAGGTCTGAATCTGGATCCTGCCGGCCCTGTCCAAGGCCGCGGGCATCGGCTTCTGACAAGTAATTATATGAAATATTGCGGTTGATTAATGTGTTGCTTGTTGAATGTAATATAGCAGATCAACACAATAGGTGGTAGTAGTTTATCTGTGCTTAGACCATATATCAAGCTGAATACATAGAGAATGTTTCAAAAAGATGGACCCAGTGTGAAATTGCAATATGTCTTCAATCATGGTCTACACATGAATTAAACTCATACCACTTAAAAGAGCAGGACATAGCATTTTAATTATTACTCCTAGATGCCTCTCCTAGTGCACAAACTCATAGCCTCAGTCATTCATAAGATGGCAACCCTGCAAAATAAGGTACAATTAGATATTCTCCATTGAAAGAGTTATTTTTTCAGATTTGTTTCTAGCTGAAAATGGTCAGTAAATATGATAATTTGGTAACTCATTCACTTTTTGTGTAATTGTAACATATTGTCATTATGAAATATTCTACTTTGAATTTGGGTCCATGATTCTGAAGCCTTCCAAGAGACTTACCAATTTTGAATGATGCCATGGAAGCGAGCAGTGGTGAATGGACCACTCTGCCTGGTTACAGTATTGAGAACACTGTTTTGCTGTCCTGTCTTAGGTGTCCACACAATTCCTATTTTGTTTTTGTTCCAGTCTACATTAAATTAAAGCAAAATGAGGACTCAAGTTTTGAGTGCTGAGTTCTTCCTTGGGATTCCAAAAGGATTTTTTCTAATATCATCTTCATTCTTTTCCAGTTGCATGAGCTGCAACGCTAAATAGCAGAGTCCAATTAAAAATGACATTTTCTCTTCAAGCATATAATGATACAGTCACCAGAAAAACAGTTTGCCTAGATCAACTTTGCAATGTAAATATTGTTGTTACAATTTTGCTCTATTAAATGACAAGAATTCTCCATCTATAATTCAATTTCCTACTACAAGCCTTTTGGTGTATTCTGCTAGTTTTCTTCCTTCCCAATCATTTTCTTGTATAGTTTTACTTAATCCTTTAATACAAGACTTCATTAGTTTCAATCTTTGCACCTGATATAGTCATATCATCTTATCTAAAAAGCAATATCAGCACACTTGGATATTACTAAAAGTACTGTTTTACATTATTGTCTGTAATCAATTCATGTGGTGTGCTGGTGAAGTTAGTTAGCCTGTAGACTAAGTAAGTGCATGAGAGAATAGCTAACAAATCCTTTTCTGTGGCTGTATATTGAGCAAAACTAGCATATGCCAATTCTAATACTTCATAGTCTCTTTGTCATCTGTTTTATCCTTGCAGGTGACAAAGATAATTTAATGCTGATGTGTACTACAACTGATAATTGCCCTTATAGATCATGAAAAAAACGGGTTGGACTTCATTTACCAGAATCCCTCAGTAACATTGATTTGGGGATCAAGATGATATGGTCCATATTAGTAAATTTCCTAAATTCTGCATTGTTAATCCCAGGCATTTCAGCTGGACAAAACCAATCCATCTTAAATGAACCATGCAGTGGCTGAGATTCCCTACTATTGATTTAAACCTTGGTTGGATGGAAAATACTGAATTATGAAAAAGAAGAGTACTGGCCTGCCATTCTGTATAAAGACCAAGTCCTATAATATAGCCATGCCATGAGGCAGATGGAGAAAGAGGTTCTGTTGTGTACACATAGTTACAATTGACATTACAGAGACCGTGCCTTCATTCACTTAGCATGCCTTAATTATAGAATACATGAGTTTCATCATAATTCTTTCCATATCTGCATGGCTTTGAAACCCATTAATGCCAAACTTAATATAGCTTAAGAATCCCTTCTCTGAGGACATTTTCACACAGACAATATAATGCAGTTTGTAGCTGAATTGTAGGCATGGTACCCTATCATGTACACCTCCAATGTGTGCTGCAGCAAACATTAAGCCAGAAACAGTGTGTTAAAAAGAAAGTCCAGAATGAGGCAGATAATGCACCATAACTGATCATAGTATATCCCACGTAGATCTTAAAACTGGGATATACTCTGGCAAGCACAACCACTGATCAATTATATAATGATTTTTCCATGGATTCCATCTAGGACATTTTATTATCTATTCATATCTGTCTACCATACTTAACTTCCAAAGTTGAACAAAATAATTATGTTTGGCAGGTGCAGACCCTCTTAATTTTTTTTGTTTGTAAAGCAAATTCATAATGAGAAATTTTTGATAATTAGTCAGAAGCCCACAAAGCTTTATAAAATTACTCCATGGTGTGTTGCCAAAATTGGAGTGTCACAGACATTTTACCTGATACTACAAAGAGCTGGGAAAAATAAAACACCTTCAGACATCATGTTGTTAGCATCATAGTTCTGCTATGAAACTGTTAGGCATATATATATATATATATATATATATATATATATATAGCACACAAAGTTGATTTTTTTAACTAGAAAGTAGATACCATAGGCAAGTCCTCAAAAGTAAGCCTGACCTTTACATTTCTGGTTTAGGCATTGAATTACAATGGTATTCCAGCCCAGTTGCTTATTTAAATGTGGAGACTTTCTCCACCTTTTCATGTAACCCTCCAGAAATAAAGCAACATGACACGTTCTCACCAATCCATCACACTTCCTGATTTTGCATAGCAGAAAGTTCAGGCGTCAAGCTACAATGAGTCTTGTGAGTTATTAGAATTGCAATGGGAATCCACATCCCCCTCTCAGCACAGTGGCTACAATCTCTCAGCATCTCAGTCTGCTGCAGATAAAATATGGCACTGGTTTCCATATATTTGGGTTATAGTCAATTATATTATACTACAATCCTGTATTATTAAGACTGCCAGAACTGAGACCCATGACACTTACAAGCTGTTGATTTAATCAAATATGTGATATTTTATTGGGCTATTTAGTCCTGCATTCAGGCAATACAATAGAGAAGATGGGTTTTCAGTATTATCCTGTCCCATCTTTACTATTCTAAGCCAGTATTACTTCTGTTGTAAAACATGAGCCAGTTAATTTATAGATCTTTATCTCTGAAGGATGTGTCTAGCTTTTAGATGCCATTGGAGAATAGGCTGAAAACACTGTGCTCTAGATTTGGGCAGTAAAAAATATAGAAAAACAAATCAAACACATTTATGCTTTTCATGAGACAAATGGTCTTTTACTAATCTTTCTTCTGAACTGAAATAACTTATTTGGACAAACAATTTGATCTGATGTCTAATTTGAAGAGGGAAGTTGACTGAATTAATCAGAAGTGTCTGATTTATTTTCACAGATTAGACTATTCCAACTGATACTGCTAGACTTAACCTTATCCCGCCAGACTATCCCCTTTTCCTTGCAAGATGTATGTTTTTAAATTGTGAGGCAAAGTGCTGAATTAACAATTAGAAACTTATCATGTGAATTGACATGTACACTAATAGTGGTGCATACATACATAAGGGAAAACTCTGCTATACAAAGTGCCTATTAATGTATTTATTGGAACCTGTTATCTGTATTTAAACCAGAAACCACCTAAAATGTAATCAGGGTGTCCAGATGAAAAACAAGTAAAATAAACCATTAGCTAAAACTTGTTAGCCACTTGTAAATATACATTTGTCCAGAAACATTTCTTATGGAATATCTGGAGAAGAAGTAACATTATCCCAAGAAGCAACAATTGAATTGCTTCTAGAAGAGAGGAACAAGATGTCATTACCTGGGTCGAACAATTAGGTGGCCAAGAAATCTATAAATGTATTAGACAGTTTTATAAATGCACCTTACCCCATGAAAGGTAGTAGGAAAACTCATGTTCCATAATGCAGTTTAATTGTACCCAGTCAAATCGGTGGGGTGCCACTATATCCAGCTTTCCTTGGGCCTCAGACTTGTTAGCTTTCTAAGTATTGAGCACTACAAAATGAAGTTAGACCCTGAATCAAAGGTAGAGATTGCCTGAAATATTCTTAATGTCCAGAGGATTCTACTATCTTGTATGAGAGACTTGTGTGGCTAGTATTAAGAGATAG
Source organism: Anolis apletophallus (assembly GCA_030556195.1). Lineage (NCBI taxonomy): Eukaryota > Metazoa > Chordata > Lepidosauria > Squamata > Anolidae > Anolis > Anolis apletophallus. The sequence goes on from JARBWK010000007.1 coordinate 33,178,513, forward strand.
ACTCTTACTGTCTATACAGTACCACAACTTTATTGCTCCTCAGTGTTTTAATGTTGACTTGTTTTGAGACACAGAACCTTATCACTCATCTCTGATGCCCTTTACATCCTGGTTCCTACGCCTTTAATTTCTGCACACATGTGACAATACAATCATCTGCAGGACATCTCCATCTCATTCTCTGTGCCAGTGATGTGTCTGTTGGGGTATGTTTTGGGGACAGACTTTTCATGCTACTCGATTCTCTTTTGCCAAGTCAGAAAATGATTTTTTTATGTTTATTTTTTTTGGAACTGTGCAACTCTGGAAGACAAAAAATATATTTCTGGGTTTCTCTGCTGGGACAAAAGAGCTGAGTTGTGTTACTGATGGGGATGAGGATGGCAGTGATGTAGGTGAACATTAGATGGATGGGAAGGGGTAATCTGTCAATCAAACATGCATTATTGTATTTGCTATAGAAAGAATAAAACCAGGTATGATGAGGTCAGTATGTATACCTCTAGGCTTCTTAGCAGGCATTTTCTTCAGTGTGGGTGTGATAAGGTCTTTTGATGCAGATTGAGATCAGACAATCCACCTATTAATAAAGTCACAAGTCCTTATTCAGATTGGTGAAAAGTGACCAAGGAATCCACATGGGTCATGACTACTGCATTGTTTCCTGACACCTGCACTGGACCTGATCCTCATTTTTACTCAAGATTATTTGGGGAAACATTATACCTGAGGATAAAGAGCTTCTGGCTCCTATTTCTCATCACAACTGAATCTTGCCCCATGCTACAAAGCTGTCACAAAGAACATAAACATCAAAGAAATACACGAAAGCCATATCGAGCACCGGATCTCCTTCAAGGTGCTGGTGCTAACCTTTAAGGCCTTGGATGGTCTTGGGCCAGTGTACTTGAGGGACCACCTCTCCCCATACTGTCCCCAGAGATCCCTATGCTCCGGTGAACAAAATCTCCTCAATGTTCCTTCCATCAGACAATATTGACTGTCCTCAACAAGACAAAGGGCATTCTCGGTGGGTGCACCAACCCTGTGGAATGCGCTACCAGAGGAAGCCAGAGGAATCACCGAACTGTATTCTTTTCGCAAAGCCTGCAAGATGGCTCTCTTTCGTATGGCCTTCTCGGCCGAGTAAACTGTTATGCTTATTGTTGTAGTTTTAGTCTAGTTGTAGATTTAACATATTTTAGTAAATAGTAGTATTTTATTAACTGTTATGCATTGCTTGCTTGTTTTACACTGCTGTAAACTGCTCCGAGCTTCTAGAGGGATCGGTCTAGAAGCCGAAATAATAAATAAATAAATAAATAAATAATAAACTATGGTTGGGAAGACAGTCAGAGCCTGAACACCAAGAGAGGTCTGGTAGGCTTATCTCTCTCTGAACTGGACAGGACATAAAGCCTTTACATTGACATATACAGTAGAACAGGGTATGAGTTGTCTCTCTTGCCCACCCACTGTTCGATTCTTCTAGAGCCTACAAAAACTGTGTCAACTCCTGGAAAGAAGACATGGCATCACAGAAGGAAAACAAACAAAAAAAACAGGAGCCCTCCTTGCTGTGTAAATGTGAAAATGCACTTGCAATTTGGCTGTTCAGGTGAATCCGTGGCCCTACAAATGATGCAAACAGAACACATGTCTTTTCCCTTTACAACATGTATTTTCAATTAAAGAGATTTCTCCATGCTCAGGGCTTTGGTGGGCAAGCAATTGGTGCAATTCTCCACCCCATCATTCATGAATAATTCTAGCACAAAACAAAATAATGACATGAGAATTCTAAGCTTTATTTGTTTTGTTTAAAAATTGAAAATCAATCTGCAAATACTTTGTCTCTGGGAAATAAGTTAGATACATATATTTTTAGCATACACGTATTTAAGGTTTGGGAGTAAAAACGAAATACATGGGCTTAGAAGTCTCAAGGAAGGCTCCACCTAGAGAGCCTTCCTGAAACACCATCTACTCTGATTTATTAAGTATATTCTGCAAAGGCAAGAAGCCTTTTGAGATACGATAGTATTTTATGCTGCATGTGTTTGATGCTAGAAGCATAATCAATGGGAAATTTAGCTCCTGATTTCATAGAAAATGCATGGAAAACAAGGCATAGAAAGGTACCTCTTGAAATTATATACGTAACATACCAAGTTAATTAATAATAACACTGTAACAAAATTTGAAAAAAAAAATATTCCTGGCTTGAAAGTTTTGTTTCCAGTTTAATTGTGTAGTACTTATTTATTTATTTTATTTTTGGTATTCTTGTCTCTTCTCTACCCCAAAAGGGGGCCTCAGGATGGCTACATTGAAAGTAGCTAGTTATTATATTCTAGGAACTTTGTTTTTGTGGCTGCCAAAAACAACCTATGTTAAATTGGTTGAGACTCGATGAAAAACTAGTGCTGCAAGATGCCCCACAAAACAGTTTTTGCAGTTTACTAAACTTTTTCCATGTTTTCATGGTAGAATCAATTAAGAAATGACACTTATAACCCCAGAACAAAAAATGGGTTATATAGTGTAATGTTATTAAACATTATGAGATGAATGACATGACAATCATTCTTTTTTTTTAAAAAAAATCAAGTTTTCATATCCGCAGAGTTTAACAGATTTTTGTTATCATTTAGTGTGTTTTGCACACTAAAAATTCTACTACTCTCAAGTAATATTTGGAGGCTAAACATTTCTCATATATCATATATGAAGACATTTGAATTGTTATTACTGTTTATAACAGCTGTATACACACACACACACATTTTGACTTCCTGCATGTATCTCTCTTGATCCTAGGAAGCTGTTTCTTGATTTAAGCTGTCGGCATGCTGGCATATAAGCAAGAAATATTATATGATGGGCAGATTCCAGAAAACTATCCCCACCTGCAGTTCACTTTTCTTTTTAGATTCTTCCTCATCACCCATTTCTCATGAAAACATACTTGCTGACAAACCAGAGGAATAGAGACCAGACAACAGAAATCAAATGAATCAAGGGCAACATTATTAATTGTTACCATTTAAATGTTTATTGGTGGTAGTTAGTCAAATTTGTGGAAACAATTTGATACGAATGTGATTGAGGCAATCAGTTACCTCTGACTTGAGCCTCCCGCTTCCCCTGGGTGAAACGCCAAAGCCCCTGAGAGCAATCCCTGATCAGCATGGTTTCTCAAAGGTTCAGCTCAAATACAGGAAGGCTAGCTAGAGGGTGTAAGCCCCCAAGCTGTTTTGGCCCCTGGTGAGGGCAAAGACTCCAAAATCAGCATCAAGAACAGGTAATTCTTCTCAACCTCCAGCTGACTCGATATGCAAGAGAAGCTCAATATTCCCATCCAACAGCAAATGTGCCAGTAGGTGGATCACCAAATCATAGCTCCAACAACTGTTTGGGAAACCTATTCAAATTGACAGCACACTAACCCAATGGTCCGAGTCTCCATAACAATGCAGGGTAGGTGAGGAAAAAAACATAAATGGGGGTGGGGGGATTCATTTCTCACCTCAAGCAACCACTACAAGTTACTGCGAAACGAGGTGGTAGGGTGGGCCAAAAAGATTCACATGGGCAAATAAGGGTATGTGGTTGTATTACATAAGCAAACAGAGTCATGTTCCATCACACCATGGCTAGGACATTTATGGTCTTGTTCCACCCTTGGATGCTAGTAAACTATTTTCCCAAACTTACACTGTTTTTATAATGTGGTAAATGGCCATGTATGCATATGTGCAACAATCAGTTAGCCCCAGAATATATATTGTATAGAACAATAACAAGCAGGAATTTTGGTTGATTGATATCACAATGCTTCGGATTTGTCTGTTTTGAAGTGAAATGAGGTTTATTTTTTTAAGGTTCCTTATCCATTTCACGAAACTACAATCTGTGTGTTTATATATATTTTTATATATATATATATATATATATATATATATATATATATATATATACATACATACATACATACATACATACACATACACACTAGGGTTGCCATTTTTTGATATAAGAAATAAGGGACATTTATGGGATTTTTCACAAAAATAAGGGACACTTCATTAAAAACTTGAAACTCAAACATTAGGTAGAAATAGTTTTATTAACAGAATAAGATAATGATTGAAACTCACAAAATAAACTGACTTACACACTCTTAACAGTACATGGTATGTTTCTGCATGTTTTGTCATGCAGAAAAAAACATTATTAGAACTACCTTATTTTCTCCATCTGTATTTAGTACTTGACTTTGCTGACTTTAAAAGTGCACTGTCTAAACATTAAAATAAAATAAATTTTATAAGACAGTACATCTTCGTGATTATTATGTCAATAGTTAATGGTATAGTATAGTATGGGATACACAGCATTGTATATTATTGGGATGCACAGCTAGGCCTATTTTAAGAGTAACTCTCAAGCAACCAGAAACTATCTTTATCCAACATGATCCAACATTCCCCTTGGGTAATGGTTAATTAGTCTACAGTACTTTGAAAAAGTCCTGTATCGCCTCTTCCTTCCAACGGGGACGCAGGCTGCCCTGCAAGTTGGAATCCCCGGGCAGGCATTGCCATGGAAACCACAGTGCACACCTTCCTCTTGTCAACCCTGCCCAGTCCTGTCCTGCTAGTCAAAAATAAGGGACAGAGCCTGAAAATAAGGGACACAAATTTTCGGGCCAAATAAGGGACGTCCCTTAGGATAAGGGACATATGGGAACCCTAACACACACACACACACAAACACACACACATATTTGATCTCACAGTAAAAACTTTCATTGGAAGCACATTAGATTGTAGTACTCCAGAAAGACCTATTCACCCAGCAGAAACTCACAAGCAGCAGATGAGGAAAGTTACCAAGAAAAGGTGCGCCAGAGAAGACTTCTCATCCATTCAGTACTCCCATGGTTCCATGCCTGCAAAAATGGGAATCCCTTCCAATTGTCTTGGCATGTTCCCAAGTAACAAAGCCAGAAACTCAAAACAGAGAAGTAGAAAATGTTCGAGCCTGTGTAGTTTCTACTGGCACATGATTAAACCCAGGCAGAAGAAATGTTGAACTTCTATTGGAGGCCATCTGGGAGATATCATCATCCACCTGGTTTCTATTAACACAATTTGGATTGAGGACATTTATTTCAAGGCAATAATTTCTTTTTATTTCTTATTCATCCCATAACAATTAAATACATCAAAGACCCATATTTGAAATAGATAATCAAGTAAGATAGTCTCACAAAACATGGTTCATTCTAAACGCCCTCCCACACTGCACCTATATTCCAGGATCTGATCCCAGATTATCTGCTTGTCTCTAATTTTCTGGCAGTGGGGACTCATATATTTAAAGCAGATCGTCTGGGATCAGATCCTGCGATAAAGGACAATGTGGAAGGGTGCTAAGAAAGAAAGCTAACAATGAATTGGCAATGCAGGACATAGTCATTTTTCTTCAGCTTCTTTTCCTTTGACACTTGAGAGAGCACAAAGTAAGGAACAGCCATGGAAAAGTTGAAGTATAATGATGCATCTTGTTCATTATAGAAATGGAAGATGTGGAAAAGACACTCTGTGCAGTCTTCTCACTTTCGTGAATATCTAGTTCTAGCCATTAATGTTCTCATTTAGTATGTAGTGTTCATGTGAAAATGCTCAGCATTATTGAATTATATAAATGGAGAAATATGGTTGTGAACAAATTGATAGGAAACTGGTTTTCATTCAAAAGGTTGTTTCTGAAGCTGTCCTTCTCTTTGTAGTAGGCATCTTTATCCATGAGAAGGTATGGTGAATGATGCAGAGAGGAGGCAATTTTCTCAAATTTCTGGTTTCCTTCCAAATCCTTCATCTGCTTAAAAATTGGAACAATGTGAAATGTGAACAGAAGAGGTGGAAAGAAGGAATATTTTTAAATGTTTTATTTTCTCCATTACATTAAGAAAAGCTTTCCCACCATAGCAGCAGCCAGAACAAGCCAGAACAATTTCTCAGAAGTGGAGAATTTGAGGTTCTCATTATGACAGTGCTCAGAGCCACACTCCCAGGCCATTGAGTTTATCCCCAGTTCTAACTGGATTCCTTTATCCTAAAGTAAGATTTGGGAGACCTTTGTATAGTTCAATACAGTTCATTCCCCATTGAAGGACACAACTTAAATCAGTTTGCAAACAGTTTGTGAAAAACCCATTTTGCTATGCAGACAATTATATTTACACATATGGGCAAGGTTTGAGGGTAGTAAAGTGACTGCATAAACCACAGAAGGTAGCTTCAAGCCAATTCCAGAATCCGCAGTATCCATGATTTGAGAGCCACAGCAGAATGCTATGCTTCTGACCCCCACATTTCCAGTTGAGATCTGCACTAGTCCCTTGAAGACAAAAAATGTGAATGAAAGAAAGGAAGGAAGGAAGGAAGGAAGGAAGGAAGGAAGGAAGGAAGGGAAAGTGACAGTTAGCAAGGGAAGTAATCAATTACCTATCTCAGGAAGCAGTTAGCATCCTGCTGCCCAGTTATGCTCCTGGGGTGTTTATCAGCTACTCTGGCATGCGTTGGAGGTCTATAAGCTACTTCATATTCTGTGGAACCAATTTTGCCATGCTATGTTGTTTAGATTTGGGCACACTGCAGAACATTAAGGGGGTTCTCAGGATTGACTTAATGTGCTTTAAAGGGCACATTTTGGCAGCATTTATTTTATAGCTGCCACATTTTTAGGCTAGATAGCTAGCTAGCATCAAACTGCTAGCTAGCTTCAAATTGGATTATATGGTCAATGTAGATGTGCCCCTAGACATCCTACTATATTGTGAAGTAATATATTTCTGCTAGGGAAATCCACTTTATCTCCTCCAGCTATTGGAAGGATTGCAGTGGAACCTTTTGTGAACAAGAAAGGATGGAGCGTGTTAACATCATCCCTGCTAATCCAAAAGAGCTAGTGCTTGATCCTATTGAGCTCTGATTCTACTATTGTTTGGCTCAAAGGGTTTTCTGCAAATAAAGGACAGCACTGGATGTAAATGTTAGTTATTGAATTATTACTATAACTTTGGGGAAGAGTACAAGCAAAATTGTTGCTACTATAAAATAATATAGAATATTTTTATGTCAAAAAAGTGTGGCAATCAATATGTTCAGCTATGTAAATAAATGAGCTATAAATTGTACACATACACAATGTATCTTGTGTGCAACTCTTTAAAGCTGCAATAGTAACTACTAAGCACAACTGCACATAGAGAGATTTAATTTCTGAGTAGGCATTGCATTCTTTGCATAGTATGTAAATGACTTTGTATTGTTTATTTTGGAAAGCATAAAGGTAAGCACATTAGTATTCTGTTTTTATGAAGACAGGTATAGAAGCTAAGAAAGAGGGACGAGAGACAAAAAGAGACTATATCCTGCATGAGAACAGCAGTTTAGATGTTGATTAATGTGTGATGAACAAGCACTGATCTGACTTAACCTGGGTGTACCTGCTGACAAGTGTCACCTTCTTACAGATATCAATTGCAACTCTAGAAGGACTCTTGTCCTGCAATCACTATTCTATTAAGCAGCCAGGGTGCAACAAAATAGAATACCCTATACATTGGAAGAGGAGAAAATGGTATTTGCATGAAGAACTTGAGGGCCTATACAGACAGAACCAAAACACAGGATCTCTCTTGGTTTTACCATAGATGTCCAAATGACACCTCCGGTAAAAGTGAATCAAGGTGAAGTAAACTGGGCTTTACCTGGTTTATTCCACATTATTAAACACCTCATTAGATCCAGATCTTTATGAAAGATCTGAGTCTAATGAGGTACTGGGCCTGTGGGGACTGACTTATAGGACTTCTTCTGTGATCCTGAAGTTGAGTCCCCACAGCCATCCTGCTTCTTTGAAAGGTCTGGAGGAGTGGAATGGCATTTGCACCCCCCCCCCCAGTCCCCCATTTGTGTCCCCAAACTTGCCAGAGAGGCCTGCCAGCAGCACTTGCCTCTCCCTACAGTCCTCCTAACATGTTAAAAGGCACATTAGGAGGTGGGAGGAGGAGGGATTTCCGTTCTCCCATCTCCCGATGCACCATTTTCAAATCCGAATCTACAAACATAATTTCACACACCCCTACCTGGGCTTGTCCTAATTCAGAACAAGTCCCACAGTTCTTTGGGTTATTGCCATGATCAATTTCCTCACACTCCATGACACAGGGAAAAGAGGACCATACTTTGTATTTGTTTGTTACTGCATTAGTGGCCACAGAGCACTCTTGACCACTGCCGGGAGCTTTTGCTGATGTACACATCACAAGGGACTGATCTGTGATAATGTGGACCAAGGGCACCTTAAATTGGCCTTGCTCCATGTTACCAAAGCTCATGGGATACTCCAAATTCTGTCCCAGAATTAGAGATATTGCCATCTTAAAAGCAATGAGGGCAATTGAGCCACTTGATTTGCAGAAAGGATGAAGATTGCTTTCTCCTTTTCACCCTTCTCTCTCCAAGTCACAGAGATGTGTTTGCTGGCATTATCAAAGCATCCAATGATGGCCAGGAGCTCTCTGAAATTTGTTGGCCACTACTGCAGCTACAAACAATAAAAAAAGCTAAGGATGACTGTCCAATAAGACTAATCCAAATACCAAGCTCTTGCTGTTCCCATGGTTCAGGAGTGGAGAAATGTAACCCCAGGGATGATCTGCACTACCGATGTTTCAGAATTCAGGGCTGATCCAAAAAACCCCAATTGAAATTTTGCTTCATTATTTTACTTGCTAGCAGTCTAAAAGGTACATATTGGAACCAAAATTTAGTGAGTACTAAATGGTCTAAAAACCTGGACTGCATTGGCTACTGAGAGTAATTTTTAAAGTTGAATGATATATTCATGTCCCACTACTCACAGTACATTTTTTAAATGATACTGCAAACTCCTCCCCTAATAATTGTGCTCTGTTTTTGTAGGAAACCACTTACTGCTATCTGTACATTTCTCCTCACAGAACAACTGGCTTACAGAAGATTTAGATTAAGAAAACAGTTTGTGGGGAAAAAGTAGAATTATCACCCCCTCCAACCCCAGTATGACTTCTCTAATCTTCAAAAGTAATTAGTCAAGATGGAAGGATATTCCTCACTAGGACTTGCTCCAGCTCTCCTGCTTGCTCTCTCATAGACTGTTATCACTATCTGAACCTGCTGAACCTTTTGAGGTTCTCCACATGCGTTATTCCACTTCAAAGTTTATTTCGATGGGTCTGTATTGGTTTGTGAGATTTTTCCCCTTCCATATTATTCAAAACCAATAGATTTTGTGGACATTTTCCCATAGACTTACATTTTTGTACGCACTCCCCAACTAATTGAAGGAGTACTTCTAAACAGCCTGACTTAAGGCATGTGATTTTCATGGCCTTGTGCTGCTTTTGATAATAATGCTCATGCTGAAGAAGAAAAAAATGTAATATATTATAAGTTATGTATGTATGTGCTTCAATTTGTGGAACAAAACAGTTGTAAGTGTTCCCTTTCTATTGGTCCACAAGAAGAAACAAATTGAAAATAGTTTGAGGATGGGCAGTATTAAGTGAAGATCACCACATGAGATTTTCTCCATCATTTTTTTTAAGTTCCAAAGATTCCAATTTTATCACATCATTATGGATTTTCATTAATTTTACTGAATGCAAATATGATCATGCTAACTGCATAATATTGACTCAAAAAGAAACAAATATATAAAACATTATATATAACTAATGAATCATTTATGAATTCTCTGGGAATCAGAACAGATGTTTTAATTAAGAGAGACTATGTGATAAATTGCACTGTATTTAATTTCATCAGTGAGCTGGCAATGATCAAAATGAAATATAAATATTTATCCATGCATCACTTGCTTCACTCTCTCTTTTGAATACAAGACAGAGACGGGTGGGGAAGTAAAGAGAGGGAGAGACTTGGTCTGTCTCCCAAGAAAATCGCCTTTCTGCTTCTGAATAATACATTTCTTTGATTCATCACAGTTTCAACATCTCCAATTGTCTGCTTTATTACATACTCAGTTTTATGGCCAGCAAATGCTCACATAGCTTTGACAGTTGTTGGGAAGTAGATTGTAAATACTAAAACAGTCCATTTTTTTTGACATATCATCAAAAAGATTTTATTCCATTCATTATTGAACTATTGTCTTTATTGGAATAAGACAAAGTAAATTCCCTATTACAACTTGATTGGTTTGGTTTATTAGGCATTCCAATTAGCAGTTGTGGTGCTTATATTGCTATTTGTTCAACCATTTTGTTGACTGCTACTAGCGAAGGTACAGAGCATAGATTAGTTGTTCAGTATTATGTGGAAAGCTCAGGTAAGTGAATATTGGTCTTGCTAACAGTATTGGAAAATTGTAAAAACCCATGGTCTTTTATTTAAAAATTATGTTCTCCAGCAAATTGCATTAATTATACTGACTCACAGTCTTCTTATAGAATATTTATTTCTTACCCTCTACTTAGCCGAACTCTACTTCAGAAGGAGCTAAGAATTGATAAATTAATGTGAAGAAAGATGTTTGGGGAATCTTCAAAATGTGGTGAAACTTTATTCTCCACAAATTAGAATGGCTAACTTTAATATTTACATGGAGAATTCCATTTTTCATCTGTCTTCCATGTAGGACCTTACAGTCAAGGCACCTCCTATTTTGTTCTGTTTTAGTTTGAAAGGCAAACCTAAACAGTGTTAAAATGGTTAAATGTACAGAAATACAAACCAAGTATGATATGAGAAAAGCACTCAAACATCTGGGATTGATAAATCTGTCATTTCTGGTTTCTTTCAGTGCATTTTATATTTTAAGTTCTTTCTACCAAATTATGAAAAAGATGTAGCATTTTAGCTTCTTCTTTAAACGAAGACAAAATTCTCACCCAATCTTTTTGATTACCCCCTTTGAAGGGATGCTAGTTCAAAGAACTTTGAAATATATTGTGTGACCTTGGCCCAAAAGCTATTATTAGTCTTAACTAAAATATACCCATTGAATCAATGGGATTCACCTATGTGATGGCTCAATGATCTGATTGAATAGTCTATGGTAGTTTGCAACTAGGGGTGATTGATCCATAAAAAAATTGATTCTAAACTCGTGTGTTGGGGAATTTCACTTGCTGGGTCGTTATAGAAATTATTCTGAAAAATGTTAAATAAATTTTGTAATTGAAACATAATTACTACCAAATGTTCATTTTTATTTGTTACGCCAGCTGGGAGGCTAGAATGGAGGGCTTGCTCTCCACTCTTCCCCCTCCCCCCCCCAGGTCAGAAACATCTTGGATTAAATTTAATCTGAGATGCTTCTCAACTGGGAAGGCAGGGAGGCTAGAATGGAGGGCTTGCTCTCCTCTCCTCTCTTCCCCCCTCCCCAAGCACAGAAGCATCGTGCATTATATTTAATGTGTGATGCCTCTCAGATGGGGGGGGCAGGGAGGGAAGAAAAGAGAGCAAGCACTCCCTTCTTCCCTCTTCCCTCGAGCTCAGAAGCATTGTGCATTATATGTAATGTGTGATGCCTCTCAGCTGGGGGGCAGGGAGGGAAGAAGGGAGAGCAAGCACTCCACTCCTCCCTCCCCCCCCCCAAGCTCAGAAGCATTGTGCATTATATTTAATGTGTGATGCCCCTCAGCTGGGGGGGGCAGGGAGGGAAGAAGGGAGAACAAGCACTCTACTCTTCCCGGGTTGGATTCTGAGCTGGCAGGGGCAAAGGGAGGTGCCTCCCCCTCTGACAGCCCAGTAACCAACCCGCATTCCCTTTAACCCGCGTGTCAGATGGTGACAGGAGGGTGGAGGGGGCAGCCTGGCACCCTCCTCTTGCCAGCTGAGACTCAAACGGGGGTTATTTTTAACCTGTGTTTGGGTGTCATCTCGCGAGAGGAGATGCTGCCTTCCATTCCCCTCTCGCCAGCTGACAACCAAAGGTGGGATAAAGATAAGAAAGGGCAGAAACGACGTAATAACACACCCTTTACATAAATGGCTGACCCGGTTTCGATTTAGAAAGGTCACTTCCGGGTTGGACAACAAGGGTCGACATAGGTTCAAAATAATTTCAAAGACGAAAAATTAACGGAAATCAAAGTATGTCGCACCCCAAGGGTTCCAAGGGCCTCAGACAGCATTTTTCCTAGGGTCTGCAATTTGCTTGCCTGCCTCTCAGAAACTTTCCAGCACAGCTGTGTTAACTCCCAGCCCCTGCCATGGGCCTCTTCCCTGCTCGCCTGTGCCGTCCCGGGGAGATGCTATGGTACAGGCATGTCAAGGCCATGCGAAGCCCATGAAGCTGATAGCAGAAGCGGGCACTAGGAGCTGGAAGCACTACTCCCCAGCCCAGGTGGCTCGAGCTAACGAGCTCCCACATTCTTCAAGACTGAGGTTCTCAAAACAACCCAAAAGCCATCCATCACAAGTTGTGACGTCCGACGCAGTTCCAGAATGCTATAATTGCCCAAGGCGCTCTTCAATCCCTGTCTCTTTCCAACGTTGCATTCACCATGGACTAAGGGAAAGGCCGCTGCGGCCTCTCCCCCCCAGGGAAGGCCGGCCAGTCACTTACGAGCTGGTTCATCTCTGCTCTACCTCTCCTGAACCCTGCTTCATCTACGACGAAGCTGTGCCTAGCCTTCACGCCAGGTAACTATTGGAACCGGAGAGAAAAGCCTGAAAGACCTTCCCAGCTAATGCTGAAACCGGAGGGATCTCCACAAGCTGTTGCTCTGCCCTGTGTCCAAGAGAGCCTTCCTGGTCTTTCTGCATGTGGCCAGGAATCCAAGGAAGACGGCCTAGCTACTTGTGGGCTCGCTATCCAACGCCTGCCTGGATTCTCTCCACTGCAAGTTAGCTGTTTGCTGCTAGAGCCAAATCTTAAAGGGAACCCTGCGTCAAGTCAAGTCAAGACATCAGCGGTAAGCCTTTTGAGCTTATTAAGTGTTGCTGTGGGATCACTTGCTAATGACTGGACATTGTTAGTTAAAAGACCAAAGCCATTAGCATCATTGCCTTCGGGCACTCAAGACCTTGCATCTGTAATCCTGCTTTTGTTTGCAACAAAAGACTACAGCGAATTGCTAGCCACTTCATCACAGCCACAGTAATTTAACAGGACTTTTAGGGACCTTCTTTACACCCAGTTTGAGTTTCAAGATTTCCTTCGCATGGGATTCTATCTGTGAAGGAGCGGTATTACTTCCGCATTGACTTTGCCTGCAGTACCTAAAGCCGCCAACCTTCTTGCGCCGGTTGGGGGCTCAGAGACCATCTATCGCATCCCGCATTTGTTCCTGAATTTCCTCCGCTTGAGATCCTGCTGTTGCGGATCCTCAAGCCTTGCTCCAGTATTCATCTGCTGATCTTTCCTGCAATCTTCTACGGAGCTCAGCCTTCTTTCACCGGCTGGGTCTCCACAGAGATCATCTAGCTGAACCCGGCCTGGCATTGGCCAAACGCTTCCGTGAATCCTCCCTTTGGCATCCGGCTTGATTCCCATCAGCGGCTCTATTGCAACGGGTCGCTGCAACCTTGCTGTTCCTGTTTTGCTACGGGACTATTTACTCCTTGCTGATCCCTGTTAACCTGCCATCCAAAGGCCCCATAAAGACTGCCTTTGAACCAGTAGATCTTGCCTGCTACTTTAAAGGCACTATATATGCCTTCAAGCTTTCTATTGTTTCCTGCACAATAAAACCCGGTTGTACCCTTGCTCTTGTGTGGTCTCCAGAGAGGTCAAGTGCCAGGGCCCGTAGTGGGGGGCGACAAAGTATTACGACCGGAGATAGCCACCCTTATTTGCAACATAATGTCATCAAAACTGACTCCCCATATACCATAGTCCTCAGAAATGTTTAGCAAATGTAAAATAACAAAAAGTGCACACAATATAGTGGAAGTTTATTTAAAAACCAGCACAAAGGAAGAATCTTAAAACTAATCATGTTTTTGTTGACTCTCATAATAAAAGCACTCTTGTAAAAGTAGGCACATCTTTCAATTTGGAAATGCATTTGAATTCACAGGCTCAACTTCTAATGGCTCAAGGGGTGTGAAAGACTAATTTATGATCTGACTTGTTCAAGGTGGTGTTAGAGGTTGTTTATTCAGAGTTGTTATCTTGGAATCAATAGCACTTGTTTATAAAGAGCATAGGATTCCCAGAACATCTTATGCAGATGTTCATACTCATTTTCTCTTCAGCTCTTGTTCTGTACAGAATTTAAAACATTTTGTAAGCCTAAGAGAAAGCTAAGGATTTTTTAAATAAAGCTTTGCTATGCAACAAGGATCAGGAGGATAGTTCAAACTTTTGTGCCCTTGCTCAGCATGCATATAACTTCAGCTGACCCAGAAAACCTTTACCTTTATATAACAACCTGTGCAGGGCTGTCCCTTAATATGTACACCATGATTAAAATAAAATACACATTGAAATACAATACACATCCATGGTATGGGCAATGGAGAAATTGATGTTAATTTTGTATGAACGGATCTAATTAATTCTCCACAAACCAATAAATGTTATGAAATGCAACTTTATTTTTATTCTGTATATTATTTTCAAAATTTTCAAATCATTTTCCAAATAGCCAAAATGTATTAATTCTACAATGTAGATGCACGACTTTACAGCTGTGTGAATATTCATGGAAATATGCAAAAGAATGTGGATGAATTTTCATGCAGAATTTTCTTTTAAAAAATCAAACAGGCAAAAATTGGACAAACTGAACTAAGGCTTATAAAAGAAGAAATGGAATTAACCTGACACTTTTATTTGATTCTCTGATTTCTCTCTCTGAACCAAGGTTTTAATGCATTTTTTCTGTACATTTGCAGAACTATGATATTAATTTTTAAGTGGAGTTCCTCGTTATTATAGTCTATTTAATAACTGATTGTGTTGATCTATTTTGGGGGTTTGGGAGGAAAGGAAGGCAAACATTCCTAGCATTTGTATCTAAAGCAGAAGCAGGATTTTTGAAAAATTAATGGGTCTTAGTAACACAAATCCAAGGCACTTCATAATACTCTGGATTACAAGAGGTCTTGTGAATACTAGTAAAAAGTTGCCGAAAAGAGCAGCCTCCCTTCAACTCCTAGGAGTTTGCAACTAAGATATATTAGGGGAGTCCAAGAGGGTGGCAAATCATGATGTAATATTTACAGATAAAAAAATCCTTTGTCTTCAGTAGTTTAGTCCTTCAAAACATGGCTCCTTTATTAAACTGGTCATATTGTTGATCTGTTTTAGAACTGTTCATTGGAAGGGAACTAAATTATATCTATAGAGGAAAACTGATTTGGGACATTTCAATTTAATAAATGTCAAACTTTATATGTTTGTATGAAATACTCAACAAAAGAAAATATGTTGTAGATAACATCTTGATCAGATATATTATTGGAGGTGGGATAAGTATATCGAGAAGGGGCTTTCCCTCCCCCAACGAAGTGTGGAGGAAGAGCAATTTGCCTCCTCCCCTGAATGAAGGGGGGGGATGGTTACATCAAACCATCCAGAAAGGGGCCATGGCTAGCCATGAGGCAGCTAGCCTTCTCATTTCAGTTTTCAACCATCGGCCCACCACTCCCACCCATTGACAGTATAGCTTTGTGGTTGCCTACTGGGACCGGATAGGAATTTTTTCCTTTCTATGTTCTAGAAAGGTTTTTTTGCCTACACTATACTGTTTAGGGGCTAGATTGTATAGTGGGTTTGGTTAAACAGGCTTAGCGTAAAGAGCTAGGGAAACTTAAAAGAGTTGGTGTACATCCAAGGCAACCCCCCCCCCCCTTTGGGATGTGGGTCTTTATCCAATACACTCACCTTGATGTATAGTTAAAGGGTGAAGTGGCCCTGAAACAGGAAGAGTCTGGTCTCAACAACCTTCGGGGAGGCTTCTCCGTATGTTTCCCTTTGAGGTTGCCTGGGTTTAGGTCACCAGGGGACCCAGATGTTTCACCTTTACAAGCCAAGGGGTAGGCTGGGCATGGATGCTACCTCGGCTTTGCCATCAAGTCCAACACAGTTATAGTTTAGTGATAGGAAAAGTTAAATAGGTAACATTTAATAAACATTGCCCAAATTTTAATCCAATTTACATGTGTCTTGCCTATTCATTTTGGGGGTAGGCAGGCAATTAATGGTTCTGCAGACCTTTGTCATCAGTATGAGAATACCAAGATCTGGATGGACCATTGCTAGCTCTGACTGATAATATCCCCCTTTAAGGAAGAAACTCACCTCATCAGTAATACCTATGCTTTGTGCAAAAAGGTTCTCAGGTTTGTGCCAAAAGGTTCCCTGCTTTAGATCTAAGTCTAAGTTACTAATCCCAGATAGAATAAAGTAATTGAACCAAGAAAAAAATGTTAAATCAATATTTTTGCAAATTCCATTAATTTAATTAATTTCTGTAGTAATTTGGTTTAGACTCTGATCTGTGCTAGGGGATGTCTAAATGTGAAGACCTGGAAAGATGTAGCTGTTCAGAAGACAACACAGAGTTAGATGAACCAATGAATACAACTAACGAATAATCAGCTATCTGTATTCTTCTGTAACATTTCCATTACACTTAATTTCTGTTCATTTTCATTTTTAGTCTTTACAAGGGCATTTCTCATGATTACAACTATTTTGCATATAGGTTAATGACATTTGTTTGTACATTTTTAATGGATTTCAATTTTAAGATTTTCAAACAGTAAATTTTGGCAGATATCCTCTTAGAGTATTTCAGTAAAATAGGTAATGCAATGTTTGTCTTATTATGTGCATATACATTCTGGAGTATACATATATGTGGTGCACTAGAGTCATAAGTGCTGGTGCACTCATGATTTTATAAAATGGAGTACAATGATGGCAAAAAAGTTAATGATATATAAATGGATGATGTCTCAAAAGGCATAAAGCTGAAACATTGCTAATATGAAATCCATGGTAAAAAAAATGATAAGCAGAGCCTGAAGATTTAAATACAGGGATTTCTTTTGGATGAAAAATAAAGAGATTTTAGACTTGTAATATGAAGATGAGTCACAGGGAAAATGTGATATGTCACGAAAGGGAAGGATTATGAGAAATTATTTGATTCATAATTCTCTATTTTTATTTCTAAACACACTTATGTGTTAGATAATGCCATCAATTTCAGCAGAGGAAGCGAGTTCAGGATTATTAAATATACACACCATATGACTACTGTACTAATTAGAGCTAAATAAGTTTCTGAAGTGATGGAAAGTATTTGTTGAAAATTGCATTAGTCATAATCATTTAAATAGAGATATTAGTGGAAATATTTATGTGCACAGAGCTAATGTTTCCAATTCCAAGGCTAACTCTAGACAGCTTACTAGCTAAGTTCTTTGTAGCTTAAAAAATAAATAATCAGGCCTAACTGAGAATGTTATCCAAACCCAGGCCCCAAAAGATTGGAGCCCCTGAGATTGGGGCTCAGGCAGATGACCTTTTAATATGCCATTCATAGAGTCCCTCTACGGAGGTGAGAAGATTGGGACACAAAAGTTTAAAATAAATAAATAAATTCAGCTTTAGAAGCAGGAAACACCTCCTGGTGGGAAGCCCTGTCTGACTCTCCTTCTTCCTATCAAAATACAATAACCATGAGTTATCAGAAGATAATTTCCTCATTAGTCAAGACAGATTGGAATGCAGGTGATCAATCTGCCAGCACGTACCAATAATACCAATAATACATAATAGATCTTATCTAAAGCAATACATTAGCTTATAATAAGATAGGCGAGGGACGAAACGGCATGTGTAAAGATGCACTGGAAGCTGCAGTCCCAACCCTGCATGCAGGCGGTTCAGGACTTTGGTCGCTTGAGACTCACCCGGGAGATGACAGTCTTGTTCGGCAGCATCCTGAACAACAAAGCAGCCTTTTTTAAGGAGAGCACTGCTTGGAGAGGGGCCTAGAAAAGGTGGCCTAACGAAAGCTCATCTCTATCTAACCGGTTGGCTAGCCACAGCCAACGAGCATCTTCCGATGCGGTCAAACAAAGACAAAGAAACAAAGGCAAACACCTGCATGCAAAGGTGCAAATAGACTGACACTTGCATGCTGGAACATCAGAACCATGCAAGATCCTGCAGATAGTGGACATCCTGAGCATTGTTCTGCTCTAATAGCCCATGAACTATCATGGCTTAATATTGACATCGCTACTCTTAGTGAAGTTCGTCTCCATGAGGAAAGCAGCCTTAAAGAACACGGTGCCGGCTGTACACTCTACTGGTCTGGCAAACCCCAAACTGAAAACCATCTTTCAGGAGTAGGCTTTATGATTAAAAATCTCATCGCCTCTAAACTCGAAATGTTGCCAAGAGGTCACTCTGATCGCATTACCTCCTTACGCCTCCCACATGCTGTTTTTTTCAGTATATATGCCCCAACTATGTAAGCCGACCTTGTGGAGAAAGACAAATTCTACTCAGACCTACACCACCTCATACAAAACATCCCTGCAGAAGATAAAATCATTATCCTTGGTGATTTCAATGCCAGAGTAGGAAAAATTTTGAAACCTGGAAAGGTGTATTAGGCAAGCACGGTGTTGGAAACGGTAATGATAATGGACGCCTCCTGCTAGAGTTTTGTGCAGAACAGCAGCTGACTATTACAAACACTATCTTTCAGCAGAAAGATAGCTTGAAGACCATTTGGATGCATCCCCGATCCAAGCATTGACACCTCATGGACTATGTTTTAGTGCGGCAGAGAAACATTTGTGATGTCTGTCATACTCGAGTGATGCCCAGTGCAGAATGTCAAACAGACCATCACCTTGTAATACACACACACACACACACACAGTAACAGAGGTTCCAGTAATACAGTTAATTACAGTGATTTTGCCAATTAGATGTCAGTGAACATATCAGGTCATTAAAAAAAAACAAGAAGAAGATTCAAATATGCAACAAGTTTGTTGCATATTTGGAAGGAAGGGAGAGAGGGGGGAGGAGAGAGGGAGGGGGGTAAGTAAGTACTTGGAATGAGAGGCCACCAAATTTTACTAGGTGTTGTAGGTTATATTTCACAGGAGGGAACTGGCAATGCTACCTCTATGTATTATTTGCCTAAGAAAACCTGTATGAGATTCATGAAGTGCTACAAGTTGACAGTCAGGTTGAAAGAACCTGTGCACATAATGTAATCTCTAAAGCATTGTTAATTATGTTGTGCTTAGTTTTAGTGAAACAATCAATCTGAACACAGTAGTAAAGTTTTAACAAATATATTGTATGACACAGTGGAGTAGGCAAAACATAAAACATAAATCCCCATTGTCGGGTTGCTACTCACACATGCGAAGGCAAACCTTATTACAATCCTCAAAATGTTCAATGTGCATGGTGCTGCAGTTGTTCATGTGAAATAAGGTTGTCTGTGTGCGGTCGTTAAACACAAATTCATAATCCAAACCCCGATGGGTTATTTGTAATCCAAACCCCGATGGGTTGTTTCATGGAAGTCACAAGGGCAGGGAGACCAGAGACAGAACGCTGGCTTCCGACGAGGATACCAATGCTGCTGAGTCCACCCTCGTTTCGACCCTTTGTGGGTCTTTTTCAAGGCCAATAGAAGTAGATATTCTCCCACCACAGTTCGAGCGGCACGGCTGCAGTTTTCTTCTGAGCGAAGTCGCAGGTAAACTATCCAGGTGGATAGGGCAAATGCCTATATCATCAAAAAATACTGGCCAATTATCTCTGACATTATCTCGAGATAATCAGCCAGCATTTTTTGATGTTTTTTTTAATGATATTGGTGTATGCTCTGCTTTGGGGGGTTAAGGTGAGAGGCCAGACTAATTGGTTAAAAGGCTGTCTAGTGGACGGTTGCAGTAATAAATTCCTATCTCTGCTGCTGGCTTTGTTTCTCGGATATCAAGAGCCTAGAACTTCCACCGGTTATTGCCCACAAGCGTACTAGGAATCTAGGGCAAATCCTGACACACTCAGATCATGTAATTAGAATCAAATCTAGTCTAACCCCAGGCAGCAGACCATGTGGAAATTGCTCGATCTGTGCCAATATCTGCACCAATAAGGCTATATATAGTCCTTACAAAAAATGATCTTTCAACACTAAAACCTTCGCTACCTGCGCCACGTCGGGCCTCACATATGCCATCACATGTGGGTGCCCAAAAACCTATGTTGGAATGACGTCATGAAAGTTAAAACAACACTTCATTGAACATTGGAGTAAAATTAATGCGGGAAGTATAGAAATCCCTTTTTACCAGCACAGTAAAGATTTTAATCATTCATTGGGTCTTTTGCATGGTGAGGACTTTATCATTGAACTCTATTGGATCTTTATGTTTAGAGATTGATTTTTCTCAGCTTCACCTGGATACAGTAGTGTGTACGATTGCATCCTTTATATTTGTGTAGTCTTGCCCCATGTTACTCATAGTTGGGGGAGAGTCTGTATTCTACTACAGAATTTGGACATTGCTGGTGAAGACAATTGGACCAATTCCCAAATTGAAGCCTATCCAATTCCCACCATGTCACAAAGCAGGCAGTTAGTGTAGCTACCCAGTGGTGCCAAACAGTGTTTACTACCATTTTGGAGGTAAGTTTACTTTATTTACCTCCAAAGTGGCTGGAGAATTCCTGTGAGAACAAAACCTGGAGCCAATCTAGTATGCCCTCTTCCAGATCAGCCAGCCCACAATGTTGGTACAGTGTAGATCAGTGCAATGTCCAGGAATTTCTGGTTTGTGATATGGGAAAAATTGGTTAACTCACCATAGAAAAAAGCAGAAAGATAGTGGCTGTATTATTCCTGTGAATGCAGCAGCTAGTGCAGAGCTCCAAAGAGTTCATAGCTGTCATTGGGCACCTCTGGTGACATCAAAGTTGCCCTCAATAAGAGAAAAGGAAGGGGATGATCCCCCTCTTTCTCCTTGGTCATGCAAATGTCTTTGCTGATGTCCACAAAGATAGCTGTTGATGACCAGGAATTCTCTGCAGCTCTCAACTGACTGAAGTGGTGTCGGGGACAACAGTCCACTTAAGGGTGACCATTCAGTTGAGCCCAACTATATAATACTGAACTTCATTTCCACCACTTATGCATATCAGGGGGGAAACATATACACAGTATTGCAGAACTCGGGGCTGGTCCAAACCAGCAATGTTCTGCATGGCTCCTGGATTCTCCTGTAGATGAGCTCTCAGTTTTATCATAGTTATGTATTTAACATAATTCTGTGTATACATTCATTTAAATATTTAATAGCATCAATATCTATCTGATGTTGCATGTCAGCTGTAGATCATATTGGCAAAAGAAGTCTATATTTGAAAAAGAATGTGGCTTCAAAAACAACTTAAAATTCACAACACATTTAGCAAAGTTAACTTAAGCACTTTGCTGGATGGTTTTGAAAACCTTCACTCTTGAAAGGAATCAAATCAAAGAGATTGACAACTTTCATACTCACTGCCTTGAAGATTTCACGTAAGCTGGTATAGCTATTCCTTATTTTACTTAAGCTCTTTATCAATCAAAGGCATTTTCTATCTTTACACTTTTTACAGTCATATCAGGCTCAGCATAATGTTTGAATAAAAGTCTTTGACAGTCAATCACATATTTGATTCTAGAGCCGTTGGTACTGCTTCTCAACCTCACTAAAATAGTGAAAAGAGAACCCTTTCTGTACGAGTACATCTCAATGTTCAACCATATGATGGAATGCATAGAATCATGTGCAAACATTGAAAGAAAGCTATTGCTTGCTTCTGGGAGGTAGCTGCATTTGAATCCTGATGGAAATATAATCTAAAATCAAAAGAAAAACAACAACAATGTGTACTGTTTATATAGTATCTTTCAATATAATTCCTTATTAAGTAGCTTACACAATTCAAAGCAATAGTAATATCACACAAGCACCACAAACATTACACCATAACATAAGATAAAAGAGTACAGGTGAAAGAAAAAAGACCCCTAAATATTCTATTAATAGATAGAATGAAATATATTCTAATGATAATGAAAAATAATTAACTTTTTATGGTAGTTTTCAAGTATTCCTCTACCATGATGAGCTACACATTTCAACATGTTACTTCAGATACGTATCTACTAAATAAACTGAACACGTAATGCTGTCATTAGAATTTAAGGATTTTTTTCCATTCCAAAGAATTATTGTAAAATAAAACTATTTGAATGACTTTAAAAACTTGGGAAAGCAACAATTCAAAGCATACCCACAAAAAACTTTAAAAATACTACTTTTGGATCATTTCTATCCTTCAGACTCAATATTATTCAAAACACATCAAAATAGATCCAAAATGCAGTCTTTCAAAGATATACACCTTACCAATAGTCAACAATAATATCAATTCTACCCACCTTCCAGTTTATACAGTCTATAAACAATCAATCAAACAAAATACCTTGAACAAAAATACCAAAATAAATCTAATGCCATTAGCAGTCAATTACATGCCACAGGTTTTTAAAAAATCTCTTTACTGAGATAGTATTTTTTAAAAAACATTTTTTCTACTGAGAGGCTCCTTGTGATTCAAGAAAACAAATTTATCTTTAACCTTAGAATTTGTAAATTTATTTTTGAATATTACTCATACTCACTATGCAATGCTAGCATTGAATTTTTGCTGTCTGCTGGTCTGAGTCCCTCTGCTGATGTTGAGAAGATCAGGGTACAAAAATTTTAAATAAATAAATAATAAATGTTTTATTTATTGTTTGTCAAAAGGAGAAGCAGGTAATAAATATATTAATATTATTATTACTGTTACTTGTTACTACTATGATTCTGAAGATATTTACACTAGAATTGTGAAACTCTGTCATAGTAGTTCATACCAAATGAGCCAAAAGAGCATTCCCAATCTGTATAGGGAAAGAATGAAGATAGAGTTTTACTGCTTGAGAATCAATTTGAATTTCAAATCTGGTTATTTATTTAACATTATCCAAATTCATCTGATTTATTTGGGTCATCAGATGAATGGCTGCATTTGTGTGTGTATACACATGTCTATATACCCATCTCCATTGAGTTGTCCAACATTTAAAAAAATAGTGTATCCAGAATGCTGATTCTACTACTGTGTTTCCCCGAAAGTAAGACAGCGTCTTACTTTCTTTTCCCCCCCAAAAGTCCCCCTACGTCTTACTTTCGGGGTACGTCTTATATAACCCAAGACGTACCCCGTCACCACGCCCACGCCGCCGCCGCCGCCGCCACGCCGCCACGCAAGAATCGGGCACACCTGCCGCGCCACACCTCCGCGGCACACCTCCTCTTCGCCAGGGCTCCAGGCAAGGGAGGAGGAAAGGAGCCAGGGGTGGGAGGAAGCGGCGACGCATCACTGTGACGCTGCGATCCTCACCACGCCCCTGGCTCCTTTCCCCTCCCTGCTTGAGGAAAGAAGGGAGGGAAAGGAGCCAGGGGCGTGGTGAGGATCGCAGCATCACAGTGACGTTGCGTCGTCCCTTCTCCCGCCCTGGCTCTCTTCCCCCACCCTTGGAAGGGAGGAGGAAGAGAGCCAGGGCGGGGAGAGCGATGATGCGTCACAGTGACGCGTCGTCCCTTCTCCCTCGCCCTGGCTCTCTCCCCACCCTGGAAGGGAGGAGGAAGAGCCAGGGCGGGAGAGGGACGCCGTCACTGTGACGCGCGTCATCGCTCCCCGCCCCTGGCTCTCTTCCTCCTCCCTTCTAAGGGTGGGGGAAGAGAGCCAGGGGCGGGGAAGAGACTGACGCGTCACTGTGACGCTGCAATCCTCACCACGCCCTGGCTCCTTTCCCTCTCCCTTCTTTCTCAAGCAAGGGAGGGGGAAGGAGCCAGGGGCGTGGTGAGGATCGCAGCGCGATCACAG
Source organism: Anolis apletophallus (assembly GCA_030556195.1). Lineage (NCBI taxonomy): Eukaryota > Metazoa > Chordata > Lepidosauria > Squamata > Anolidae > Anolis > Anolis apletophallus. The sequence continues at coordinate 33,202,522 of JARBWK010000007.1, forward strand.
TGACACGTCGCCGCTTCCTCCCGCCCTGGCTCCTTCCCCTCCTTGCCTGGAGCCCTGGCGAAGAGGTGTGCCGGAGGTGTGCCGCAGGTGTGCCGCGGCACACCTCCGGTTGCGGGCGGCGGCGGGACGAGGCACGTCTTATATACGGGTATGGCTTATATAAGTTTGACCCCCAGACACCCCGATACGTCTTACAATCGGGGTGTCTTACTTTTCGGGGAAACACGGTACATTGTGGCTCAATGCCGAAACAAAGAAACAAACAAAAACCCAGCATGAATATAAATGGATGCTTGGAATTTTAATCAACTTCTGAAGTTGGCTTACTGTATTTCAAGAACATCAATTTTAATAGTGTTTTTTTCTTCAAAAAAAAGGGGGGGGTTGAAATAATTGATCAGATGTAATTTATGAGTTCTGTATTTAGTTTGACAAGCCATACATGGGCATGATTAAACCTAGTTTTATCATTGGTCACTATTTTCTTTTGGTGGAGATATAACTTACATACAGCTTGTCCAAATGTCTTACCACCTCATCACATGATGGTCGATTTGCCCACCATTTGCTGCTTCCCCTCCACTTTCATCATGGAGTCCTTCCCATGAGGCACAGGCACTTCTGGTTAGGCTCCATGCCAAAAAGGAAGAGGAAGCAGTGAATGCCATCACGGTCTTCTTATGTTGCCTTCCCAACAATGAGGGGGGAAGCTGGGCAGCAATGCTTCCACCCATGAGATGAGGGGCATGAAGCATCAGGTTCTCCATGTCCTGTGCAGGGAGCCCATGGATTTGCCCATGGGCCTTTATGATGCGTTCCTTGGTATAACTTATTACACTCCACTGGTGATAGGAGATACAATTGGATTTCTAATGTTGAAGTAAGATTTAATTGCTGTATGTTGGATGGGAGGGGCAGAATTTTCGTCTGACAAAGGTAGCAAACAATTTTAGGCCCATCAAGCTATTGTTCAGGTTTTTGAAGAATCATAAAGAGCTAATAATAGTAATAATAATAATAGTATGATTACGGTATGGTGTGTGGAATATGCATTTGATCTTGGTGGTGTTGTATTGTAACACAGTATAATACTGCCAATGATAATGTGATATAATAATTATATCGTGATATTATAATTTGTATATTTGTATTACATATGTTGTAGTGCAGTATTATGTGTGCTATGACAGTAATATTATTTGTTGTTTTTCAGTTTGCTGTAAGTCACTCCGGCAATATTGTTATATGTACATTGTAAGCCACTCTGGCAGTATTGTTGTTTGCTGTAAGCCGCTCTGAGTCCCCTTCGGGGTTGAGAAGGGTGGCATATAAAAATAGTAAATAAATAAATAATAATAAGGGGAAATAACAACATATTGTATCTGAGGATGTTTATTAGGAGGGACTACAATGCATTTAGTGCATTGGTCAGTGTAAGTAAGAGCAAGCTAGCAGAATAGAAAACCAAAATATAAGGAATCAAATTGTAATGATGTGACAGGATGATTTACCCTTCATATTCAGCATGAGACACTATTTAAAATCATTCTTCCTGAATCTTCACAGTAACTCTATAGTGGGTCAACAAGTAGACTGGACACACCACAGTGCCTCAGACCTTTTAATTCAGCCAGTCTTTTCATTTTTGTGTAATGTTTTCCCTCTCCATGTGGCATACCACTGCACATGAATGCTTGACTGAATGAATGACAGGAGTTTCCACAAAAAGTGATTCAACCATCCCTCTATTTTTCACTTGTAATATGTGAACCAGACCTGTTCAGTTGCTAGAGCTAAAGCTTAAGGACTACATAGTCTCAATTTTAACTTCACTGAATGTAGGAATGCATATTATGTTTATTTCATTCTTACATACAAGACCAAATTATTTTAAAAGTTTTATTCTTGCTGGAACTGTTTTAATGTCTTTTTCAATGGCTATTGACACTTCTTTGCACAAACCCCTAAAGTTAGGTAATACCAGAGAATTAATGCAATTCACCAACATGTTGACTCTCCATTCAATAATTTATTCAATGAGTTTACTTTATTTGGAGCAAACCAATAAAATTCAGGCAGTGTTCATACAGAATATAATGTGTTTTTGAGAAAAAGATTTTTGAAATAAAACAGTCAAATAACGAGGATTTTTAAAGCTTATTTTACAGGAGAAAAATATGGAAGAGCCAGAAATCTTGGCTCTTGACCATTTTCTTGACAGTTGTTTTAATCTATAAAGATATCTTGACCTACACACAAAATGGTTCACAATGGTTTTCTATCACTAACAGTTTGAGTTTGGGGTTTTTTTTTTTTACAAAAAGAGTGCTAGGAATTTTAATTTAATAAATTCCTGAAAATTCCATTCTGAGTCCAATCCCTCCACATTTGCAGTTTTGAGTTTTGTGAATTTGTTTATAAATAGTATACCTGGAAATTTCTAGTTTCTCCAGTATCACTCTATGATCAACTACTTCCAGACATGTTGGTAGATTTAGAGTAAACATTTCTCTAGATCTCTAGTCCTCTAAGGTAAGTTTCTAGTAGAACACAATGCTGGAAGACCTTGAAATTTCTATAGCAAATCAAGTGGCACAGCCAGGAACCTGCAGGCAGTAAAAGGGAGGACACAAGAAGCACAGGGAAGATGCAAACTCTTGCACTCCGGACTGGAAGGACATTGCGTCACGTTAAATGTTCCTTTTTTTGTTTTTCCCTTTATACTCAACCCCGCTTAACCCTATCTATCTATCTTCCCTCCCCCCTCCTCACTCCCGTACCATACCCCAACTATCCATTGCTACAGTACCTTTCCTTTCTATCTTTATCTCTTGTATCGTTTTTGTGTAATTGTATTTTAAAAAATAATGTAAAATCAATAAAAATCATTTATCAAAAAAAAAAAAGAAATTTCTATAGCAATGATTTAGAAGAAGAAAAATCAATTTCTTTATTTGCAGTTTTTTCACGTTCACAAGATTACTGTGATCCTAACATGAGTGAATGTGAGATGATGACTGTATATAAATAAATAGCAGACAAAGAACAAGTAAGTAAACTAAACCAAGTAAGTCAGCATAGTGTAGTGGTTTCATTGTTGGGCTATGACCCTGGATTTCAGGAGATTTCAAATCATCACTTGGCCATTCAATACTCTTGGGTGACAATGGAAAAGTCACACTCTAAAAGGCTCAAATGACATCAAAGGTGTATCATCTCTGAACAAATCTTGTCAAGGAAACCTCATGATAGGTTCCCCTTAGGATCATCATAAGTCTGAAAAAATGAAAGCACAAAATAGCAAAAGCAACATAAAGAAATTATAATGTGTACATAGATGCAGACATGCATTCACACACAAAACATTAATTAATTAATTCTATGGACTCCCTGATGGAAGACAAAAACATCATCATCATTATTAGTTGTAGTAGTACCAGTATTAGTAAGTCAGGCCATGGATAATCAACATGTTGGTGAGGAAGGACCTTCTATCTAGGTGGATTTATTTATTTATTATTTTATTAACTTTATACCCTGCACCCATCTCCCAAAAGGGACACGGGAAATCTTACACGAGGCCAAGCCCAACAACACATAGTTAAATAACACGCCAGCAATTAAAACAATACCATCACCGCATCTTACAATAAGCAACAACAACACAGTTTAAAAGCATTATGTACATTATTAAAATATTAAAATAAATAACGCTAGGTGCAACAGAGGTAGAATGTGTGTAATAGGAGGGTTTATGGGGGATAATTTGGAGCAGACAACCCAACAGTGCTTCAGAGGACATTTTGCAAGGATTGATCAGAGCAGGGCGTTATTTACTTATTCTGGAAAGGCACATTGGAACAGCCATGTTTTCAAGCTTCTCCTAAAAACTGCCAATGTGGGGGCTTGTCTGATATCTTTAGGGAGCAAGTTCCAGAGTTGGGGGGCGACCACAGAGAAGGCCCTCTCCCTCGTCCCCACCAAAAACGTCTGCGAATGGGGTGGGAGCAAGAGCAGGGCCTCTCCAGATGATCAAAGAGATCGCCTGGGTTCGTAGATGGAAATGTGGTCACGAAGGTAGACGGGTCCCAAACCATTCAGGGCTTTGTAGGTAAGAACCTGCACCTTGAATTGGGACCGGAAGATGAACGGCAGCCAATGGAGCTCCTTAAACAGGGGAGTTGACCGCTTCCTGTAGGACACTCCAGTTAGTAATCTAGCTGCCACCCACAGGACCAATTCCGGGCCGTCTTTAAGGGCAGCCCCACATAAAGTGCATTACAGTAGTCCAATCTGGAGGTGACTAAGGTGTGGACCACCATGGATGTTGTGTTTATTTCATTGATGTGTTTTAGTTGATTTTTTTTCTGTTTTATATTTAATATAGTTAAATATAATATTTAATTTAATATTTAATATAGTTAAAATTTAGAGAGAGGGGGCGAGCAATTGAAAGAGGGAATAGATTTAACTATTTTAACTACATAGTGTATATAAAGAAAAAACACACAAAGAAAAAAAAACAAAAGAAAGCAAAGCAAAGGCATGCTTGCATTCATATGTTCTTTGAAATGTCCTTTTTTACCTTAGGGAAAGACAAGGATATAAGTGCCAATTCTGTCAACATAGCATGCTGTCTTTTTCTTTTTCTCTTTTTTTAGTGTGAAGAAAGTTGGCAGCAACAGTTAAAATGGTAAAATATGTCCATAGTGTCAAAACCTGTTCTTCATTCCTGTTCCTCGCTTAGGAAAACTAAGAATGATGTTGGCAGACTTTGTCCCTTCAGAAGCCAATCAACGTTACTTGTAAGTTGTGTTCAGCACTGTGAGGATTCAGGATAGAAATCGTGGGATGATTATTACAGTTTTCTCACCAGATATGTCTCAGTAATAAGGACAGTAATGAGATCTGTCTCCTTTAAACGTTTGTTGTAGCATTCCAGTGTTGGATATTTATACATCTTAGTGTCTAAAAGAAGCATCCACAAATTGGCAAGCAGTGGCAGACACCAGATTCATCTCATAAACTGGCTGTCAAGCTACAATGTCTTAACACAAAAGAGCCCAGGAAGAACAATGTGATGATTCATTCAAACAACCACTTGGCCTATGATTAAGAAGATTTTATCAACTATGCTGGGTCACTGTATGTTTTGTGTCTGCCAGAATCACCACATAGACGACAAACTATCACTTACTTATGGGTAAGGAGTGAAAATGATTCAGGTGCAAAATTCAAGACAAAAATTTCCATTTTTCATATTCCAAGATATGCTCTTTGATAAAGTTCACTTTTCTTGCAGTTGAAAGACTTGGAGTAATGTAATAATAATAATAATAATAATAGCATACTTGATAATAACATTTAAAAATATGTGACTATCTGAAACTCGACAGAATACATAAAAACACACCTATTAAAATGCATGCATGCAGGCATGGGGGAGAGAGAGAGAGAGACAGACAGAGAGAGAGAGAGAGAGAGAGAGAGAGAGAGAGAGAACGAACAGTTATTAGAAAAATAGACCTTGTGAACTTAGGCCCTTTTTACACTGCTCCTATATCCCAGGATTTGATCCCAGATTATCTTCTTATCTCAAATTTTCTGGCAGTGGAGACTCATATAATCTAGTTTAAAGCAAATAATCTGGGATTAGATACTAGGATACAGGGCAGTGTAGAATGGGCCTGAGGCCCCTCCACACAGCTGGATAAAATCCACATTATACTGGATTAATTGGCAGTGTGGACTCAGATAACCCAGTTCAAAGCAGATATTGTAGATTTTCTGCCTTGATATTCTGGGTTATATGGCTATGTGGAAGGGACTTGTGTAAAAGAGAGAAAAACATGCTTAAACCCTGAACAATTGAAGGAGTGAATATGGGCTTCACAGAAATATAATAAAATCAAGGGTGATAAATGTTAACACCTCTGACAATCCACATTTGTACTTGATACCCCCTAATGAAAACGGAATTTCAGATCAGGTCTCATGAAGAATGAAAAATGCTCCAAACTTCATTTATTGGGTAGAAGATCACTTATTTGATTTCAAGCATATGAGTATTGTACCCATAATAAATGGAACAGTTACTGCAGTGGCTAAAAACATGGCCATTCTTGTTGCTCGTGTTGACAATTGCTGTCATCTTTATTATAACATGTTGTGTTCTTAATATACGGAGCATCTATTGCAATGACTTTTTCAACAAATTCAATCTCTATCAGAGATTTGAACAAGAATGCAAAGAAATATCTGAATCACCAAAAAAAGAGTTTTTGTGTTACATTATTGCAATGTATATATATACGCTATCGAACTGATGGTAGCTTGTTCAACTTAAGCCATCTGAGGGCTCGCACTAAGACTCTAAACTATCTAGTCCGTGAGCTGCTTTTTGCTGATGCTGCTGCCCTTGTCGCCCATTCAGAAGCAGCCCTGAAGCACCTAACATTCTGCTTTGCAGCAGCTGCACAGCTGTTTGGGCTGGAAGTCAGCCTGAAGAAAATGGAAGTTCTCTACCAGCCCGCACCACAGGAAGAACACCATCATCCCCAAGTCAGCATAGGCAAATCTGTGCTTAAGTCCGTTTAGCAGTTCACCTACCTGGGAAGCATCATCTCTTCAGATGCCAAGATTGACAAAGATATAGATCAGAGATTAGCAAAGGCATATGGTACATTCGGAAGGCTTCACAAAAGAGTCTGGAGTAACAAGCACTTGAGGCAAAGCACCAAAATCAGTGTGTACAGAGCTATCGTACTGTCTATACTACTCAATGGGTCTGAAACATGAGTCACCTATCGCCAACATCTATGGCTCCTCGAACGTTTTCATCAGTGCTGTCTTCGCACAATCCTAAATATACACTGGACTGACTATGTGACTAATGTTGCTGTCCTTGAGCAAGCAGGGATCACCAGCATTGAGGCCATGCTATTGAGAACACAGCTGCGCTGGGCAGGGCACATCTCTAGGATGGAGGACCACCACCTCCCAAAGTTACTACTCTATGGTGAACTCGCCACGGGTCAGCGCAAGAGAGGCGCCCCAAAAAAGAGATATAAAGACTCCCTGAAACAACATCTCAGACTTGGCCAGATTGATCACCAACAATGGTCCACCCTGGCCTCCCATCGGGAGGCATGGGGATGCACTATCCACAATGCTGCAACCTATTTCGAGAAGACACGCCGAATGGGTATCGAAGAGAAACGGCAATGCAGAAAGAACCACAACTTGGAAACAACACCACCCAAGGAGACTTTCTGCTGTGCTTTCTGAAACTGAACTTGCCTATTTCAGATTGGCCTTTTTAGTCATCAACGCGCTTGTAAAAAGCATGGGATGAATCCTTCCTAAGAACCTTCATTCGCAAAGTAATGCCGAGAGAGATTGGATGAAATTGCCATTATGGCCTAAATTAATTATCAGAAGATATGCCCAAATATAATTAAACACATTGAATTTAAACTTGTCACATTCAAGATACTATTTCTGATTGGCTGCTATAATCATCATCATCGTCGTCTTTATTTATATCCCACCCCTAGGCTTGTTTGATTTACAAACTCACTTTGGACGTATGGGGCGCTGGTGGTTCGGATCTAAAGTCAATTCCGATTTTCACAGAAAAAAAGTTCAAAACTTTTCAAAATTTTGAAGACTTCTGAATCTTTGGTTAATGGTTTGAAAGTGTTATTTACTGTTTAATTGGGTGGTCTTTACTTTGAAAGTAATTGTTTTACTCCAGAAAGGAGGGGAACAAAGAGAAGAAATCCATCCACTCTGATTAAAACTGCTGGGAAAAGAAAGGAATCCATCCACACTGCTTTAGACTGACACGGATCCATCCCATCCACACTGGTTTAAACTGACGCAGATCCATCCCATCCACACTGGTTTACACTGACGTGGATCCATCCCATCCACGCTGGTTTTCACTGACGTGGGAGAGAAAGGAAAGGAATCCATCCACACTGCTTTAAACTGACATTTTTCCTGATATTTTTCTCCCTTCCCTTCTCCTCTTTCTTTATATCTCTGCCTTTCCCTTTCCCTTTCCCTTCTCCAAATCTCAGCTCATTCAAGAAAACATTGGGGGGGGGGGGACACATTTTACTAGGTTCTCCGGGTATGTTGCAAAGCAGTGGAATGGCCCCTTTACTACCCAAGCAGCCTGCCCTAGTCCTTCTGCCTTTGCGTCCTCAGCTCGCAATGAGTCCATGAGGCACACTGATTCATTTTCCCTAATTGATTCACTTCCTGGATTCATTTCCGAAAAAAAAAAAGATGGCAACAGTGGCTTCGAAATGGCAAGGATACTTCCGTGTTCCCAAATAGCTTCAAAATTGCTTCCAAATAAGGGATTTATTCTAATTTTAATCCGAATAACGAAGATTCCGAATGAACCTACCCATGCCTACCCACCCCCTCTCCAAAAGGAGTCAAGGTGGCTTACAACAAAATAAATCATAACGCATACATAAGCAAAAGCAAAGCGACAGCACATAAAATACATCCAATATTCATAAGCAGGCATACACACACACACAATCCAATGGAGCAGCTGAGGATTGCCTTTTAACACAGAAATACATATTGTTGCGTTAAAATATACCTGTAAACAGTTTTAAAGAACCTTTATAGAAAACATAAAAAGCAGAATAAAGTGTCAGTGGTGGGTGTCCCTGTAATTAGACAGGAGTGAAGTAAATGTGCCATTAATCTTTAATGGACACCATGCAACTGTTAAGCTAATGAAGGCAATTTATTAAAATAGAAAAAGAAGCCAATGTATTGAGATAGTTTATGTAGGTTCAAACTAATATTTCTGGCAAGACTTCTAGAAGCTTTTCTTGAAGCTTCTTGTTATCTTTCCTATTTTTGTAATGGGTATTTTAAATTATGTTTTAATGTTATAGATAGTTCCATTTTATTTTAATGATAATCCTTTTTTACATCTTTAATCTCTGCTGTATTAGCTTGACATGCCTTGACCTGTTAACTTTATTACTGTCATAGACTGCTTCTATGGTTAAAAAATAAAGAAGCACAGAATGAATAAGTGTAAATTACAACTCAGGGAAATTTCTAGCATATGTGTATGTTTGTGTATGTATCTTCAAGTTGCCAGTTGACTTATGACATGTGTCAAACTCAAGCGTTTAACTCATTGCACAACCAGGGACTCCTATTAGACATCATGACTAGAACTGATAGATATTGTGACATAGTAACATCTGGAAGGCTTCCGTTTGTTGTACTTAGTCAGGATTGTAGACATTGGATTTAGATACAAGTCTTGTGGATATGGGATTTGACTTTAAAATGCCATTTAACCTTTCCTTTATCTCAGAGCAAAAGGTACTGTTGCATTGCAATAACTACTATTCCCGGTCTGCATGGCAGATAATCAAAAGGTAAGGGAATTGTCATTCTATAGCGATGGCTGGGGACCCAAATTGGGTAAAAAATAATGATAACAGTAATAGCCAGCCACTATGTAAACAGCTAGATAGATAGAAAGATGGATAGTTGGTCCTCTCCATCCATGGACTTCAACAGCACTTTGAAGGCTACCATAAGGCTGCTGTGGCCCTTAATGAAAATTATTTTGAAATACCTTCTTAGAATGATCCCATTAATTTCATAGGGTTTTCTTAGGCAAGAGATACTCAATGTGTTTTCAGTTCCTTCCTCTGAATTATATTCCAAACCACCTGTTATTTGTTGGTGGTCTCCCACCCAAGTACTTAGCTGGCCCCTAGTAGACAGTACTTAAGAATTGGGTTGTATTCAAACACAATTCACAGTTCGGAAGTTGTTCTGTACAATATTCAAACAAGTTGAATCTTCCTTATCTGGAATTCCAAAATCCAAAATTATCTTTTTATGTGTCACTTTTTATAGTGACATTTCTACTTTCTGATGGTTCAATGTACACAAACTTTGTATCATGCACAAAATACTTAAAATGTATAAAACTACCTTCAGGCTATTTGTACACTCAGGAACACCCTTCCTCCCTACATCAGAGCTACTTGTGATTTAAAAGATTTTTTGCTCGGCTTGTAAAACGTGGCTATTTGCGAGAGTGTTTGGCTGAGGAAATGTTTTAGATATTTAGCTTCGTGTTTTATTGTAAATCGCCGAGAGCCACCTGGGATGGGTGATTAATAAATCTCAAAATAAATAAATAAATACTATATATATATATATATATATATATATATATATATAATACTATATATATATAACCTATGAGTTTTGTACAATGTATATATGAAACCTATGAGTTTTGTACAATGTATATATGAGTTTTGTGTTTAAACTTGGGTTTTATCTCCAATATATTATATTATGTATGAATATGTATGAATATGCAAACAGAGGTATATAATATTTTTTTAAAATCTGAAATCCAAAAGACATGTAATTCCAAGCATTTTGAATATGGGATACCCAACTTGTGTCTACTAATTTTGCATTGCATTTTCTTTTCAAACTGTAATATTTTCTGCACAGAAAATAATATTGACAGCTGTGGAGCATAGCCTGTTTTAATTAATGCTCTGAGCTGCTATCCAGCTACCACAGGCAGTCTCATATTTTTTATGCATGTAGTGTTGCTTCATGCAAGAACATGTTATAGTTGGGCTTTTATTCTGCACAGAATTTGAACTTTTTTTAAAAAAAGAAAGTAGTATTTTATGGACAAGAAAAAATATTTTATGTACAGGAAATGACATTTTCAGCACAGCTAATAATATGATGGAAAATGCCCCTTTTCTGTAAATAAAGCCAAATGAAAATTTTGTGAGAAATAGGAACTGAATTTGGAAAATTCTTACCAATCCAAGGTTTTCTTCACCAGGATTTCCTGGCACTTGAAAAATACATTTTAAAATATTTTTTTTAAATTCCCACTTAAGATTGATTTCAGTAAACCAGTCGCTAATATTGGATTAATATAGCAAAGAGTGCATGTTCTTTTAGCATAAGCAATAAAGAAGCATTCATTTTACTCTCTCAATCATGCCCAGCTGAAAAGGGCAGACATAGTGGTTGTAAAGAATACATATTTCTTGTTCTAAAAAGAATGATGGTATATATTAAAAAGAGCCAAGGTGAAAGTTCTATGGTATTGAGGCACCTTGAGGGCATAAAGTCAAAATTCACTGCTATTTCATTTATATATTTAAGTTTATATTGCCTGAGTTTTACTTCTGAAGAAAAGTAAAATATGGATGATAATAATAATAATAATACACTTTATTTATATTCCACTCTTCTCACCCCGAAGGGGACTCAAATGAAAGTAGCCGAAGAATAATTTAATTATCTGATCTGTTCCCATGTCAAAGGTTTTTATTTGAGGATTTGTAAGCAGAACACAGTTCTGTTCATAAAGTTGCACAGTAGAGTAAGACACAAGCTAATCCAATATCCAGTGCTTAATCAAAATTTATTTTTAAAAAAAGAATATCTGAATATTTTACCATCTCCAACTTATATTGATTTAAATTTCTTATCTAATGTAAAAACACACAATCTTTCTACATCAAACATTTAAATTATGCAAATTGTCATGTGGCCATTTAACTAAAATGTTCAGGAGGGCAGACTAACTTGTGGGAAATAGTCTGCTAAATGTAAGTTGCATACAGATAAAAAGGGAGAAAATGACAGATCAACATACCAAACAGTTACTTTACATTTTCTTTCTTACAGGAAAAAAGCAACAGGAAAAATGCGCCCTCTCTCTCACACACAGTAATTTCTTTAAATAAAAAGATGTTGCCAGAAAAAACAATGCCTCCCCACATCTTTTCCTCCCCTGCATCAAGAAGAAGTGCATGAATTTTGATGGAAAATCCCTTAAAGTAATGTGGGAGCACACAAAACACATTTAAGGCAATACAACAGATGGAGAGTAGAGTAACATCTTGAGTTAATTTATTTTTGAAGTACATAGAGAGTTTTTATGATATAATTGAATTAAAGAGTCAGTAGGGGAATAGAAAAAGAAACACCCTACACAACAGCCCTGTTTATTTTTCTCAGAACTTTTCCTAGAAGTTAAGTATGCTGCTTTGAAAACCACTGTTGAAAGTCTAGGCTTTCTTATCTTAAAATAAGTGGTGTCTCTTTAGGTGTTGCCATAGCAGGAAAAATGTTAAGAAGAGCGGGCTACTGGACTGGGACTCTTTGAAGCTGTTACCTCAAAACTCTTTCATGTGGACTACAAGTAAGTTTTACCTTAACAACACCTAAGGATTTTTCAAGTGATAATACAGGGACTTCTCAACAAATCCAATGTTCTCTGTCTAAGAAAGGAGTATATAGCTTTGCACAGCACAAATATGATCTAGATCTCAATGGAAATTGATTTTCTGTTGCTAATGGGGTTGAATTTTTATTATCTGTCTTTTATCACTATTTTCCCTCTGGTCCCTATATGCCCAAGATAGAGAGGGGCTTCTGCCTACATTGATATCCCTCCAGATCATCTTAACTTGACAATAGTAATAACACTGTGACTCTGCCATCATTACTTTTCTTCTCCTGTGTAATTTTTAACATCTTTGCCTGACCAAGTAGGCAGAAGCTTCCAAAGCTTGCATTATTTATGTTTTGCATTTCAATTGGCCAATAAGATATCTTGCGTAATGGACAAGACAAATGACTTTGAATATGTTCCTTACATGCGATTTCTTTCAGTGAACAACTGATTTGAATCTCAACCTAGATTACACACACTTTCTCAATGGGATAATTCCCGATATTGTTATTTATAATGCTTGATTTATGTTTTTCATTATAGGCTTGAGAAGAAACAGCAAAGAACCTGACTAAATAAACAGACAAAAGGAAAAATTAACTAACTTCCATGTTTTGGCTTTAGGACTTTTACCATTTTAGGAACACTCCTCCAACACTACCCTTTTTTTGTGTAACACTTGGTAATTCATCCCCTTATAAAACAGGAGCAACATAAGAACAAAGAAGAATTATACATGGGAATCAGGACATAAGCATCTACATGTTCACAAGCCCTTGTAAAAGTCAGAAGAGAGAAGAAAAATATTATCTTTGACGCTAAGAGAGCATCCATATGTGCATTATAATTCAGACTTATCCTCAGTTGGCTCCTGGCTGTCTTTATAATGTCTTTCCACTTACAATGAGTTTATTGGGTTATACTGGATTAAATTGACCTTGTTCTGCTTCTGGAAAAGGCAAGGGATGCTCTGGAGTCGGTCTGCACAAACTGTGGCCCTCCAGGTGTTTTAGACTTCAGCTTTCAGAATTCCATGGCCATTGGACAAGCTGGTCATGGCTTTTGGGAGTTGAAGGCCAAAACATTTGGAAGGCTTCAGATTGTGCAGATCTCTATCATCTTTTCCTTGTGTTCATCAGCCACAGAGCTTTATGTAAGTTCCGGGTCACTGCAGGTGCCCTGTATGGAAATCAGCAGTAGTGCCCACTCCATCTTCCAGTTGTACAGATGCTTCTGCTGAAGTCAACATGAGGTGATTGAAATGGCAAAGATTATAGATGGAACTCTGCCACAACTGAGAGTGGCAACAGTGACATGGAGGGTGAGATGATAGTCCTGCAGGAACAATGTGATCTCAGTCCAGCGGGACCTTGTAAATTCCAGTCCACCTCTACCATAGGTTTGAGATGAGTCTGAAACATTTTTGCTCCACAGATTTACATACCAGTGTAGACATTCAGAGAGGCTGAAATATCAGCTGTGACTCTATCATTGTAGTCATGGGCGATTACAATTAAGTACATAGAAATACAAATTACAGAATATGCAAATTATAGTGTATATATATATCTATATATATATATATAGAGAGAGAGAGAGAGAGAGAGAGAGAGAGAGAGAGAGAGAAAGCGCGCAATTAAGATATCATATTCTTCTAATTTTGGTGCAAATGATATATGAACTATCAAACATCAATTACAAAAGTCTTGCAAATGTGGGTTATTTGTTTTTAAAAATAGTCTAGGTTTTCAATTTGGAAGAGTCATACGTTGGGTTGTTGTTGTTTTTTAAACGAACCTTCTGCAAATAGATGTATTTCTCATATATAGTTAAGACTTACATTATTTTTAGATCTGCAACTCACATTTATTGATACCATTTGATTTCAGAAAAGCACCGCATCCTGCTTTGGTGAGAGCAGGTATAATAATGAGAAGGAGAAGACATTGTTGACGATTATCATGGCTGGAATCACTGGGATGCTATGAGTTTTCCGGGCTGTATGGCCATGTTCCAGGAGCATTCTCTTCTGATGATTTGCCCACATCTATGTCAGGCATCCTCAGACCTTGTGAGGTCACAACCTTTGAGGATACCTGCCATAAATGTGGGCAAAATATCAGAAGAGAATGCTTCTGGAACATGGTCATACAGCCCAGAAAACTCACAGCAACATTATTATTATTATTATTATATTATTGAGCCCCCGGTGGCACAGTGGGTTAAACACTTGTGCTGGCAGGACTGCTGACTGACAGGTCAGCAGTTTGAATTTTGAGAGAGTGGGTTAAGCTCCCTTTGTCGGCTTCAGCTCCCCATGCAGGGACATGAGAAAAGCCTCCCACAAGGATAATTAAAAAGCATCAAAAATCCGAGCATTCCCTGGGCAACGTCCTTGCAAACAGCTAATTCTCTCATGCCCAAAACAACTTGCAGTTTCTCAAGTTGCTTCTCATACTCACACACAAAATAATAATAACAATAATAATTATTATTATTCTGTCTCACCCTGCAACTTGAGGCAGGATACAATATCATTTAAACAAGAGATAAAACACTATTAAAAGGCATACAACAAGATATACACCGGGAATGTGGCACAGCTGGCTAAGTAGCTGCATAAGCTCTCTCTGACCAGTAAGTCATGAGTTTGAGGCCTGCCCGGGTCGAGGTGGGCTCTTGACCTATTGTGTAGCCTGTTGTCAACCTTTGCAACCCGAAAGACAGTTGCATCTGTCAAGTATGAGATAAAGGTATCACATTAAGTGGGGAGACAAATTTGACTGAATTATGAGGCCATTAAAGAACTCCAGGAACTCTGAGGAATGCGGAAGGAACAACAAAGGATGCTGGAACACTGAGAGATGAGGAGTGCATCAGGTCCCCCTGGTGGCCAGAGCTTGCCTCTGTTCGTCTATATGTGTGTATGTGGAAACGGCAAGAATTGTCTGCTAAGTATGTGTACCTGTAATCCGCTCTGAGTCCCCTTCAGGGTGAGAAGAGCTGAATATCCTTTTACTGTGGAACTAGAGAAATAATCCCTTCTCTTGAAGTGATTCTCCATATGAAGCAAGATAATTGATAATTGATAATTCGATGTTTGAATGCCCAAAACATGCCTATGGTATCTTATGTAGCAGTATACACTATAGCCCCTGTGTAAGTGTCTGTCGAAAAGAGCTAATAGGGCTCTTATCTCATACCCTTCCAGCAACATAATCTCTGCCAGGTGTGGCCTTGAAGACGCACCGAGCTGGAAATGGGCCTTAGGTCACACCCCACCACATGAACAGACAAAAAATTGCAAAACTCTTGTGTTAGCACAAGTGAAAATCCATACCACAACTCCTCTCAGACTGACATCATCTCTTTGAAAGAAATGCATTATCAGTCTCCAATATTATCCTTGCCTTGTATTATGAGTTAGTAATATATTTCCATAGAAAATACCTACATTAGAAATTATTGTTTCCTATGCTACTCTCTGAAAGCACTGAAAAGTTCTGACATCTTCAAGGACACAAGGTTGTGAGAGCTGAAACAGCCCCTCTTTGTTACAGAAAAGGACTATGGCAAAACATTTACATTAAAAATGTATCATAACCTATTTAGCATATCCACAGTGACAGGTAACTTGTCATTGCATACATCAGTTTCTTTTCTCCATTACAAGCTGGCTGATCCAGCACACTTTTCATTGTACAGGTGTTTTCTTTTGGCAGACTTGTTGAAATAATAGAGCAATCCAATCAAAACATCTCAGAGAATTCCTGACAGAACATTTGCTGCTTTCGAAACATTTGTGCTCACCATATGGCAAGGGCAGTACAGGCTTAAGCGACTGTGTGATCATTCCCCCCTCCCTTTCTCTTTGCTCCATGAAAGGTGTCAAAAGTTTTATATAGTGCCAAAATTCATTAAATGTCAACAAAGCTATCCAATTTTTTAAAAAGCAGTTTGTGAAATGAAATCTGAACATCCAGTAGATTTTTTTATTCTTTGGGAAAAAGAAAAAGAAAAGAAACCACCCACACAAAATCTGTCTTGTGGTATGGCCCCATCCAAGTAATTTTGGCTTGTATAAAACTTGGGGGGAGGGGGTTGAGGAATAAATCCTTTGAGGGCTACAAGGAAAAACTCATCATCTAGGAATTATTCTCTTCTTGGTGTGAAACAATTCTATTGTGGAAGCACACATCATATTTGGGTTGCTGACACTGCACATAGAAAACTGTGAGGACACTAGAACGCATTCCATTATAAATCCTGTTAGAAGACGTGAATTGCAATGCATGGTATATTCCCACTGAAGCTTTTCTAAAGTGTTTTGCATAAATATGTGAAGAGATAAGCACTCCCAACTTCACCTCCTCTGTCACTTGATTTCTAGTATCAAAGTCTTAAAAAGAGAATTCCTTTTACCTATGGATGCCTACTAGACTTCCACATTTATGTTCATACAGAGAACATCTATTGCTGGAAAGGGTTCCACTCTCCAGAAATATCACTTTTACAAGAACAAAGTAGTGAAAAGGGAAGCAAATACATTTTTCTCCTTGGGTATTAAAGCAATATACTTCCAACATGGCTGAAAAGACGTAATCTCTTAATGTGACGCCCCCTAGAGGGCTGTTTGCATTGTTTGAGGTGTTAGTGTTGCATGCTTGCAACCCATTTCTTATGTTTTTGCATTTTGCAAACTTGTGTGTGGTTTGTGTGGGAGGAGACGTGTTTTGGCTCCAAACCTGACATCATCACCCTGAACTCCACCCCTTTCCGGAGTCTACATAAGGGCTGGACGTCCCTTTTGCTTCCTCTTTTTGCCAAAGATCACAAGGACAAGCAAGGCTGGAAAGCTAGGTTGCTGCAAAAGGGCAACCTCTTTTTACCTGCTGGTTTACCCACGTCTTCAACCAGAATCTTCAGCATATAGGAAGATTCGTCTTCACCAGAGGCTGGGATTTTGGGGCCTGCTACAGGACTTTGGACCTGCAAGCCAGAGGACAACGGGACACCTTGGACTTAATAGAGGTACCATCACGTGCACTTTCAGGCAATGTGATAGACTCCCTTTTTCTAAAGGACTTTGCAACCAACTCAAGCATTTTGTGCCACCAACTTCTTTTTCTGGTTGTGTTCAATAAATCCTGTTTTGGTTCACTCCATCCTGAGTTCAGCACTCTTTTTATAGAGGTCCAAGGCTTTCTTGTATGTGTGAAGACATTAACTCTGTTCCCAGGGTCAAAGCTAGCTCCTGTCCTAATTTAAAGCCTTTTTGGACCCCGGGAAACAGAAGACTTAAGACTATTAGCAGTCGCAGGAATGAGCAGGCTAAGTTGTTGTATGGCAGACATCATCAGAGATTGTGAAGTCAAAACTCACAACCTCTGAGGATGTCTGCTATAGATGCAGGCAAAATGTCAGGAGAGAATGATTCTAGAACATGGCCATACAGATCCAAAAACCTACAACAACCCAGTGATTCTGGCCATGAAAGCCTTTGATAATACAATGGGCAAACTGATTTCAAGCGACATGAGATCTATGTATTGATCAGGTTTGATATAAATTTTGGGAGTTTTGCTTTTTGTTACATTTTCTTATCCAAGAGCACCACCTATGCCATTAATGTCAGGAAAAGTTGAATTCAGAATGTTGCCTATAGTTGGTCTATAGACAAGTACAATGAAATGTTGACCTCCAACTTCCATCACCTCATTCAGCATGACAAATAGCAAAGGGAATGACAGTCTCAAATAATCCCCCAATTCTAATAATCTTTCTTTATTCCTTTCCAAATAGTGTGGCAGCTTAGGAATGGGTTTGATCAGAGGTTTATAGCTTTTGAAAGAAATAACTGCTAGAGGAGATACCAGATCACTAGATTTATCAGACCAGTTAGTGGTGACATGTGATATTTTCTCTAATGACATGTTCTTCTGTAACCTTACTGCAGTCATTTAATCAGTTATCCAATAAATGTAATCACAGTGTTTTATTCAGTAATCAGCTATCCTTCTCTGTAGTTAATACAGTTTACACGATTCCTCACGTTGGCTTGTTAATTAAATGTCTCCTGATGGTGGATGCTTTTTTGTAATTAATTTGGTGCCTGGAGAATAATTAGAGTAAGAAGAGGCAGAGTTCCCACAAGTTAAAAGAAACAGTTTGGAACAAAGTGGCCCTCATTAATCTTAAAAAGTGATGCCGTAAATATAACAAGGCACACTTATGTACCTCCACTAAAAAGAGCAATAAGAACACTAGGAATGATCCAGAGATTCTTAATCAACTCTTTTACTGGAAAACCTGGTTTAAATATAAGCCATTAGTCACTCACGACAAAAAGCTGTATTGCACCTCCATCATCTAACAGTAGTTATCAGAAAGTGAAAAATTCATGGAAGTGGAGAATCCTAGCTCAGTAACACACTACAGTTTTTGAAATATTTTGCTGCCTGCAGTGGAGTTCAATACAGAGTCCACTCATATACTCACATACTAACCAAATTAGAAAAAGAAGAAGTTGTGTAATGCCTAGGAACAGCACTTGTCCTACCTGCAGCCAGAAAGCAAACCATAAGGCTCACACAGGAAGGGGGGTACATGAAGGTCTCTGTGAAGGAGTCCCAATCATGTGATGTGGGTGAAGCAGCAGGCTATTTAAGGCTGGACGACCCCTTGTCATTCCTCATTCAGTTTTGGTCTATTTATTTCATTGTAGGAGTTCAAGGCATTACACCATTCTCCACCTCTTTGAAGATGGTACTCAGGGTTGTTTGATATCTCACGTCCACTTCTCATCCCTAAGATCTGTCTCTTAACTAGCAGAGCTATTGCAGAGCTCTAGATAATCATTCCCTTGGAAAAACTTGCAGCAGACTTGAATAGAAAGCACACATTGTCCACCATAATCCTATCATAGTTTTCAGCATAACATGGACATCCTCAACATGAAATACAGACTATGATGACAATGAATTGTACCATGTTTTCTTCTCAGGAACTGAGACACAACAAACAATACAATTTTAAAACTTGCACAATATAAATGTCAAAAAACATTTCAGGATTCAAACTAAGGACTTCCATTCTTATTCTAAGCAATTTTCAAGAGAATTAAAAATCTATCCAACACCATCTCAAGTCCAATAATTAGGTCAGATATACTATTCACAAACATACATTTACACAAAAGAAGCACATTGTATGAACAATGTGTGATCTGCTTTATATGTTAGTGTGGTACCTGAAATGACTGTCAAGAGTGTATTTATTTAATAGAATGTATGGCCATTTATTTTTTTAAAATATGGCTGTATGGTCTTTTTTTTAAGTCCTCCATCTTGAAAGTGGAGCTGTAGAGGGGAAAAAATCTGAAACTATTCAGTAGCAAAAGATTAATTCCATAGCATTGAACACCATTTTTCCAACCTGATGACTACATCTGGTACATTTAAAAAAAATATTCATCTCACAATCCACCAAATTGTGTATCATTTAGTTCTGGAGGAATGGAAACCTCCTTTTAAGACCAACTCTCCTTGTTTTCATATACTCTTTTTAACTTCATTGTGTGATTTATATTTTTAAAGAAAGATAATATAATTCTCTAAGTGCTAGACAATTAAGGCTAAGGAAAACAAATTAGAACTGGAGAGCATAACACTCACAAGAGGCACATTAAGTTGATATATCAAGTGATCAAGTTCATGGTTTTTAATCTATGCAGCAAACAGTTGAAAGGTTTAGCAAAGTTTTGCATTTTTATTGTGTGCCTTGTTTACTCTAAATGTTGAGCAGACCACATTGAGCTGAATCATTTTTTAAAATCTGATTTTAGTGGCAATGATTGAAGTTAATAGAAGGCAGAGAAAATTACTCTAAGGAAGATTGGGGATTACAGGAGGAGTTATAAAGTTGCTCCGTAACTTTGTTTTCACAGCATGTTCATATGTATATTCTGTATAATAAAAGCAATAGTAAAAAATAATTGTACATGAAGAAGACTTCACAGAGAGAATGGTTTAAAATAAATTGACAAATAATGCATAATCCAATTTGCTGCAGAGCAATCTTATACATGTCTATACCCGTCCTGTAGCTTTAATAGAATTCAATGAAGTGTTCATAGACACTTTATAAAGTTCAACTAACTGTATCCAAAATGACAGTCCTAGCATCTTCTAGAAATATTTCAAAGTGATTGGGTAGGCTTGGAATTCTTGCCATATTTGGTGATGACTACAGTAGGTATAGAACCACATAATTTTTAAAGCCTAATGGATGGAAAACATTAAAGGTTATGGGTAGTATAGTGTGGAAATCATTGTTGTGGTGTGTGTATGTTGACTCATCTCTGATTACTCCAGTCTTCACTGTTAAAGCCAGAGAATTCTGTTCAAATACTCATCTGAACGAGGAAACAGTTGCTTCATTTATATTTATTGATTTATCTGATAAGTTAATACACTGACTTTTCCCCAGTGAGTTTGTGATAGCTCCCTTCCCCCTTATATCCTTACAATATCCTTGTAAGGGACACTGTGTGGATTCTGATTGATTAGTCACTAGCATGATTAGTCACCAGGAAGTGGCACCACATTATTGGAACTAATTCTTGGATCCTCTAACAGCCATCTTGGTTTTTTGAGCTCCTAACCGAGAGGGCACTCACCCCTCCCCCAAAATATCAAAGGAACCCCTACAAAGTTTTTCAAAAACTTACTTGGTTATTTTCTCATGCCAGGAGGCTACAAGGAGGACCCTAATGGTTGCCGGGTAAGTTTTAAAATCGTTTTAGGAATTCTTTTGGGAGGCTTCAGGGTGGTTGCATGCCATCCTGATAATAATCAAGATGGCATGTAGCCATCCTCCCCAGAAAAGTGAGGCTTGCGTGGGGGTTTAAGCACCGTGTGGAAGTACCCTGTGTAAAGGTATTTGAAAAACCACATAGCATTTGAAATCTATTTCAATTTGACACTGATTCTGCAAAACAAATTCCATTGGGGTTTTTTTGCAGAAAAAAAATCTATTTTGTGGAAAAGCAATATAACAGGGGAAATATTAATAACTGCACATAAGAAGTTGTTTTTTGTGCAGAAAAGGTGTGGTAGGAGATTTAATTTGCGCAGAATTGGTACATGTCTGATTTGCATGGAATACAAATGCTAATACCCACAGTTTACGTGCAGGAATGATTTCTTATGCATGAAAACATTATTCCACACTGAAAATAATTGCTTATTACACAAAAATGTTGATTTTTGCAGTGTGCTAATATTATAGTTTATGAAGCTTCATGCATAACAACTTCTCAACACTCATAACAACGTCTCAACACTCAAGAAACGTGTTTTTAGACCATTTTTCAATAATGTTTTTTAAAATATTATTTCCATCCTGAGAAGTTAGCTGTTTGGAGTCTTTACAGACATTTCAATTTCTTTTTAATGGTCAAATCAATTTAAGTGTGATTTTATGCATTTAATTTAGTATACAGAAGGTATGCAAATCTCTGTCTTCTTTTGTTTTCTTTTTTGAAGTGGTGATCACCATTGAAATGGAAGGTTAAAACACCACATATCTATTAGTCTTTGATGTTCTACAGACCTCTTTTGTCTGTTTTCTCCTCTGATGTAAATCAACATCTCATGGAAAGCTTTGTTTAAATGTATTTTCCTTAATGACCAAGTGACTAGCTTTTAATGGATTTTGTGGTAGGGAACACATTACCTTTAGGTAACCCTAAAGGAGCAATTCTTTAGCTTGAAGCTTTCTGAAAACCTCCAGATGCCAAAAAAGAATCATTTCTCAAAAACACTACAAAATGTGAAAGTTTAGTCCACACAGTTCCTAAAGCCCCCAATGTTGCAAAACTCAAACTATTGAAACATTAACTGAATATCAAAATGAAACTGAAAGTTCAATCAAAACTTTATTACGGTCACAGACCAGCACAAAGCGGGCACAAGCTGTTGTGAATGAGCCTCTAGTTGCTACAGGTAGTAACATGGAGGAAGGTGTGGAGACAGGAACATCAAGCAATAGTTCAGTTTGGGGCGCGGCTCTGAATGACCAGGCTCCTATAGCTGGAGTAAAGAGGGTGGCTAGTGACTCGAGCATTAATGAAGACAATGAACAAAGGAGGAAAATCCAGCATTTACTTAGGGAGCCTTCTGAGTCTGGGCTCTTTTGAGGGTTTCACAGGGAATGCAGAATTGCAGTCAGAGGAAAGTGATACCGATCTGGATTCGGCCTTGGTGCAGGAGATGAGGGATGTATGTAATGCAGACTCGGGAACCAGCACGTTTCTGGGGTTCCAGACGGACCGGGACTGGCCGTCTTCGCATTCTGAGGCTGAGGGGTCCCTTTAAGCCAAGAAGAGCTTTGGCTGGCTTGGAGATCTGGGCCTGATGCTACAGCTGCAGGGAATAGGAATGCTGAGGCTTTGGAGCTGGGTGGGGTCTCCGAGGACTCTGATTGAAAGTCCTATAAGAATTATGAGTATTTGGCTGCGGTGGTCAAGGAGTTATTATGGTTCTAGCTCATGCATCCTGGTTCCTGGTATTTCCAAGACTACTCCTACTGCCGTGTGCCTCTTGATCCTCGTGTGAATACTCTCCTGTTCGACCTGGTGACGTCTCCTCCTTATCCTGATTGATTTTCTCCTACCTGACGACCTCGGACCGGTGACTGACTTCGCCTTGAACATTCCTCTACTGGAGACGACAGACGGACGTCTGCTATTTGCTTTGAAGTTCTTTTATCTCCCTCATTTTTTGGTTTGGGGGTCCTGGGTTTAGTGTCGGCTTTTCTCCAGCCGACGAAAGGCTATTTTTTGTTAGCCCAACTCCCATGTCTTGTTAAATAAACATTTGTTATCCTTTTCTACTCCCGGACTTTATTGCTGCCATAGCTGGGTCACAACACAAGCGCCCTAAGAGGAGAAGGACAACACCCCAGTAAACAGTTATTTAAAATCAGACTAGAAATCAGTATAAAAATATATTTTAAAAGACAGGATATTGTTGCCTTACGGTGTCAATCATCACCCGTCTGATATTAAGGGCAGCAGCACATAACTTAGCAACACTGTAAGTCATTGCAGTGTTAGAGTCCGAAAGCAGCAGGGTGGAATAACATCTTTCACTGTGCCCTGAAAGTTGTATGAAATGGCTTCTGATTGTTTTGGGAATGAAAATGTAACCCCTGACTGCAGTAGAGGTTAAAAATGACTGTAACGCCTTCCCAGTTACTCACCCCTGAACACCCCTCTCATGCAGCAGAGACAATTTGGCTTCCTGGTCCACCAGGGAGCTTGCGATGACGAAGCAAGCGAGATGGAGACTAGAGTGCATCTGGCAGAAGTCTTGCAATAAAATCGACCGCACATGGGCTAGAGCCTCTCTTAAGGCCTACTCTGCAGCAATGAGGGCAGCCAGGAAGGTGTCCTCAACTGCTTGCATCACATATGCAACAAATAGACCTAATGAGTTATTCAGAGTAGTCAGGGAACTTCTCCACCCAAGTTCCCAGGAGGAGACCCATGACCATTTGGTGACTCAATGTGGTGACTTCTCCCATCAATTTACAGATAACGTTGCTCAAATACTGGACATCTGAACATCAGTCTTGGAGTAGTACCAGTGGATGTACCTGAGACACCTGTCTGTTCCACCTTGTTGGATTCATATTATTATTATTATTATTATTATTATTATTATTTTGGCCTTATAACATGGACAAGATTTTTGGAGCAGTGAGAGTGACCACCTGTGTTTAGATCCTTGCTCTTCCTGACTTATCAAACTTGCCACTGAGTGGTTCTCGAGGATCATCAATGCCTCATTGGAGCAGGGGAAAATAACATTTAGCTTGAAAAAAGCCATTGTAAAACCAATTCTAAAAAGTCATTTATGGACTACTCTATATTAAATAACTACTGGCCTATTTCTAATCTCCCTTTTTGGGCTGCTTTTGTAGATGGTTAGGAAACTGCAGTTAGTGCAAAGGTCAGCTGCCACATTACTAACAGGGGTTTGTTATAAGGAATATACTATGCTTCTATTAAAATAGCTCCACTGGCTTTCAACAAGTTTCCATGCTCAATTCAAGGTGCCGGTTATTATCTACAAAGCCCTATACACTTTGGGTCCAACCTATCTCCAAGACCACATCTCTTTCTATAAACCGGCATGTGCTTTGAGATCAGCAGGGGAGGTCCTGCCTTGAGTGCAGTTGGTGGGGACGAGAGAGAGGACCTTCTCTGTGGTGACTCCTTGGGTCTGGAATACCCTTCCAAAAGAGATTAGGTTATCCCCTACTCTTGAATCCTTTTGATCTAGCCTAAAGACATGGATTTTTAAGCCTTGAGTAGGCTGAAATGGGCCCACATGAGGTTGACTCTCTGGCACTTTAGTTGTGAGTTGATGGCAGCTACTTTTAACTACAGAAGGTCTGTGTTTTAAAATTTTGGTTATCTTGTTTTATGTGTGTTGTTTTTATAATTGTAATATGATTTTTTTAACTCATGTACCATTTATTATTATTAGTTTATTAAGATGTTAACAACAATGACACCATCTCAAGGGAAGCTGGAGCATACAATTAAAGTTTAAGAAATCAATATGCTTGGGTCTGTGCCTGTAATTGAAATATAGTAATCAACTTCTGAGATACACTGCTATGATAAAAGGATCAAAAGTATATGCATGTTAAAATGATTAGTCGTAACCCCATGGAGTAGACCACGCTCAATCGCCATACCTGTTACAATATCCTGTGTGATATGATTTTAAACTGTCTTCTAATCTTCTTTTAAATACCTGTCCTTCCCCTCCCAGGGTGCTTGTGCCCTGCTTTGTGCTGGTCAGTGACTGTAATAAAATTTTGTACTTGAAAAAGGATTAGATGAAATATTCATTACAACAGAAATAGGTGAGGAA
Organism: Anolis apletophallus; assembly: GCA_030556195.1. Classification (NCBI taxonomy): domain Eukaryota; kingdom Metazoa; phylum Chordata; class Lepidosauria; order Squamata; family Anolidae; genus Anolis; species Anolis apletophallus. Next base: position 33,227,755 of record JARBWK010000007.1, read on the forward strand.
ATGATTGCACTTATTCAATAAAAAGGACTCTTGCTAAGGCATAATTTAAAATACAAACTTTCTCATCTTAACTGTCACAGAATTGTCATTTGGTGACAGTTTCATAATTTCTCTTTTAGAGAACTTTATATACTTTCCACAAACTTTTCAAATAGGTTTCAAATAGGTTTATGCTACTTTCATTCTATTACAAACTACAGGGACAATCAATGAAAGCATAACATAAAATGCTGTAATAAAATAGAGAAAATAATTGATTCTTAAAGCATACAGGCCAGGGTCTGATGGAGTTGTTTCAATGACTGATTTGCTTACCTTAGTGGAACATGGAAGGAAGCTGTTCCTACATTCACTTGAGAAGATATGGTCAGTGTAATGCAATGCTGCACATTTGGTCTTTTAAAATCCCTGCTCCTAAGTCTACAAAGATAAAGATTTCTATTATGGTCACTGAAGATTCAAGCATTCCAAAATCAAAGAACAAAAAAAAGGATGTAAAACAGCGACCGATCAACCAAGTAACTTCAATCTCACTGCTTCTATTGTTATAGATCTAAATTTTCACATTCACAATAAATGGAAATATCTGCTTCATAAAATATATTTATTGTTTTAATGATATAAGTGATAATAGTAGTTATATAGCCTTTTATGTATATTTCTTTTTAACTTGCAGTGCAGAGTTATTTGAGTTCTAGAGTTCTAAAACAATTATTACATGGTTATTTTATTGTTATGGGGTAAAATTTGCTGCAGTACTCTGCTGCTCATAGAATAAATCTTTATGGATAGAAAAGGAAGATGTAATATTTATCATCTAGAAATACTCCAGAATAGAAATTTTGTTGAAGGCTGTGAACAGTGACATCTCTCTAATTTTGTATCCACTATAGCAAGTGCAAACCACCTATATACTAACATAGAACACAAGCGTTCATAGTTAGGCACAACATACATACATTATGGAGCCCCTGGTGGTACAGTGGGTTTACATTGTGCCGGCAAGACTGCTGATCGATAGGACAGTGGTTCAAATCTGGGGAGATTGGGTTGAACTCCCTCTGTCAGCTCCAGCTCTCTATGCGGAGACATGAGAGGACCCTCCTACAAGGATGGTAAAACACCAAACATCCAGACATCCCCTGGGCAACATCCTTGCATATGGCCAATTTTCTCATACCAGAAGTGACTTGCAGTTTCTCAAGTCACTCCTGACACAGAAAAAAAAGCCATATAGGATTTTACAGTTCAAAACCAACACTTTTTCCCCGGGTACTGGTTGTGGGGGGTCGGGAGCAGGTGAGGGTTTTGCCCTCCTTTCTGCTAGAGATCCCTGTGTACAAATGAACCAGAATGCTGGACTAGATGGGCCCCGAATGATGTAATAAACCAGCAGCCAATGATGTAATAAGAGAGGTACATGTTTCCTGTAGTCAGCCACACTTAGAAAACTAGCTTCAGCAATTTGGACCAACTGAAATTTAACACTTTTTAGAGGATGTACCTTGCAGTGTGTTATAATAATCCAACCTGGGAACAGGCCATTGAATTTTATTAATTACTAGCCATCCCCTGCTATGTGTTGCTGTGGCCCAGTCTGTGTATATGCATTTTGTGTGTGTATATATGTGTATATGTGTGGTTTTGTGCATGCATTGTAATATATTTTTTGGCTTTTAAGTCTCTTCTCCTGTGTTTTTCACAGTTTATATGAGTGGTGGTCACTCGTTGGCCTGATAGGTGTATTGTGTCCAAATTTGGTGTCAATTTGCCCAGTGGTTTTTGAGTTATGTTAATCCCACATATGAACATTACATTTTTATTTATATAGATATATAGCTTTGGATAACATAGGGAAGGGTTTACACCTCTTTGGTGTTTGTTTTGCTATCTGTACCTTTGTTCAGGAGATTTCACCTCACTTTCTGTCACTTTGATAATTGGATTTGGGAAAAAAAATTAGCTTGTCATGAAAACATGCATTCATGAGAAAGCTTCAGTGGAGACACCATTTCCCCATGATAATAAGTCTTCCGGGAGTGATTTTCCCTTCCTAGGGACAGATTTATCCAATTTCCTGTTGTCTTAACCCTGTTTGTAACTATAAGTCATGTGTATGTTGGCTGTTTGTGAACTGGAAACTGCTTATACATATTATTAGCTGCCATTCAGGTTCCCTCTGAGCAGGCATGTCCAAAGTCCCACCCAGGGGCCAATTGTGGCCCCTGTTCAAATTTCCACTGACCTTCTCTCTCCAGGCCTTTTTCCCTTGCTTTTTTCCTTTCTCTCTCCCCTCCTTGACTGCCTCCCCCTCCCCTTTCTTGACTTCCTTATTCTCTTCCTTCCTTCCTTCCTTCCTTCCTTCCTTCCTTCCTTCCTTCCTTCCTTCCTTCCTTCTTGGGGATCAGGATGCCAGAAAAGGTAGGCTCATTGGAAGGAGAGAAAAAGAGATGATGGTCTCTTGCGTTCTTTCACACTAATTAAGCACTGCCTTCTTCTCAGATGGCTTTGGCCTTGGGCATCCTGTCCCAGTGGCAACCTCGCTCTCTCTCTTTTCTCACAACTTTATCTTTATCTGTAGGCAAAGGAAGGCATCCATAGGCAACTGCCATGCTTGCCCAGGCACTCACTTTTGCTGCTGGCACCACTGTTGAATGACCTTCCCGGTCCTGGGCATGCTTTGGAGGCCGAGCATCTGCCTTGCTTCCCTCTCTAACCCCTCCCTTATCTGCCCCGCCTTTGTTCTGTGTTGCCATTGAATGTTTTCCAAAAAGGCTGTGGCTCCCCCCTTGATAAAAAGCCAGGAAGTAACTAACAGCCCCTCTGCTGCAATCAAAGCTGTCCAAACAGATGGCTGTCTCTGCTGAAAACCCCCCAGAAAAGGGGACTCCACCAGTCTCTGAGGCAGCATATGCCACTGTCTGAAACAACTTGAAGGCAAACGATAACAATCTTAATTAATTTGGTTCTCTCATTAGCCAAAAGCAGGCCCACACTTCCCATTGAAATTTGTTCTTTGTTTTATATATTATTTTGTTCTTTCATGGGTTTGCACTACAAATAAGACATATTTATTTATTTATTTCTTCGGTTTTATATTCCGCTCCTCCCTGCAGGCTTGGGGCGGATCACAATTGCAAACATATAATAAAACATACAATAAAAACACATAGTAAAAACACGGTACATAACCAAGGTGGAACGGGTCTACAATTCTTTAACTGAGGCAGGACGAGCCAATCACATTTGGGTTTAGCCAAACGCTAGCCTGAAAAAAGACATCTTACATTCCCTTCGAAAGGGAAGGAGTTCAGGGATCGCTCGAATGTGCTCAGGGAGCGAGTTCCAGAGTACTGGAGCCGCAGCAGAGAAAGCTCTCTGTCTAGTGCTGGACAGATGGCAGGAGCGGGACGATGGAACAACCAACAAATTTTGCTCTTCCGAGCGCAGTGATCTCGGGGGAACATACGGGGTAAGGCGGTCCCTCAGGTACACAGGCCCCAAACCGTACAAGGCCTTAAAGGTTAAAACCAACATCTTGAAGGCAATCCGGTACTCGATGGGAAGCCAGTGCAGTTGCCGGAGGATGGGAGTGATGTGTTCCCTCACTGGTGCTCCCACCAGCAAGCGAGCCGCGGCATTCTACACCAGCTTGAGTTTCCGGATTGTCGACAAGGGAAGGCTAACGTAGAGGGCGTTACAGTAGTCCAGTCTCGAGATGACCGTCGCTTGGATCACCGTGGCCAGGTCATCCCTGGACAGGTAGAGGGCCAGTCGCCTAGCCCGTCGTAGGTGGAAAAACGACACCTTGCTGACCATGGAGACCTGGGCCTCCATGGTCAGCAAGGAGTCCAGTTTAACACCTAAGCTCTTAACCAAGGGTGACGGGCTAAGTTGCTCGCCATCCAGGGTAGGCAACCGGCACTCATCCAGCCCAGGGCGACCGGGGCCAAGATCTCCGTCTTCGACGGATTCACCTTCAGCCGGCTGACACGCAGCCATCCAGTCACAGCTTCGAGGCATTGATGGAAACAATCGGGTACGGTATCCGGCCTGCCGTCCATTCTCAGCAAAAGCTGGGTGTCATCAGCATACTGATAACACTCCAGACCAAAGTCGCGGGCCAGCTGGGCCAGGGGCGCATGTAGATGTTGAATAATAAGGGCGAGAGGATGGCCCCTTGGGGGACCCCACAACTTAATGGGAGCCTCCCAGAGACCTCCTCTCCCTCTCCACACGCTGTCCCTGATCCTGAAGAAAGGAGGCCACCCATTTAAGGGCAGTCCCCCTGACTCCAGTCACGGCTAGGCGGTGGGCTAACAATGCATGATCTACGGTATCAAATGCTGCTGTCAGATCTAACAAGACAAGCAGGGCTGATCCGCCCTGGTCCAGCTGGCGGCGAAGTTGGTCTGTAATGGCGACATGCACGGTCTCCGTCCCATGCCCGATACGGAAGCCGGACTGGAAGGGATCGAGTCCAGCTGTGTCTTCTAAGAACCGCTGCAGCTGATCCGCTGCTGCCCTCTCAATTACCTTGCCTAAAAAGGCAAATTAGACACAGGTCGGTAATTGGAGGGAGCCGAAGAGTCTAAATTCTTAACCAAGTGTGCATAGGAATATGTTCACAATTTTTTTCAAACTATAGTCTGCCCCCACCCCAACAAGCTGAGGAGGAGTGAACTGGCCCTCAGTTAAAAAAGTTGAACATCCCTGTTTTAGAATCACATAGTAGGGTGGAAATGACTAAACAAATACATAAAGTTGTCTTGTTTAGTCTGGCCTCTGTCACTCCATTACTTTGTTGTCATTAAACAATACATGTAAGCATTATGAACTGAATGATTGTTTTTACCTCTTTTCAGGAATTCTGTGTTCTTTGCACTGTTTAGATAACATTTTATATTATTATTATTATTATTATTATATTTTGGCAAATTGTTTGGATTACTAATGTGCTTTACAAAATTCATAATAATTCTGATATGTTCAAAAATATTTTAATAGCATGTTTAAATATAGGTATTATATTAGCCTACAGTATTCATAGCAAATACCAATTATTTATGTAGCATGTGAGTGTGCACAACATTTGTATGTGCTTCCTCTCTGTCTTTTGAACAGCCTCATGAAATGCATTGATCAGTTCAGATGTAAAATGCTTGTGGTGGTGACTCACCAAGGTCTGCATTGTTACCTTAGTGTGGAACTTGAGTGTAACCCTAGATTTTGCACAATTCAGAAACAACAGCTAAAGTGCATTACAAGGCTTTTTGTATTACAATTCCATTAGTTATCTGTTTTATTTGTAATGATATGGAAATATCTTCCATCCATAAGATATTTTATTTTCCATTGGTCAAGCCCTCTTGATGGCTTTTTTCTGGTGAAACTGGAGTTTTCATAAATATTAATGTTTTGGAGTAAATTGAATTATGGGTTGACCATTGCCTTCTTGCCCAAACCATTTTCCAGATAGTACAATAGAAACCGAATGACACTGGATGGAACTCTATCTCCCACTTCACCCAAATGCTATTAACATGAGATACTGGCAAAATTATGTTGGTCTCTCTGCTTGCTATTCCTTCCCTTCTCCCCTCTAATCCTCCCAGAATTCACACATCACTTCCTTGTCTGAACCTTACATTCCATCAGTGTTATAGATCTCAGCAAAACTGTTCAAAAGCAAAATATTTGAATAAAAATCATCACCTTGGAAGTCAATGAATCCCAAAAAATGAAGAATGTTTATTAAGTAAAATTTATTGGAAAATTGAGTTTATACTTATTATAATTTGTTCTGTTAATCTAGAACGTTTTCCCAATAGTATATCTCTTCTTTATGTGCTCCTCAGCCCTGGAGGATAAGTATATGGATAGGGAGGAAGTACAACTCTCAGTGCTGAACCCCACATTGACCATGTTTTCTAAAATCCCCTCTGCTTGCAAAGCTCTTCAACTGAACCATAGGGTGTATCTAGTATTTGAACTTTGCTTTAGCTTGCATTGCCTTCCTGGAAAATGAACTTTCTCTTGGTTTCTTTGAACTGAATGAAGCTTGTCTCACCTTATCTTACTGGAAATCCAGTTTTTTGCCTGCCCTAACAAAAAAAAGAACTTCTTGCTCTCAGGTTTAGTCTAGCCAGCTGACAGTAACTAATGCTCATGGCCCATCCAGTCAAGTCCATATTCCAGGAGCTGTCTGGATTTTTACTGAGGATGTCCAAACAACATTCTGGAGCCCAAAAAGGCCAGGATGGCACCCAACCACTCCTCCCCAGTCCCCCAAACAACCTTCACCCCCCCCCCAAATTCTTAGGGTGGTCCGCGAGAAGGCCTTACTGGTACATTATTTAAACTGTTACGTTTATTCATATCATGATCTGATCACCATGCTTTTTTTTTCAATTCAAAACTTTATTACGGTCACAGACTAGCACATGATCACCATGCTCATTATATCCCACATTCATGGGGTTATTGGGATAACAATACAAAAGGTTTGCTAGGATAGACCCTCTTCCACCCAGTCTCAGGCCCCCGAATCAAAATCCTGGCTATGGCCCTGTTACCAGGCCACCATTAAGATGCTCCTTGCATCCTCCTCATGTGAAGAAATGATGCATCAGGAGATTGGGGGGGGGGAGTGATTCCCCCCCCCCCAATCACCTTGAGCATCATTTCTTTGCACCAGGAGGACACAAAGAGCACGTTAATAGTGGTCAGGTAAATTTTCTTTACTTTTAAGGGTTGTTGGGGGGGTGCCATGTAGCCACCCTCCCTTGAAAGACCAGGGTTTTGGGTGGCTTGTGGGGACAAAACTCATGCTGATGCAGGGTTTTTTAAAACCAGCTTCAGCATAGGTTTTATCCCTGCCTGGAAGCACCCTCAGGGATATATCACTGTAATGATATATGAAGAGGGTGTGAAATTAGGGATATATGTCCTTATGACAGATAATGTCTGCATCAACTCCCTATATGTAGATATTCCTAGTGTTTCACAGTGTTTATGCTTTGTTTTTGTTTGTTTGGTGTGAAAAGGAGGATTTCATTCCTCCTTGGCCCCAAATATTGTACCCACACTGAAACTGGTGCTCACAGTCTTCATAATACACAACAATTTCAGATAAAAATCTGTATCTTTTAGCCCTTGACCTGACAACTAAGAAAGGGGGTACTCTGGGGTTTTCAGGAAAATTCTGAATGTTTTTGGGTTTTGTGGCTGTCTGGACAGATGGATCAGGTTCTATTCAGTGTAATCCATGATGCTTCTAATTTTTGAATGTCCATGCAACAAGGCAGCAGCTACCATAGTTTTGCTACACAGTTCTCTGTAAGTTTCACAAAACCTGATAGCTTATACAAAAACTGTCTTGGGGGTAAATGGAATATTTCAACTTTTTTTCACGGAAGGAGATTAAAAATGGAGAAAAAACATTGCCATTTCTTATTTTCATATGTGACCACAAAATAAGTGAAGATTTACATCCCTACATGGGGATAATATAAGGTTTAGCTCATTGTGTTTCTGTCTGGTCATGACTTTATTTGGATAGGCTATAGTTGTCACCTGCTGTTTTTCTCTGTCCGGGATAGCTTTTTGTAAGAGAACTGCTCACATTACATTATCACTTACCAGATACAATAAGCATCTGTTGGGACCTTGAGATTTCATTCAAAAGCTGATGTGACCACTTTGAAATGCTTTGATGCACAAAAAGTCATTACAACTGAACGAGATTCTGAAGGTTCCACTTTGGGTTGTGATTAGAGCTGTATCAGGCATACACAGAGAGAGTGAGAGAAAGAGAACTCTATGTTGCAACAAGGCAGCCCTTTTTGCAGAGATAAGATAAAGAGTTGAAGCAGTGACTTTTCTTTCATGGAAACCTTCCCCTCGGAAACCACTGATAAAAGTGCCATTTCTTAATCCTGTTGCAGAAAAAAACATGACACTGAATTTTGGGAATGCAATAACAGTCTTGAAAAACCAACAATAACATGATATTGTTTCACCGTATTCAGTTTCATGAACTGAGGAATCCAAAGCAGCAATATTCAGTTTCCTTTGGAGGAAAGAACTGAAGCTATAGAGAGAACAGAAAAAGCTGTCCTGTCTAGGTATGTGAAGTAAATTTATTGCATCCTCATTTCCAAATGGAAATGTTGATTTCACACCTTCAGAGACTGTTAATGGAACATAATGCTTTTAGCCTCAGAAATTTGCACTTACTTCATTTAACATGCACATGCAATTGGCACTATCCAGTAAATCATGTAAGTGGGTCTCATAGTCACACATCAAATGTTGGTGAGAATAGAAAAGATGCTACTAGTATGTGAAAAAAAATATTAGGGAGGGTTCCAGTCTATCTGAGAAGGCTCCCTCCCATGTCCCCACCAGATGTATCTATTAGTATAGTGGAACAGAATGAAGCTATCACCCAGCTATCTTTGCCAAGGCAGGAGAGTATCAGCAGCAGCTTGCATCCTTGGGTGCATCCACAATGTAGAATTAAGCTTTGTAACTATCATGGCTCAATGCCATGGAATTATAGGAATTGTAGGTTTGCAAAACCTCTAATCTTCTCTTCCCAAGAGTGCTGATACCTCACTAAACTATAGCTCCCAGGACTCCATAACATTGAGCTATGACAGTCAAAATGGTGCCACTGCATTAATTCTATAGTATAGATACACTGTCAATTAGAGAGAGAGAGAGAGAGAGAGAGAGAGAGAGAGAGAGAAATCATCTATGCAACACCAAAGAGCAATCCACTGTGATGACTCAAATAGAGACCTGAATTTGAATTACTATAGGTACATTCTTATGAAAATTGATATTGATAAACAATTGTGATTTGCAGATGCTTGTGTAAGGATTGCAAGTGACTCAATGGTTCCCCAGTCCTTCCTGATCTACCATTTGCCCACCAGTGTTCTAAAAACCGGTAGAGTGTTGAGAATCACAAAATGTAGTATATTAGATGCTCACTAACTGACTGGCTGTAGATGGCCTGTGATGTGACTTGATTTAATAATCTGGAAGGTCAGAAGCACAAATGGTATCTCAGCATGCCAATAATTGATTAAAATGATGCCAGTTGGCATCTGCTGTGCATTGGTAGAATCAGCTGAAGGCAAATCTGCTCATGACTATGGCATATATTTTGCTGTGTGTGTGTGTGTGTTCCAGAAATATAATTTTGAAATGAATCCCTATAAAATCAGTGTTGATATTGTGGGGTTTTTTTAGCTATCTGAAAGGCTTTCTAGAAATGACTGCAGCTAAATCCTTATTTTGAATTCTCATGGCAAACTCCCCAGACAAACTAAGCACAATATCCAGAAGCTAAATGATGTGACTGTAGACTACTAAAATAATATTTCATATTTTATTTTTCGCTTCAGTGGAAAACTAAGAAAAAGCTGCTTAGTATTCCTTGGCATTTTAGAAAACTAATTGAACACACACACATATCAAAAACTTTATCTAACTCTGATGTTGCTTTATTTATGGCTCCATTTTACATGCTGATTTCCTACCATCCAAGCCCACAAATATGTTGGGAATTATTATTGCTAATCATTATTAGCAATACCTATCTGTCCGAACCTATCTCTCCTTACGAACCATCTAGAAATTTAAGATCTTCTGCAGAGGCCCTGCTCTCAGTCCTGCAGTCTTCACAGGTACGGCTGGCAGGGACGAGAGACAGGGCCTTCTCAGCGGTGCCCCCTCGGCTATGGAATGCCCTCCCCAGGGATATTAGATTGGCCCTCACCCTCTTAACGTTTCGTAAAAAAGCAAAAACCTGGGTATTTGAGCAGGCGTTTCCAAATGCGGTGTAGCTATCACCTCTGATCTTGGAATGGTTGGACAACGTAACTGGATAATGACCTGGCAAGGAAGTGTGAAGGATTTTTATAATGTTTTTATAAAAATGTATGTATGTGAATTTTTTAACTATGTTGAGTGTTTTATCAGCTTTTATATTGTTATGGGCATTAAATATTGCCGCTTGTAAACCACCATGAGTCGCCCTCGGGCTGAGAATGATGGTATAAAAATGTAGTAAATAAATAAATTATTGTACAACATTTAACAAAGAAAGCAATTTCAGAACTTATTTGCTTTCCCAACTTTGTCCATGAGAGACACCAGTGTTTCTACTTTCCAAACACCAGGGATTTGAAATAAGAAGTACTAACTGCAAGTTAAACAATCTAAAGTATGTAAAAGTAACAATTTAAATACTAATTCTTAACAAGCAAAGTCTATTCTTTGCTTCTCACCTCCCAGTTATCACTCAGCATGGTATCATATAAGAGAGAAAAACCTTCCTACCGTGTTTCCCTGAAAGTAAGACAGTGTCTTACTTTTTTTATCCCCAAAAGCCCCACTATGTCTTACTTTCGGGGTATGTCTTATATTGGAAGAGGAAGGGCAAAGCCGAAGAGAGCTCTCCTCAGCTTCGCTCTTCCAGCTAAAGGGACACGCCAGCCTCAGAAGCAGCGATTTCCCGCTTCTGAGGCTGGCGTGTCCCTTTTAAGAGGAAGGGCAAAGCTGAGGAGAGCTCTCCTCAGCCCCCTTCCAGCTAAAGGACACGCCAGCCTCAGAAGCAGCGATTTTCCCACGTCTGAGGCTGGCGTGTCCCTTTAAGAGGAAGGGCAAAGCCGAGGAGAGCTCTCCTCAGCTTAGCCCTTCCAGCTAAAGGACACGCCAGCCTCAGAAGCAGCGATTTCCCTGCTTCTGAGGCTGGCGTGTCCCTTTAGCTGGAAGGGCGAAGCTGAGGAGAGCTCTCCTTGGCTTTGCCCTCCCTCTTACAGCCTCAGCCGGGGCAGCAGAACTGGGAGAAATCGCCACTTCTGCCGCCCTGGCTGTCACTGTAGGAGGGAGGGAGGGGCCAAGGGGAGTCCTCCTCGGCTTCGCCTTCCCTCTTACAGCCTCAGCCGGGAGGGAGGCGGGGGAGGCGGCGGGCAGGGCCGCTCCTGACGGCGTGCAATACGTCTTACTTTCAGGGTACGGCTTATATTAGCCAACCCCCCTGAAACCCCCGATACGTCTTACAATCGGGGGTGTCTTACTATCGGGGAAACACAGTAGTAGGTACAGTTGCTACTAAAGAAGCCAATAAGTTCTAGTGTGGTATACATATTTATTTATTTATTTATTTATTATTGGATTTCTTAGCCGCCACTCCCGGGTGGCTCGGGGCGGCTCACAAATTTAAAGGACAAATTTAAAATATATGAAGATCTAGAACACGAGAAGACCAGTGTTCAAATCCCTGCTCAGCCTCAATGGGGGACCTTGGACAGACACAGCTTTTTAGTTTTAGGACCCTTCTACACATGCCCTAAAATCTAGAATAAGCAGTGATAAAAGAGGGTGGTGGCTAGATGACACTTTGCAAAAACACACACTGATTCACACATTGGCAGATGTCTCCTGTGCATCTTGTGGATTTCTAAAATCTACTATAAAGGAAGGTGTCAGGATGGTGGGGGACCATTTACAGGGTCTATGTTTGGACTTGCTGTCAGGTCCCACAATATTTTGCCCCCCTTATTTGATATGCATTTTGACGCTGTCTGGAAGTGCCCATTGAAGAAGTCTGATGTACTTTGAACAATGCCCCATGATTGGTTTCTCTTAGGGGACATGAGTCTGAAATAGCTTGAAGGCATACAACAACAAGAACACTGAAAATTCCCTGTCTCACCTTTGCTGACTTGCTAAGAATTCCACCTCTATTTTCTTTTTCACTTTGTTTCATATCAATTATTAATTGCCCACATTATCTAATTTATTCATTGCTTTCTTATTAAATAATGTATTTTTCTCTTTTTAAAAAATGCTGATTTAATTATTTTGGATGTAAAAATATGTACTAGGCATGTGCAATCGATTAAAAATGTTTCAAAGTCATTACAAAATTAGGGGGCACTGACATTTCATTTCTAAAGTGTTTCTAAAGTATAGTTAGTGCAAATTTTGTTACTATAATGAAAATAACAAATTTTCTTTACTATGTTGTTATAACAATTGCACACAGTTCGAGCCGCCCCAAGCCACCTGGGAGTGGCGGCTAGGAAATCCAATAAATAAATAAATGAATGAATAAATAAATAATTGGAGAAACTTCAAGGACTCTTGTCTTTCTAATTTTTTTTTAAAAAAATTAAAATTGCTTTATTAAGAAGTTGCACAGAATACAAACAGAAAAGGGAGCTACGAGAGCTACCCAGAATACAAGGGGGGGTAAGGGGGGGCAATAGATAGGTATACAGACATAGTTAAAAACATAGATGTTGACTTCACATCTCATAGCATAGAGCCAGATTGTTTCTACAAAATTATATCACGGTGGGAAGTTATAGATTTAAACCTTTCAAATCAATTTGTTTTTCTCATTAATAAACATAATAAGTGGTAGCAAGTTTGATCGAATCATTTTGGGGAGTTGTAACGTAATAGGTATGTAAGTTGTTCTAATTTTTATGGTTATTGGGGTGAAACTTGCCACAATGGTAGAACACATTTATCATTGTTAACCCATGCAGTTTTTAATGTTTCATCTATCCATGGATTTTTGTGGAATTTTCAAAATTTATAAAAATTACAACACCTATCTCCTTGAATTTTATACACAATGATACAAGATAAGAGGGGGTCATTTTCCCAACTTTCAGAAATATCCATACATCTTTTGATTTTAAGGGATTTAAAAAATGTCTTGACAAAAAAGCTTTTTTTAAAAAAAGAAGCCACAACTGCTTTCTCATTTAATGTTTCTCATGTATTAACCAATGGAAACCAATATTAACCATTTTCATAAAATGGAGAGTTGGAAAGAACCCCCAAGGGCCATCTAGTGCAACAGCCTTCTTCCAGGCAGAATAGCACCATCAAAACTATCCTTACAGATGGCCATCCAACCTCTAAACTATTTAATATGTTTCCCCTGTTGAGTTGGAAGGGACCCCCAAGGGCCATCCATCTAGGGATTTCTTCCCAGCCCAGCACTGATTTAAATAAATAAAAGTATTCTTTCTTTCTTTATTTGTTTGTTTATTTGAATAATCCATCAGTTCTCCACTTTGAAAATTCAACCACTCCTTGGAACTCTGGCTGGCTGCTACAGAGGAACAAATATCTCCCCTCTCCTGATTGGGGCTTTTTTATATATATATATTTATTGGGTTTTCTTCCATAACAACAAAAGAGGTGGAACAAAGTTAGGTATAGGACAGTAGGAAGGAAAGAGGAGAACTTGGGAGAAGGGGGCGAGGGGGGGGTAAGGGGGGGAGAGAGGGGGGGAAGGTTGGGGCGGGAGTGAGAGAGGGGCGGGGAGAGGGGCGGTAGACAACTGAGGGAGGGGGGGCGGAGGGGGGGTTGATTGGGGCTTTCTAATGTGAGCAGAATTCTGGGAAATGTAGTTTAGGGCAGAGCCTTTTGCATTCTCTGCAATAGGGCACCTTGTCATCCCATACTACATTTCCCAGAGTTTTGTGCTTTCTTTCTCAGCAAACTCTGTTTTCTCCATGCTTTTCCTCTCCTAATGGTAATAAATTATTAATTTGAACAAGACAGCTCATTTTGTCTTGTCTTTCCTTTCTTGTGCTGAAAGTAAAACTGACTTTGGGAGACTTCTGAGATTTACAAAATGTAAAAGAAAAAGTATTGGGTAAGTTTTGATTATTAAGTTTTTTGTGCAGACACATTCACATGTCAGATATGTTGTAAGTACAAATCTAATAAATTTGATATGATTTACAATGAGATACAATTAAAACAGCAGTACAAAGCAGAACACATAAGGTATACAACCAAAATTAAACAAAGACAATAGAAATAAATACCAAGAAAAATAAAAAGTTCAACATATGGGATTGACATAAAATACCTCCATCAAAATAGAATAAACGAGAAAAACCCAACAATAATTGTAAATTAAAACAAGGTATACAACCCAGTTAAAATGTCCCAGCCACAAGTCAGATTAAAATATCAGCATCAGGGTAAAACTTCTTCTATTTAGATCCTCCAAGTATTAGATTGTCAACGGCCTGTTTAAACAGCCATGTCTTCAGTTCTTTCCCAAAGGATTGAATTGTGGGGGCTTGTCTGATTTCCCTGAGGAGGATGTTCCAAAGCTGGAGGATCAAAATCAAGAATACCTTCTATTTTATTTCCACTAACTGTACTTGAGATGGCAGTGGAACCGAGAGAAGGGCCTCCCTAGCAGATCCCACATGCTGTGCAGGTTCACAGGGGGAGATGCAATCATGTAGATAGGCTGCCCCTTAACTGTATAGAGCTTTGTAGGTAATAACCTGCACTTTGAATTGGGACCGGAAACTTATAGGTGGCTAGTGGAGCTGCTTTAGTAGGGGCATGGTGTGCTCCCTATAGCTTGGCCCAGTCTGTAGTCTGGCTGCCAATCTTTATACTAATTGTAATGTCTGAGCCATCATCTAAGGCAGCTCCATGTAGAATGCATTGCAGTAATCCATTTGAGATATAACTAAGGCATGGAACACCTTGGCCAGATCCGACTTTTTGAGATACGGGCACAGTTGGTGCACAAGCTTAAACTGTGCGAAAGCCTTCCCATCCACCACCGACACCTGGGCTTCTAGGATCAATGCTGCGTCCAGGAGGATCCCCAAACTGCAGGCCTGTGTCTTCAAAGGGAGTGTAACCCAATTGAGCACAGGCTTTCAACCTATATCCCGATCAGCCTCACAACTGACCAGGAGGACCTCTATCTTATCTGGATTGAGCTTCACCTTGTTTGCCCTCATCCAGTCCATCACAGCGGCCAGGCACTGGTCCAGGATCCTGGGAAGCTTCCTTGGATTTAGGTGGAAAAGAGTAATAGAGTTGTGTATCCTCTGCATACAGATGACACCAAACTCCCAAACCCTGGATGACCTCACCCAGCAGTTTCATGTAGATATTAAAGAGCATGAGGAATACAATTGAACTTTGTGGGGCACCACAAGTCAATGACCAGGGTTCCGAGCAGGCATCCTCCAGCATCACTAACTGGGTAAGATCCTCCAGGAAGGAGTGGAGCCACTGCAAAGCAGTACCCCCAAGAGAGAAAGCCAGCCCAGGAGAATACCATGGTCGATAGTATCAACAGCCGCTGAGAGATGCAAGAGAACCAAATGAACCTATAAGTACTTTGAGGGTCAATAATTACTAAAGCCACAGCCAACTCCTTCCCCTTTCCTGCGATACTTTATTTAGTGGCAAATATAACATGGACTTCCATCTCCTGTATCACGTTGACCTTCTTGGGAAACACTTCTGTTTCTTAAATGGCAGTTCTTTTTAGAGTGTCCAAACTTCATATTGCTGTTCCCAGTTTTGAATTCCATCTGTCAACCCTGCCTCTTTCTGCTTTATAAAGTGCTGTGCATGTTGAATGTGGGAGATCATGGTCACACCCGATGGAGATGGATCAAGGGCAATACAGTCCAATTTCCCCTCCAGGTGCATCCAGCACCTCTTCGGAATGCTCCCCACGGTTTCATTTGAAAACCTGAGCTCCCCTTAGTGGATTTTTTCCTCCGAATTGTTTGGAACTTTACAAATGGGTGCATTGGAGCCCTAGGGAATGTTTCTCACCTTTTGTTGGATTGAACTTTCATCACCAGCCGGACTATATACATGGACCTCTCCCTCTTTCTCTGGGAAGCTCCCTCATTAATTATGTGGTATCGTATGCCTATTTAATATGTTTCCTATATATAGTATCTTGCATATAAACATGAAATTTTGCTTTAAAAAAATATTTTTATTGGTTTTTTAACAATCACGATAAAAGAAAAGTTAAGTAAAGAGTGAGAGGAATAGAAGGTTGCTAATTGTGTAGTACCTTTGCAGTTGTTTATTGGCAATACAGTCCAACAACATCTGGTAGATGATTTTTCCTTGTTGCAATTTGCAACAAACACTGGCAGCAACTTTTCTGCCACTGAATCTTATTGCTGGTACATATCAGATGACTTGTTTGTCAGAGCTGCAGGTGGCAGATATAAAATCTATAGCCTGGTGTAAGGTTAAAATATCTTTTAATAATTAATTCAAAGCGAATTCCTTAGAAAGCTCACCTATGTTGTACTTTCTGGAATATCATGCAGACTGAAATGCAGTTCTCCTGGATAAATTAAACCATTATGTTCTTTTTTTCCTTTCCCTTAGAATCCTATTGAGGAAATAATACATTGGATAAACCTTGGACAACTGGTTATGTTAGTCTATAGGCTTGTCCCAGAGCACCAGGTAAGTTTTTGGCAGTCCCCTCTTCCCCAGTTTTCCCTTCTATTCTCCAGCATCAATACAATTTCATTATCCCATCGTTTCTATACCAGTTTCCTAAGTATTCTGTGTATTTATTCTTTATTCATTACATTTATATCTTTCCTTTCCTCTTACAAAAGGAGATACTTTATGTCCTATTTTATTCTCACAATATAAGTATTGTGAGGTAGATATGATGAAAGTCGCTCAGTGAGTTTCATAAAGTAGAAACTACATTTTCCGAGTAACACACAATGCTCTATCCATTACACTGATCCAGGTGGACTCTCTCTCCACCTTATTACATTGATCTTCAGCTCTGTCCTAGGACACTTGCAGGACCGAGACATGATGGAGCGTGCCAGAGCTCATCACATAATGCAGGGCTACTTCTAGCGCAGGGGTGGGCAATTACCGGCCCTCCAGGTGTTTTCGACTTCAACTCCCAGAAATCCTAGCCAGTTTACCAGCTGTTAGGATTTCTGGGAGTTGAAGTCTCCAAGAGACAGAGCCAAGAGAGCATGAGATGTTTCCTGTGTACTCATAAGAAAATTGGGGGAAAGTATGGGGGAATCCAGGCATTGATGCTTACCCCCAAACGACGGGAAGGAGGGCAATGCAGGCAATGCTTGCTATGGGACGACAGTTTCCCCAGCTGCCCACCGGATTTGCCCTGATGCCCCTACTTTCCACTGGCTTGAGTTGTTTAATATGATGAGCCCCCCGTCCCTAAAACATTCTACAGAACGATTAGGCTCTCGTGGTACTTGGTCTGGGAAAACTATGCATTACTTTATATACAATGGACTAGTATCATGGGTTTTTTAAAACTCTACAGAGGATGGCATCTTGAATCTCTCAAATCTAACAGGTTAGTGCAGAATTCTCTAGGGCATAATTTTGGAGGACACATGCTATTTCCCATGATGAAAAGTATGTCACAGAAAAGTTGCCCAGTGAAAACTTTGGTAAATGGAAAAAGAAAAATGATGCAGGTACCAGTGATTTTCCACTTCCATGGAAACTTTGCATTCATATGTATATGTATTCCCCCAGAGAAGCAAGGCTATAAATATTGATAGAGGTGGATTCATGACAAGTTAAAAGTGGTAGTGCTGAGCAAGCTGTTTGCATGCATAATGGCTCATTCATACATGTGCCAGAAAGTTTCAGTTCTGCGTTGTTCTACTTAAGTTTGGCTTTCAAATAGAGGCAATGCACAATAGCATTGCCCCTGTATTTGAAAGGTAATGGTGATCAATTGTTCTTTCTGAATGATGAACAATGAGCAGATGTCCAATAGCCTAAAGCAATTAATAATAGTCCGATGTGTTTCTTTCGAATGGGGAAATAGAATAATAGCTTAGAATAACATTCAAGAGCCTCATTGAATGAGGAACAGAGAAAGAAAGTCTGAAATGAAATGCAGTAATCAAGTATTTGTTCTTGAATTTAGTCAAGACCTGGGTGCATCTTCATTGCATAGGTAATGTAGTTTGACCCCATTTCTACTGCCATGGCTCAGTATCATGGTATAATAGTTGCCGTGTTATAAGATCATTAACCTTCTCTGCCAGAGTCCTAGTGCCTCACCAAACTATGATTTCCAGGATTCCAAAACATTAAGCCATGACAGTTTTATGGTGTCGAACCGCATTAAATCTGCAGAGTAGATACACACTCTGGCATAGGTTAAACTCTGTCGCCCCTTTTGGCCTTGGGACCTGACCTCCCTGGATAAACCACACAACAGCTGAGGTACAACAAGCTTTATTGAATAATAAGTTGAGTAAAAGGTTTGGAGGCAATCCTTATAGTGTCTCCAAATAGCAGCCAAAGTCAGGGAGTAGCAGGGTAGTGTGATCCGTGGCAACAGGATCACAAGTGGAGGAAAATGGGAACACAAGCCAGATGCAAGGAAAGACTTTCAAAGGATCCCAGCCGGAGTAAATAAGGCTGGGTTGGTTTGCTTAAAGACAAAGAGTTCAATAGTTAGCAAAGTCTTTCAGGATCAATCACAGGATCTCGACGACGAGCAGGAACAAAGCACAACGCAGGATCAAGTCAGCCCGGTGTAGGCTGGCTGGCACAAGCTTTGCTGGGAGGCCTGACGCGGCCTCTTCCCCAGTAGCGTCTCCTAAGCGCGGCGTTGGTACGAGATACTTGCAATGGGCATCTCTTGGCAATTATAGTATTCCCTGGCTTTGATGTAGTTGCATCGAGTGTCACAGCACCATGATTGATGGTCGTCTATATGTTATGTTACCTCAGTCTTTCTGGTATGCACTGCTCGTTAGTGGCTACCATCTGGACAAAAGGGAGGTGATCTCTCGGCTCCTTCGGAGTGCCTCGCTATCAGGGAGGCTAGAAGGCCTAACCTTGAGCTTCCTACTTTATGCATTCATCCCTGGCTTCTCACGGGAAAGATCGGGAGGCCCAGGACAAGGTTTGAGAGTGAAGCAAGCTGGCTTGGGCAGCACCTTGCTTGACCTTGACTATAGTCCCGCTCAAGTAAAAGTGATGCCTGAGACCCTTGAGGTCTGACAAACTACAATTTTTACATAGTTTTTCAGATGACGTCTCTTCCTCTAGCCTACTGTATCCCCTGGGAAGATAGGACTCATACAAAAAGAGATTACTACAGTGGGCCTTTGTTACCCACTAGGGTTTGGTTCCAGGAACCCTTGTAGATATCAAAATCCATGGATGCTCAAGGTGCATTATTGTTGGGCCTGTGGCTTCTGTGGCTTCAGGAGTTGTGGGTTGTGCTGGTGTGCAGGGATCTGTGTGATTTTCAGTGCAGGGCCAAGGTGATGAAGCAGTTAAGAGAATTTAGTTTTTCTGAGAGTCCAGTGGGCGGGAATTGAGACACCTGGCTTGCTGATTCTAGCCACAGCTGTTACTTTCCCAGGGAAAAGGGAGGGAAATGTTATAATGTTGAGATCTTGTTATTAGCCCTGTAAAGGTTGAAATTCAGTTGCTGGTCAACTTTCGATTCTACTGCAAGCAGTTCCATGAACTTCCGATTTCATGATTTTTTGGTCATTCATGACAGAACTTTGAGCTTGCCTTTTTTTGGGATTAACCTAGTTTTAAGTTCTGTTGCTTCTTAGTGGATTTATATTCAGAGACCTTACAACTTAATTAGCCTGAGGCTTTGGGAACATTTCCTGGGATTTTCTCGAATGCTTTTTGCCTTGGCTATTTTCATGTTTACTGTTGGTTTTTTTGGGACATTGTTTACTTCAATAAATAGACTGTTATTTCCAGCCGTGGTTGTGTGAATATTTAAAGGGCCCTGGTTCCTGGCCGGTGTGCGACAATTATGTCCAATGTCAAAGTAAAATTATGTTCCTTATATAAAATGACAAAATAAAGGTTTGTTTTTTGATATTTTAAATATTAATTTTGGGCCATGGATGGTTGAATCCATGGGTGCAGAATCTGTGGATATGGAGAGCTAACTTATAATACTATTGTATTATGTCATGAAAGATGCATAAAGTTGGTGCTGGAAGAACTCTCACAGGAGTTAATAGGAGTAGTACTATAAGTTGTTTTCTTTCTTTCCTGCTATTTTATTTATTATGAAGTTGAATTTCCTGTCTTGGTAGCTTGGTGTCATTGGCATGTTGAGGACACCCAATTATAACTATTCATTCCCTAAATCTCTGAGAGAGGATGAAGTCCCTAAAGAGTTATCTAATTGTTATGATGTGCTAGGCATGGTCTACTAAATTGAAACTCAGTCTAGAAAATGCAAATATGATTGATGGGATGATCGGTTGAACTTGGATTATGGGAACATTGAGTTATATTTGTGGCCCACCCTGGTATGAGACTGGGGTATGGAAACCACATGTGGTGGCTCTCATATTGTGATGTCGGTATCTTGGACAAGTTGGGAACTTTACCATTCTCTTCTATTTTCAGTATATACCACAGTTTATCTTTGGATAGCTATATGATATTAGTTTCTTACCCACTGCATGGTTAGGTAGGAATTTGTGGTGTGTTTTCCTGCAGTGTTGTCTTTTTAAAAGACTATTTCCATCCTTCATACACTAACCAAGTGATTATGTATTCTAATTTGATTAAGTAATTGATGCTTTTTCCTTTATCCCAGATGAAAGGAAGTACAGGAAAAAAAGAAGATATCCTGGTAAGAAACTCAAAGTTTCAGCATGGTGAATGATTGTGAAGTATGTCTACCTAGCTCTGATAAATGTGCACTCCCCCCACAGGCCCTGTCCCAACTCACTTAAATTTATCAGACTATATTCAACATTAGTCAGAAACTAAACTTATTCAAGCATAAAGCAAAAATCTTAGTTGTTACCTTGAAAATAGAAGAGCTATCTTCTAACTGTGTGTATACAAGCATTTACACTTTTGTTAAGGACTCAAGGAAAATCTTTCTGCAGATCCTTGTTACAAATAAAGTTATGAGTCCTTTGTGATCCTTGTAATCCTGTGCTTTAATTCTGGTAGCAGGAGGTGAGATGGAGGCTTAGCGATCTTTTCACAAAATTGACCTTTAGAGAAAATATGATGTGGATAATAATGATATTACTGGTAGTTTTTGTTGAATAAGTACATTTTGACTGTGGCGATGAGAGGAAATGAAATGAAGTGGATGTGGCTCTGATCCCACACACTGATGCAAAGGTTGCTAGCTCTATATGATACTGAATTATTTGTCTCTTATTCTAAGGAGACCAGTGAATAAATAATGTGTTTTAAAACACACTCTGGGATTGTTGTAACAATTAGAAGAGATCCCAGGCTGGTTTTCCATCCAAATGCCCCCATTCAGGGTTAAAAATCAAGCTGGTTTCAGAGCTCCTGCAAAGGACCCATTCAGTAGACAAAAGCTTTTCTTTGAATGCACTTTTAAGACAATGTTCAAAGTTTGGAAAAGCTCTCCATGGAAGAACTGTTTTTCTGTTCATTGTAAGAGCACCGACTCTCTGCAATTACCAATTTCTATTGTGCAGATATTTCTTTTTACACCCTCTAAATCATATTGAATGCTACAACTTTGTGGAAAGAATAGCATACATCTTCCAAAGAGGATGAAAATAGGCCAGTTTTTTAGTACCTTTAGACTAACCACAGAGATTAATAAGTATTTTGCTAATATTTGAAACCTGTACAAATCAGAAAATTAAACACCAAAATACTAATGCTAAGATTCCAGGACTTTAAAAACTCTTTCAAAACTCATATTTGAATGCCTGTTTACATGTGTGAATACATAATACATAGAGACATATTTGATTGATTTAAGCTGAAAAGACACAACACTGGCAGAAGTGTGAAATCTGACAGATAACTGACCTGTCACAGTTAATTAGCTGATAAAAAAGATTACACCAGCTTTTTTATTGGTTGTTGAGGGGAGGTCTGAATATGTATAGATTAGATTTCTCCATGTCTGAATATGAAGGTCAACCTTTTTTTAATAGTGTCAGTGTTTCGATGTTCCAATACTGAAAGTCTGAGTATTGTTAATTAAACCAAAATTCTAGAAAGGAAAACACTTTCTGAACACACACAAATATTTTGATTTCCTCCTTTTTGTTCATTGAGTATCACCTTGATGAAAGCAACTTGACTTCATACATATAATTTGCCAGGTCTTTTGCAAGTACGGCACTATTATGTATTTAAATGTATGCTTTTGGATTACAGTTCATAGACTCACTTACCATCAGTTTCTTACTTTCTTGGCAGGTAATGTGTTCTTTTCCAACCTTCAAGTTGACTGTGTCAGCCTTTGTCTTCACAAATTATATATTGTTTCCCTAGAAATAAGATAGTTTCCAGTCAAACTGGTGTTAAAAGTTGGCAGTTATACAGCAATGTTGGTTTAGTCAGGTAAAGTCAAATTACCAGCTACCAATTCTAAAGTGATAAAATGTTCCCTGAAGCAGCTTTCATTGAAGATATTAAATGTCATCATTTTCACACTTCATTAAGTGTATAATTCAAAGGGGAAATGGCTTTACAGCATCTCCTGACTTTAGACAGTATTTGTTGTGCTTTGATGAAATCTTGTTGACCCTTATAAATTAACTTTAAACAGAAGCCTAAAGTTTAGTGAGAATAGTTCAGTGTAATGAAAAATCTAATATTTGCATTTTATGCCTCATAAAGTACAAATGTTGGAAAAATCAAAAGGTGACACTGCTTAAGTCACACTGTCTTAATTAATACAAAGGACTCCTCTATTTTTGTCTTATTACTAAAAAGCTAAAAGAGTATCTGTGAAGAGATAGTCGACATGGTGATTTGATGGTACATTAAGAAGCATTTGGCCTTTAAGACAAGCCTGTACCCTTTATTTCTGAAAGCATGGGAGATAATGTATTATAAACTAGAACAAAGGCTTTTGAAGACTAACTGTTCAATGGAAATAGGATTTGCAGAATTGCGCTGCATTGTATATCTGTGTTATGTTTTTTGTTTTTTTAAATATCTATGTCTTTAACTGGTTTAATTTTATGGAAAAATTAGTGATAAATAGATGATTGATTGATAGATAGATAGACAGACAGACCTGTAGATATAGATATATTATCTGTTGTGTTTGAGCCTTCAGCTACTACTACTAGTAGTATTGGGGAAGATGCTGGATCAATAGCATCAAGCAATTATGGAATGGGGTGAGGCTCTGGGTGATCAAGAGTCTGCAGCTGGAAGGAAAAGGGCTGCTAGTGATTCTAGTGTGGAAGGATTGGAACAGAGAAAAAAGATCTGGCAGATACTTAGAGCACCTTCTGATTCAGACACTTTCCAAGGTTTTGAAGAAGAAATGGGGTCAGAGGAAAGTGATACGGATTTAGACTCAACATTGGTTCAGGAAGTAAGGGATGTGTGTAATGAAGAATCTAATTCTGACACCTTCTGTAGCAACCCAGTTCCCTTTCGTGCCTGGGGGGCAGGGGGCAGCACCGGGGGTCCCACTTGCATTAGGGCCAGCTGTGGCTGATGAGGACATGGAGGAAGGGGATGATGAGTTAGCTGGGCCTTCATCTCCCACAGAGAGCTTGGCCTGGGATGATGGCTGGCCTGATGGCTATGATAGCTGGGAAAGTCAGGCTGACACTGAAAGTGCTGACTCCGATAATCAGTATGAGAAACCAGGTGGTTACGGGTCGCAGGAAAGGATCAGGGAAACAGCGGAGGATGAGCCCATGGAAGCTGAAAGGGAGTTAGGCTCTCATGAAGATAGTGACCCAGGTGCTGGGAGGCAAGGACGGAGCTTTGATAGGAGACGGAGCATTGAGTCCAGCAGGAGGGAATGGCACCGAAGCCTAGAGCGCCAGAGGAGCGCTAGGTCCCGAAGCACAGATTGGCGCCGCAGCCTAGAGCGGTGAGGGTCTCACCAGGGGAATTAAGTATAGGATCCATGGGAACGGATCCTCAGTTACTCGGCCACTTCTGATCTGAAGGGAGTGAAGCGAGTGAAGATCCACGGAGCCAGGATTGAGGCTCGTACCATGCCAAGAAGTTTCTTGGGCTTGCTTTCTTGAACTTTGCCTTGTTTGCCTTGTCACGGACCAAGTCTGTTTTGATCCACATTGTTTTGCGGAGCATTTGCCAAGCTTTTGCCTTTGGATTTACCTAAGGACACTTTGCCTTTTTTGATTGCAACTTTGATACTTCTTTGGACAATTCTCTTTTTCACCTGTCTTTTATTATTCAATAAATAGTTAACTGATTACTGTCTCTGTGTGTGTGATTAAGGGGCTGGGCCAAGACCCTGCATCGTGACACCTTCTGTGGCTTTGACAGTAATCTATACTGGCCTTTTGGGGGTTCAGAAACAGATTGGGATACTTTAAGTATGCAAGAGTGGAGGCAAACACGGAGCACAGCAGCTGTAGGAGATGCAGCAGCTGGTGCTCGTGATCAAGGAGAGTCTTCAGAAGACAGTGATGTTTAAGTGCTATATAAGAAATGGGTTTTTGGGGCTGCCTTTGCGGCGGTCAAAGAGTTGATGTCTGGTTTTTGTCTCTGACTCTCCTGTGTTCCTGATATCAAGTGCCTTGTTCCTGTTTCCTGATACTCTTACCTGCTGTGTGTCCCTGAGGCGGGGCTTGGTCTCCGCTGAGTTTACCTCCTGATTGCCTTGGATGATCTCCTAATTTTCGTCTGCCTTTCTCCTGCTTTGGATTTCTGGACCGGATTCATGACTACTCTTCTGGATTCTCCCTTCGGACTTCGCAGACAGACGTCTGGTATTTGTTTTGGGCTGTTTTGTTGCTTTATTTTGTGGGACTCTTTCCTGGAATTTTTGAGGGTTTTTAAGCCGAGTTGGCTACTTTTTTGTTCGCTGTACTATTAGCCAACATCCTGGTTCATTTTGTTGTCCCAGACCATGTTTGTCTGTGATCCCAGTTGTCATTTGGCTACCCACTTTAGCATTATGATAGCATACCAACATATCTCTGGTTGTACTGATCCATTTAGTTTTCATGACAAGGATACTGGGGTGGGTTGTCATAACCTTCCCCACAGATTGTATTTACTCTGACCTCACTGCCATGACCTTCACATCTTGTGTGTAAGTTCCTGGTTTTTCTCATGATATCATTGAGGTGCTTAAGCTCCAGCACTGCAACAAGGTTAACAGCCTTACTAAACTACAAACCCCAGAATTCTGCAGGAGGCAGAAATTGGATTTAAAGTGGATACATTCTCTAATATGATGAAGTGGTAAGTATCTTTGCTGGTTTTTGCCCTACTCTGCCTGGGCTAACTGGGAAGGGTTTTGTCTTTAGCCTACATGGGGTTATCTAGGCACCATTTGAGCCAGTAATAGATTGAATGATGTTGTATATGTTTATTCATAGCCAAAAGGCTTAGGCCTTCTTGTCCCATCACATTTTTGATCCTTAAGCATTCCCCATCTTTATGAGTCAGGCTTCTGTTCCCCATAGGTGCATTTCCTCCATCTGATCATTGGCTCCAGCTCTTTGGGAGGTCTCTAATTGGCCGCTTCTGGTGTTAGGCAACAAATAGGCCTTTAAATGTTTTGCATTTTCTGTAGGTCCTAGTGGATCCAATTAGGCATTTACCTTTTACCTAGGTCTCTAATATACGTTATGTTATATGTTAATTAGACATTTAGGCCATGTGGTTTAGCGTCACAGCCATTAGAAAGCTTCTAAAGGTGATCAAGGTCAGCTTGGCTAATGAAATCCTTTGCTCATCTTGATGTTTTGGAACAAGAAAAAACCCTGGAGAGGGTTTTAGGATTGGCCTTGCAGCAAGAGAAGATTGACATGTCTCCCCGCATATCAACTGGCATTGCTAGCATTTTCAATTGTCCATATTGAAGTTGGAGCATGCTGGTTAGTCAGACCTCTGTCCCCTCTATTATTCCTGTTAAAGCTGACACTAGTGCTAGGGGCATGTGACTCCTTACCATGTTTGGCCTTGGGGACAGCCCTATTAGATATGATCTCCAATTTATTTCCCCCCTTCCCTCATTTTAGGCAGACAGGTAACAAAGGTATCCAAGTCGTTGTTTTTCTGATGAGCAGACTGTTACATAAGGTGAATGCCTGCTATCAGCTACCACTGAGTAGATATGCAGGGAAATGATGTGGATGCTTTATCCCTGCTATATTGTAAGCTGTAAAAGAAGGAAAAGGAAGATTAATGACCTTATTACAAAGTCCAGGCAAAGTTTCCCACTTTCCCTGGCTTCATGGAAGAAAGAAAAGAGCAGCAGAGTGAATCCATTTTCCCGCACGCAGCTCCATGTTGCACCCCAGAGCATTAATCCCTCTCACTGTAGACACCACACTAGTTGAGTATAATCAGCAAGCGTTTATTGAAGGATATATATGAGCAAAGCAATAAAAATGAAGCAAATAGTATAGTTCCAAAAGGTTTCTTTAATAGGCAACTGATTGTCCATGAAATTCCCGGTACAAAGATCAAACACAATCACACTCACCAATCCCAGCATCCTAGGATGTGTGATGGCTGGCATTGTTCTCCATCCACAAAATAGGCTGGAAGCATCCTAGGATGCTGGGATTGGTGAATGTGGTGAGATTGATGAAAGGGGGAAATAGAAGATTTAAAAGCATAAGATTGACAGAAACTGGATAAACTGGTTGACAGTTTCTTCAGTTATGTAGAGATATTGGCCAAGGTACAACTACACAGGACATGTTCAGTATATGAATATCATTTTAGCTCCTGTTTCATTCCTGTGCAGTGAATTGTTTAGGGTGAAGCTGACAAATTATCCCACCATGAGATAGGATTTTATAATTCCCAGTTATAGGTGTGAGTTATGACATTGGCAAGACCATCACCAGAGTGCATACTGATCATCTTATTCAGAATAGCAAGGAGTCAAAGGAAATCCACAAGGTAACCTTAATGTTTTAGAAAAGGTTAAGCATGTCTTGTGGATTTTTTCAGACATTGAGGGAAGCTTGAATTTATTTATATTTAGGGGTGTTGGTATACTCAGATGTGGCCCAGCTATTGGACTGAGACAAATGTTATGGCTTACTTGATTTTTTTAAATAGAATTCTTCCCTATCTGAATTGCAGTTAAAACATGGTTCATGGAGTTATCCAACTCCTTGGTTCATTTCTGGCATGGCAAACATGACTACATTGCAAGTAATTAACTCTGTTGACATATAGATATTGTAGGTTGATGTGATTTGTCAGGGAATTCACATTGCAGTTATACTACCCTCTTCACAGCAGTCCATGTGGTAGGGAAGACAATGGATTTGCTAATGCTCTGCTACATGCAGATGGTACACTTCAGAGAGTTGGTGCTAGATACAGCCATGAGGCCAGATCCAATGCCATGGAACTAGACAGGGTGAGGCAGTTGTGGCTATTTCTACTAGCAGCAGGAAGAGTTACAGTAATCTGCATGGCAAAGCTGGCAGGATCACTTATGTGATGTGTGGCTGGTCTCAGTATTTCATATCTTATAGTACTGCACATCGCTAAAAAACAGGCATTGTTGCCACAGCCTCGAAATACCCGATTGTCAGCCTTGGCTTTTTAGTTAAAGATGCAGGACATTCAGGACAACACTCAGGACCAGGGCCGTAGCCAGGATTTTGATTCGGGGGGGGGGGCTGAGTTTGGTTCGGGGGGGGCTGAGACTGGGTGGAAGAGGGTCTACCCTAGCAAACCATTTGTATTGTTATCCAATAACCCCATGAATGTGGGATATAATGAGCATGGTGATCAGATCATGATATGAATAAACATAACAGTTTAAATAATGTACCAGTAAGGCCTTCTTGCGAACCACCCTGAAAATTTCAGGGGGGGGGGCTGAAGCCCCCTTAGTCCCCCCCCCCCTGGCTACATGCCTGCTCAGGACATATGCAATCTGAAAATATTGGAAGTTGTAAGGAAGCTGGATCACATTTATAGCAGGCATTGTGCATCATATCATTTAAACTCCACTGTATGCCTTATTTTTGTTTTGTGTAATTTTGATACTATTTTATGGCGGTATGTTTTAATATGTGTATTTATGGAGTGTTTTAAAATGACTATGTGTTTGTTTATGTTTTAGAAATGCTGTACCTGCCTCAAGCTGTGAGGTATGAAAATCATCTCAACATGAAAGCAAGCAGGAGCGAGTCCTGGCTCCTGGTCTGCTTTTTGGCATCACAGAACAAGAGGCACTCCGCTGCAGGCCCTGACAGGCATGGATGTTCCTGCACACCACACACCCACTCTTCTTGGAAATAATGCATGTGTGGAGTGCAGGCCCAGAACACCTGTGCTTGCTAGGGCCTGCAGCTGAGCATGTCTTACTACAGAGTAAGCAGCGCTCAACTACAGGCCCTGGTGGGTGTGAGTGCTCTGGGCTGCATGCTACACACACACACATACACACTTTCCAAGGAGAGTGCTTGTGTGGTATGTGAGAGTGCCTACACCTGCCAAAATCTGCAACTGAGCGCCACTTACTTTAAAGTAAGAGGCACTTAGTTGCAGGTCCTGGCAAGTGTGGGCACTCTGGGCCTGCATGCCACACACACTCTCTCTCTTTCCAGGGGCTGCAGCTGAGTGCTGCTTGCTTTCGAGTAAGTTGCACTCGACTGCAGGCCATGGCAGTCATGGGTGTTCTGGGTCTGCATGCCACACTCACACACTCTTTCCAAAGAAAGTGTGTGTGTGTGACATGTAGGAGCACCCGTCAGTGCCTGCAGTCAAGTGCCTCCTCTAGAGTAGAAACATCAGGTAAGAAGAAATCTCTTTAAAGTGAGCACCAGAAAGGGGGTCCTAAGTGGGAAGCTTCCCCCCCCCCCCCAAATAATGGACTTATGGAAAACAGAACTTTTGGCACTGGAAAGTGAAAAAAATATGTCTGCCCTCCTGATTTCGGGAGGGATCCAAAAATGGATTGAGGGGCCCCTCTGAAAGTTGGGACACAAAACTGGTCAGGATTTACCCTGAATGCACAACCCTAGTTGTTATGTGCCTTCAAGTCAACTCTGACATAGTAACCCTACTGCAGGGTTTGCTTGGCAAGATTTCTTTTGAGGTTTGGACATTCCATTTTGGGCACTGCTGATCAATGAGATGGTCAATGCAAATATTCTTTTCTTAAGCCAAGAAGATTTATTTTTCTTTAAGCCAAGGAAACTTTCACCATCTGACTGTATTAGATTTAGCATATTTATGAGCCTCGGGAAGGGCAGTTTAGCAAATCGAAATAATAAATAAATAAATAAATAAGTCGGTTTTTAATAATCTTAATACATAAGCACTGAGTTTTACAAGATTTTTATGAATGAATGCAAAAAAGTTTATTCCTCCAAATCTAATATAACATGCAAAAAACCGCATGCTATATTAGAAGTACTTTTTTAAAATAAAAAAAAACAAGATTAGGTGCACTTTGCCAAAAGGAAAGTAAAATAAATCAAAACATCATTCACTTAATAAATGATTACAAAATTCAGAAGTACTCTAGTCTTGGCTTCCAAGTCCACATCATCTTCTGTTCAACCTCCCACATGCCCTCATGTAATGCTCAAATGAATTCTCCTCAGCCATTTTCTCTCAATTAATGCTCTAGAGATGTATAGGTGTTGAAGTAATCTGAGACAGTCTGAACAATTTTAAGCACTGGGAGTTACTGATGATATTACAAACATCATAAAGCACTCCCTGCAGAGTAGCACTAAATTAACTGTGCCACCTGGGGTGCTAATTTGCTATCAAAGCATCTGGCAGAGGAGGTGCTGTGATGGGATAAATGTATATATAGAATATTCTTTCATCTTGTGCATCTCAACAAAAAGACTACCCAAATATATTTCATATATAAAGCTAAGCAAAGGAATTAAACTGTAGCATTTTTTTCGATGTTGGTGGAAAGACACATAGCAAAAGGATGAGGGAGTTGTATCTTGTTAGGTGTTGTTGAACTACAGCTCTCGTCAATTCTAGCTATCATAGTCAACAGTGAAGAATGGGAGAAGACCGCTCTCCAAACAACAATGAAAATAACCAAATAAAACCACTGCAAGTGTTCACCGATACCACCTACACTGCTGATAAATATGTTCCATGCAGAAAAAAATAATGTAGTCCAATTGAAGAATTTTTCTTATATTTCAAAGAGGCAGAATTTAGGGCATTTACTTTTTGTATGTGAAGAGATGGCATGCTGTAACCACAGAATCTGCACCCACAGATTCCATTATCCATTGCTTGAAAATATTTTCCCCAAATCAAATTTTGATGTTACCATTTTATATAAGGGACACCATTTTGCTTTGCCTCTGCATATAATGGGAGCTGAGCATCTGTGAATTATGATATCCACAGAAGCTTCAAACCCCAATAGATCCCATGGGTTGAAAGTAATGACCCCAGTAAAAACAATGTCACATATTCAAATCTTAGGAATAAAGCTGCAGAAGGGAGGAAGCATTTTTATTACAGAACCTGGCTAGCCCAAGGAAGGGCCAGTTAGAGCAGCAAAATGTTCCCATGGCTTTCAGGTCAAACAGAGAAAAAGAGTACAGCACCTAAAAAGACAAAAACTAGCCATCCCTATTTTATAGAAACTCTCTCAACTTGGTGGTTTTATTACTGTAAACAGTATTTAATTAGTATCAATAAAAATCTCAATGCTGGGCTATTTTGGTGGATTAATAACCAGCAGGGCTTAATTAACAGCTACCAACACCTCCTAGGCCTTAAATAATCCCCTGAGAAATGACCTGAATCTTAACCATTATTGCTTAATTGAAAGATTAGTAAAGAACCAGCCTTCAGCCAGATTGTTATATTTTATCTTATCTCCTGGTAGCATTTACAGAGTTTTCATTAAAGAGATAGCAAAAATCATTAAAATAATCCTTTTCACTAACCCAGGACTTCAAATATCCAATTTGTTGAGGGCCCCTCCCCTGCAAGGATCAAATAACAAATGCTAGAAAAGTAGATAAGATAATAATTAATTAGATCAAGCTGTGCCCCTCTTCTTCTGTCCTGTGGTTAAGTCCCATCCAATAAAATCTAGGGCAGATTTTGTACTATAAACTAAGATCTGTTCCTTGCTCCTTTGCAGATGCCATCGCCATACTGCTTCTAATCATGGCCTCCTAGAGAAATCTTTCGCGGTGGAAAAAGATTGCTTTTGGGCCTTAGGGAGGGAAACAGGAAAATGGAAGTGGTTCTGTTGTTATCCCCCCCCCCCCCATGCCAGCTTATTGACCCTGTTTCAAATAATTATGATCAATAAGTTTGGAAAAAGACCAATACCCTAGAGGCATTACCACATGTGCAGTCCCTTTGCTTCATGCTCAGTAGTAAGTGGCTATGAACTTGAAATGCACATTTTATCAATTCAGGAAATTTGATGCTACTGCCTACACTTCTCAAATCTGTTTTGTACAGAGTTTGCCTCTTTCATAACCATGTCAGTAATTAAGACAGTTGTGATTATGACATTGACTCTCAGTCAAGGGAATGTTTGAGTGAATAGATTTGAAGGTCACTTCTAGATAAGCTGTTTGTCATGTTCTCACTTTGTCATATTCATTCTATTTCCATAGAATCCAATTTTGATTCTTACAAATCAAAATTTGATTATTTAATTCTTTAAAAATGACTATTATGTAATGGATTGGGGGGGAAAATCCAATGGAAAAAATCTGTTGAGAAACATGTCTCAATATTTCTCTCACATTGTGTATGACTTCACTTGCTTCCAGACCTACAGAGCATGGAGTTACAAAGTTCCCTGTTGAAGGTTAACCATCACTACGAGTTTCCTATAGGAACTTAATGTGGTGTGGGTAAGATCTGTGGACCAGCCTTCAGATAAGAAAAAGCAGGGAAATAATACTAGTGAAAGATTGAGGCCAAATCTAAGATTCGGCCTTGAATCTAAGTAACATATAATCTGTTGACTTTTAAAGAATATAGACTTCACAAAGAGCAGAACTATTAGATATACAGTGAACTACAGTGCATTTTCTTCAGCCAGTGAAAGGAGAACTGGAGTGCTCTAACTTTCTAATAGGCCATCATTTTGACTAGGCTAGACTCTGGTCCATTGGCTTTGGGGCCTGAATTCAAAATTGTGTGATATGGCACTGGATGGTATGCAAATATAGGCAGGTCTTAGATAGGGACAATGAGATCAAACAACATAATCCATGAATCCATTATTAGGAATCTTGGCATTAGATGTAATTTCATTGTAACAATAGGATTTGGAATAGGCAGCCTGGGCACATTAATTTTCTTCAAGTCCTAATGAATCTCAGCAAAACAGCAAAGAGAGAGACACAAAATATATGGGGTAGGAACTAAAGGGGGGATTTAACCCTGGTGTTCTGTTCGGGTGTACTGTACACTTGTTATGTTCGGGTCAATTTGACCCGAACCTATTAAAATGTTATTTTGAGCCACTGAAAAGTTCTTTTTAATACCTGTTGCATTATTATACTGTGTGTGATCATAGTTGTTCATTATGTAAAAAAATGGATAAAAAACTTAATTTTTAAATTTTTGTGATTTATTAATGCAAAACAGCATTGCATTTTACACCAAAGTAAGATACTTGTGCTTTAATAATCAGCTATATCTTTTACAACAACATCAACAACAACTTCAGGTAACTATTAGTACAACTAACTTAAAACCCCTGCTGTTCTGTTAGGAAAAACTTACACTTGTTATGTTCGGGTCATTTTTGACTTTATATGTTATTTTGAGCCACTGAAAAGTTCTTTTTGAATACCTGTTGCATTATTATACTGTGCCTGATCATAGTTGTTCATTATCAAAGAAAAATTGAATAAAAAACTTTTTAATTTTTATGTTGATTTATGTAAAACAGCCTAATTTGCATATTACAAGAAAAGCACTTTTTCCACACCCCTTTCCCATCTACATCTTTCCCCTTCTCCAGTTTCCCCCTTCCCACTGTCTTTCTTCTCCAGAAACCTCCTTTCCACCTCATAGCTGCCTCATTTCCCAGCCTCAGCCTATACTCAAGTCAGTAAGTTTTCCCAATTTTTGTCCTAAAAATTAGGTGCCTTATATTATATAGGTGTCAGCTTATACTAAAGTATATACTCAAGTTTATATGATATGTGCTTTCTCCCCTGTGTGCGTCCTTTGATGTATATGCAGACTCTCACTCTGACTGAATCTCTTTCCACATTCCATATCAGATATAATAACAGGCATATGAAAACACACAACAGTAAACAATAATGCAGCCAGGATAAGAAAAAAATTGGTACTGGAAGAAAATGCATATGGTTTGTTCTGAAATCATTTGCATAAATGTATCCATCCATTTATGTCCACCTAAAGCAAGTAGATAACTTGATAAACAATAGTAGATGCAATAAGTAGTCTCAAAATAAACTAAAAATCCTTTGTTTTACTCAAAATATGGTATTAGATTAGTATAAAAGGCTACCGGGTCATTTTGACCCGAACATAACAAGTGTGTAAAAAACTGTAGCGCAAAAAGTAAAGCACCGAAACAAAAAAAATTAAGTACCCTTAGTATGAACCCCGTAAATTAGGAAAATAGAAGGAACCACAAGTTTCAAAATCAAAAAATGAATGAATAAAAAAATATCTAATTTCCAAAACGGGTCAAATTGACCCGAACAGAACACCAGGGTTAAATATGTGTGCAATTGAAACTGTTTTTATGCTTGGTACCAGAGCACTGAGCATAAGAAACATAAACCTGGAACCATAAGTACCTATGTAGAAGAAGAATTCTACGATGAATCATGAGGAAGGTGCTAAGACCATGCTTTTTACAAAGACTTAGGACCTCTTCACATGGCCTTTTTATGCCATGCCATTGCACCATGAAAGGGAAGGTATGCAGGGCAGCTCATAGTACCACACACACTCTCTCTCCTCCCCTCATCACACAGTGGGGGATGTGTATTGGCACCTTTTCCCTCCACCCATCAGATGGCAGAAACATGTGTTGCCCTGTCGCCCGTTCTGCCATCACATGGCAAAAGGGGGAGGAAAGCGCATAGTGATGGAGGGAGTGCCTTTCGATGGTTTCCCTCCACTTTGGTAGGAATGTGGGTATGGCCTGTCATGGGTCATGTGATGGCAGGTTCTGTCCAAGCCAAGCAAAAGAAGCAAAACAGGGCAAAAACACCTAGTGTGAAGAGGTACCATGGAGGTAAGCATGGATTCTTTCATTTGGATAGAAATGTAGAAGCCTGAAAACATTTATGGGTATCTTGAATTTTCAAGGAAGGCAACCTCTTTCAATTCAAATAGGATGGAGGATGCACTGGTTATAAACTCAAAATGCAGCCAAGCCATGTAGCTTAAATAAATATTAGATGTTCAAGGCTCCCATAAAATTTTGTTTGTGCAGGCATTCTCCAAAAAATTATAAACATACTTGATGGTTGGAAAAATTAAACTACAGAAAACATAAAACGTTGAAGAGTAGACTACACATGTATAAATTCAATATGGTTGATTAGTAGCTGCTGACCAAGATCCTGATTCATGGAAATAGATCTGAACACTAAATTGTTTTCCCATCTTCCTACAGGCAGCATTCACTGTTTTTCTCCCCTTCACCCAGCATAACCATGGAGTAGCTAGAGATGCTTCTGGTAACTGGGAAGCATTTAACTATGCTCCAATATTGGGAGATATGACAATGAAGGGATCTTCCTGGAGCCCTGAGGTTCTGGAGCTTGATAATTATCATGAAATGTATAACAACAATTCTTTATTGATTAGTCAATTTTGACCATATCAAAACATACAAAACATACACACTTACCCATATATACAATGAATGCATATATTAATACAAAGCATACCGACCTACTGTCCTGTCAACCCATTCCCACTCCTAACTGCAGTGGGTTTTTTTTGTTTGTTTAAAAGATTGCAAAATTACAAGATTAGAAGATTAAAAATTAATTATTTCTTTAGAATACAATTTGAGTGGGGGCAAGGGTAAGTAAAACTAGCAGCATATCCATATTAAAATTTTAAATTTTAAAGAACTGTATAACTATAGATATCCAGAAGCTTTTTGGTCTGTCATGCTTCACTGTGTACTACATGGCCATATTATGGAAGGAGAGGATAATGGTGAGCACAGTGGTTAAGAGTTGCTGCATGACATAGGTAAGGAACACCTCCTTCCACAACAGCCATTCAAAATACATGCATAGACATGAATTAAGCTTGGATCTTTATATGTACCAGATGTTGTATTCTTTGATATGGTTCAGCAACAGGAAGTACTCTAATGCCCTTTTGATTTTAATGGGAAAATTAAACAAATGCTCAAACATGCAATGGTATGTGTGTTTACTCAGATGTGTGTCCTACTGAGTTCCGTGGTGCAGTTTCCAAAGAAGGTAGAGACAGGATTAAAGCTTCCATCTCTCCTACAGATATCAGAGGAATGTTAACTTGTGTTTAATCTTTCTTTGCTGGTTTTCTCTCCATCCCTTTTCTCTGTGACTATTCTGTAAAAGATAAGAAAATGGAATGGAATAAAGTACACACACAAACATTGCTTGATATATAAACGTTATAGGACAAGAAAGTGTTTCAAGGGATAGTTATGTATGATATAACTTCCAGGAGATTATAGTTATACTATTGTTATCCACTGGGAGAAAGCAACATGTTTCTACTGCTTTTGTTTCAGTGTACTGTTAGCCCCAAGCACCATTTTCTTGTAAGAAATTAGTGTCATACTAGCTGGGGAAATCTGGTCATCTGTGAAGACTTCATTCTTTGTGAGAAATGAGAAAACACACATACACACACTGGGTGTCTAATTGTATAGGAGGAACACTTGGTGTGCCAAATGAAGTGAGAAACCTCGGTAAAGTTTGAAGAACTGTTCTTTATTATCACATAAAGAGCTTTGTTCATGGAATACTCTGCTTTTAATAATGAGATCATACATTCAGTTGATGTTTTTCCAAGTCAGTTTTTTTAATGCCAGGAAAAGAGAGTCAGAACATTTTGTCTGTTTCTAAGGCAATGGTTCTCAACCTATGGGTCCCCAGATGTTTTGGCCTACAACGCCCAGAAATCCCAGCCAGTTTACTAGTTGTTAGTATTTCTGGGAGTTGAAGGCCAAAACATCTGGGGACCTACAGGTTGAGAATCACTGCAATGTAAGGAATATCACAAGTGTCATGTAAAAGCTTAACCACCTCAATATTTCAGTGCTTGAGCAATTTCACATGCAACATCTAACCTTCTAATCTGTAATGGTTATTAGCAGATCACTTTAATAATTTCCACAAAAATTCTGTGAGGAATATTAATCCCAAAGAAAGTTGTAACTTTTTCCATATATACATTCATATACAGTATCTGTTACATAGATGTGGCTGTGGGATGGTGCATCTGCCCAGATAAATGTACCCAAGAGAGATCAATAAATATATAAATATGTTTGTGTGGCATTTTATTGTTATTAATGAATGCAATGTGTTTTAATCTTATGTCTATATCTTTTAATATATGTGTTTTAAAGGTTTTATATTTTGCCTATGTATTTTAACTCTGTTGTACCACATAGTTAAAATACATAGAAGCAGGTACAAAATAATAATAATACTAATAATAATAATAATATTAATAGGACATTGGCACACTGGGTGCCGTGACAAAAGATCTCAGGCAGTATTTGAAAACAATAAATATTGACAAAATCACGATCTGTCAACTGCAAAGGGCCATCTTACTTGGATCTTCTTGCATCATTCAAAAATACATCACACAGTCCTCAATGCTTGAGAAGTGTTAAACTTGTAATTTTGTGATACGAAATCCAGCAAATAGCTCTCGTTTGCTGTGACATAGTGTTTTAGTGTCAGTAAAATAATAATAATAATAATAATAAATGATCACTACCAGGTCAGGTTTAGACTTGCTGGGACTTCAAACCTCTCCAGGAGAGGGGACCAATTAAGATGGTCTGCCCCTGCAGGTTTATGGGGCAGACCATAAAGGTTTATGGATGTGAAAAAATGATCTTCTGCATCAAGATTTCTGATGGCTCTTGGGGATTTTTCTGTCACCTTGGCAGGTGATTCTGTTGAAGCTCTGGCTGATCTCTGGAATGGGGAAATGGTGGTGGACAAAATCATTCCTGAACATTCTCTCTCATGGAGCAGAGCCAAACCAGCCTTTGTTTTTCTAAGGAGTTGGTGGCAATGAAGCTAAAGAGATGGAGATTAGAGCTACATTGGCGGAAAACTCAAAGAGAATCTAACAAAGCACACGCTACAGCATTTTTGAAATCATACTCTGTGCTGTGGCAATGGGAGCAGCCAAGAAATCTAATCTGCCAACATTGCATCTGCAAAAAAAACCTGTCCAGCTGAGCTGTTTCAAGTGATTAGAGTGCTTACATACTAGTCCTCAAGAAGAAATCCCTGACCCTTCAGCAGCTCACTGAGAATGAATTTGCTAGGTACTTTGCAGATAAAATTGTTCAGATCCATTCCAAATTGGATGCTGTTATTGATACAGTTCCAGTGGATGTAACTTTGGCTCCTGCTTGTCCAGTTTTGATTGATACTTTTCAATTTGTGATGCCTGAGACGTGTACAGTATCCTTGGAAAGGTGCTACCGAGCGAGGTCAGGTCTGCCCCCTCCCTCTTGTCCTTTAGGAGGCTATTAAAATCCTGGCTTTGGAATGAAGCATTCCCATAACTGAGATTGAGTTAATGACCACATACATTGGATTGGAGTTGAAGTTGATTTTATCTGGTGATTTGGTTTTAATGTATTTTAATGTTTTATCGGTGTATTTTAACATATATGATATGCATTGAATTTTGCTGTAAGGCCGGTCTGGGTCCTTCTTTGAGGTGAGAAGATCGGGATATAAACGTTTTAAATAAATAAATAAACACCACACACATGTTAGATCCTTGCTCTTCCTGGCTGATCAAACAGGCCAGAGTGGGACTGGTAGACTGGGTGAATGTGGTAAATGCCTCCTAGGAGCATGGCAAAGTTCCAACTTGCCTAAAGAAGGCAGTTGTGAGGCGTATATTTAAAAAGCCATCCCTTAACTCCTCTATAATGGATAATTATTGGCCAGTGTCCAACCTCCCCTTTTTGAGCAAGGTCTTGGAGTGTGTGATGACCTTCCATCTCCAGAGATTTCTGGATGAAATGGATTATGTAAATCCATTTAAATGTAGCTTCAGGCCTGACTATGGAACAGAGACAGCTTTGGTCACCTTGGTGTATGACCTCTGCAGAGAGCTAGACAGGAGGAGTGTGAACTTGTTGGCTCTCCTGGATCTCTCAGTGACATTTGATACCATTGACAATGGTATCCTTCTGGGTCATCTCAGAGGGATGGGACTGGGAGGCACTGTTTTGCAGTGGCTCTGGTCCTTCCTGGAGGGCTGTACCCAGAAGGTGGTCCTGGGAGACTCCTGTTTGAACCCTTGGTCATTGTCCTGAGCAGTTCCTTGGAATTCTGTTTTGTCCCCATACTGCTTAACATATACATGAAACCGCTGTGAGAGGTCATCCAGAGTTTTGGATTTTGGTGCCATCTATATGAAGATGACACCCAACTCTACTACTCCTTTCCACCTAAAGCCAAGGAAGCTGTCCTAATCCTAAACCAGTGTCTGTTATCAGTAATGGATTGGATGAAGGCAAACAAATTGAAACTTAATCCAGACAAGACAGAGGTACTTCTGATCAGTCGGAAGGCAAATCAGGGAATAGAAGTCTAGCCAATCACGCTCCCCCTGAAGACACAGATTCACAATTTGGGAATCCTTCTGAACTTGATTGGTGATAATGAGAAAGCAGGTCTTCTTGGTGGCTGCTCCTCAACTCTGGAACTCCCTGCCCAGGGAAGCCAGAATGGCCCCTTCCCTGCTGTCCTTTCGGTGACAGGGTAAAACCTTCTTATACAAAAATGCATTTAAAGAAAAAGTTTTTAAAGTTCATGTCAGGGGCTGCTGTGATTTTATATATCTTATAGGATTTAACCTGAATTGTTTTTAAAATTAATTATGTTGAATACTGTTTAATATTTGTATATTTCAAATTGTGTTATAATGCTTTTAATTATGAGCTACTTTGAGTCTCCATATGCAGAGAAAAAGCAGGATATAAATAAACATAATCAATAATAAATAATGTGAAAGGATAATGTGAGAAAAATGTGAAAAAATGATCTGCTGCATCAAGATTAACTTATTTAAGAACAAATGCATTCAGCAATTTATTCACTACTTTGGGCAAAAATGGTATTTCCATGTAAATATGTGTTTCTGAAATGAAGAGTTTTTTTTGCAGAAAAAGAGTCCGGAATGCAATAACTCACTGTAAATGTATGAAAATACTTGTACTCCCACCAAAAGGGAGAACTCTTTTGAAAATATTTATTCTTGCATGTGAGAATAAATTTAGCAAAGGATTTTTACAGTTGAATATCGTTTATCCAAAATCCTTGGAACTGGACATGTTTTGGATTATGATCTTTTTCTTACATTTGCACAATGGGATATGGTGGAAATTAGACCAAAGTTCAAATCCATTTATATTTTATACAAATAATGTTTGTGCACATTCAACCATCAGAAAGCAAAGATGTCATTATCTCAGCCAGCCATGTAGACAACTTTGGAATTTGGGCTATTTTGTATTTCGGAATTCAGGATACGGGAAGTTGTATGTATCCTTAATTCTGTGATGTGCTATATGTATACCTTTCCTTTATACCCATGAGAGGTTTCCTATTCATTTTAAAACAAACAACACAAACATTTTCCCATTCCTTTTAAAACAAATGATACAAAATTTGTGATATGTATTTGTGTGTGTATGTATACACACACACACACACACACATATCCTGAGTGATGAATGAAAAAATAACAATACTCATTACTAAATTAGGGGGAGGCAGATAATATTTCTAAAGTGTTTCTAAAATATCTTTAGGGATATGTATCATAACTATAATAATATAACAAATACTTCATTACTTTTCATTAAATAATAGCACAAGGTGGGGGGGGGGGAGAGTCCAATTCACTTTATTCTGCCAGGTAGGAAAAGCACAGTCAACCCACACCCAACAGGTGCCCATCCAACCTTTGAAATAATAAAAATAACAGCAACAATAACAGGAAGCTTCCTAGGTAAACTTTGGAATTACTGCCTCTCAACTCGGCCTACATCACAGGGTTGATTCAACTCCCAACAATCTCTTTTTATCTCATAATTCCTTTCGAAAATGAACACAGAGGAGGAGAAGGACTCACAAGGTGGTAAGCAGAATTCCGGGAAATGAAGTTTGAGAAGGTGAGGACTCCTATATCAGAGAATTCAAAACTACATTTCCCAGAATTCTGCTTACTTCTTGCATGAAAGCACTTAAGTTTTCCCTCTCCATGTTGGAGAAGTTACTTTTAAAATGCAGATGATGCATCGCCTCCAGCTCAGCAGTGCCAGAGAATTCAAAAGGCCCTACCATTTCCCATAATTTTGCCTGCTTCCCATGTTAAAGCTTTAATGTCAGTGTGGTCCATGCTGCTCTCTTTGGGCCAGCCATGGGGAGGGGGGTGTTCTTCCTACCTAACCATCCAGCCAGGTATCCCTTCATGCTCCCCCCCCCCCACACACATGCTGCCTCCTTCCACTCTGGCCTCACCATCTTCCTCAGGGCTCTTTGGGAGAAGCAGTGCTCGCAACGGAGACCTGGAGTCAATTACCTGATTTACATAACTCAACCGAAAGCCATAGTCCAATGTTTTGAATCTTAAGTTTGGCTGTCCCTTGTGTTTCTTAATATTGCTTTGTATGTACAAATCTAATGCATTAGATTTCAAAAATGAATTACAAAGGGATAAGGTTTCATTTCTCAATAATCTGGAATAAAACTGTGTCCATGGAGACAATCAGTTGCGACAGAGACATTTGATGAATATTCTCATTTTGGTAGCATGCTCAATGTTGTGAGATTGTTAGATACAGTTGGTGCAGGGAAGCCTTTTATCAAAAACAGATAGAAAATTTCTTGTTGGGACAAACCTCAAAACAATAAAAAAACCTCACAAATTGCCTATTTCAAAGAAATACGAAGCTGTTGAGATTCAAAGCAATTCCTGGTGAATTAAAGAGGAAGAAAAAGTGACCCTGTCCTTGAAGGTTTATGCAGGCAGATCATTTTACTGGGCTATCTTTGTTGCCTGCTAAGAATGAGTTAGTCTTCTAGAGACAGAAGAGCTTTTTACTAAATAAGGAAGATTAATTCTGTTGTAACAGGATCGTAATTAGTTTCTGTTTACTTAATATGATCTTAGAGCTGGAGAATAAGTTAATTAGAACAATTTCCAAATAATGATAGGTTCCAGGCATCAACCTGAATATAAATTTCTTGCTATTGCTATTACAACAAGCAAGAATAAATCCTTGTGACTAAAATAAAGTCTCTTGTGAAATTTAGGCTAATCTAATACTACCTTTTTATCAATTTAAAACCCTCAATTTAAATTTTAAAATTTAGGGAGAAGGGAAAGAGGGGGACTGAAAAGGGACTACAATAACCATTCTTGACTTTCTATTCTTAATACTAACTTTTTCTGTAGCTTTGATACTCTTTTTTATTTTGGTTTGGTTTCATCTGACTGTCCTATGAAAGGAGAAACCACAGTTGCCAAGAGGGAGTGTGTGTGTTTGTGTTTGTATGTAGTGGGGGCTAAGGGAGGACATCAAACCTTTCTCAGTCATATAGGATTCCATGCACTTATAAGAACTAGACAACCATTACATCCATTTTATTGACTGTCTACTAGGCATGAGAAAAATGAAACGGAAATTAAAAGGATTCGTAAGAGATTCGTATGTAATGGGACTTTTGAGGTTTTACGTATCGCTGCCGCGATCCCGGAAGTAGACTTCCTTTTACGGTCCTTGAGGCCAACAATTTGTGTTATGATCGTAAGAAATTCTTAATTATTAATTAATTAATTATTGTACTACGTACTCACTTCTCCCTGCCTTCTCCCCCTCATTTCCTTCCCGCCTTCATTCACCTTCTTCTTTTTCCCGCATTTCTATGGGGAACTGGAAGTGACGCTGCTGCTAGGTAGGCAATGCATTCTGGAAAGTGTAGTCCTCCAGGCTTTCCCCTCCTTCTCTTCCCCGTTGCTCTGCTGCCATGCCCCATCGCAGGCCAGCTTCACACACACACACGTGCGCGCTTCTCCTCCTCTCTCTCCAGGCTTCCCCCCTCCTTCTCTTCCCCGTTGCTCTGCTGCCATGCCCCATCGCAGGGGCCAGCTTCACACACACACGTGCGCGCTTCTCCTCCTCTCTCTCCCTGCGCTCTCAGATGCTTCTCTTCCCGTTGCTCTGCCATGCCCCATCGCAGGGGCCAGCTTCAGCNCTNNAGGTACGTGTTNTGGACTTCAACTCCCACCATTCCTCACAGCCTCAGGCCTCTTCCTTTTCCTCTCAGCCTNGGCAAACTTGGNCCCTCGCTCCTCAGGATCGGGGTGAGAGAGGCAGCGAGGAGCGAGGGGGCTCCTCCTCCTTTTCTTTGCTGCTTCCAAGAATAGAAAACCCCCTCCCTCCCTCCCTTCCTCCTTCCCTCCCTCCTTCCTATTTGGAGAGTCCCATCTAGAATTCAGTGTGGTTTATTCAAGTTTTGAACAACTCCCAGAAATCCCAGCCAATTTACCAGCTGTTAGGATTTCTGGGAGTTGTAGGCCAAAACCATCTGGAATGTGCATGCTCTGGCATACGAATTACTAACGAATTTCGTTAGTACTTAAGTTACATTTCAGAAAGTTTTGGGAAATTTTTGTAAGTCTTTCTTTACTAATAAAAAAATCCCCCATTTGATTTAAGAATCACCATTTTTGGATTCTAAACCATGCCTACAGTCTACCTATATCTGAACATAAATACTGATTCTTGGCAAAACAACAATCTATGACTGGTATGCCATGTCCCCAAAATAGTACAATTCTAGCAACCTTTTTACTTGTGGGAGGAAAATCACTGAAATTATGTTTTGCTTCCTTCAAGAAGGAAATTAGTAAAGAAAATATATCTAACTCAAGTTAGAGACTATTTAATCCTCACATATGAGAACAAGTAATTTATGCAGTTTAAATTGCTGCCAGAAAAATCAGTGTTTCTGTATATTTGGTCTGATAGACACACTTGCCAATATGTTTCATAAAGCTATTCTGCACAGAAATGCATGTGGAGCTTTGCTTTGCATGGAGATTGCTGACTCTTTTTTTTTGTTGCTAACTCTAAAGTTTTCCCCCCTAAAAAAATTCCTGCTTTCAGAAATACACACCTTTGTCTTGCAAAACTGCTGTTTGGCACAAAATTTCCCACTAATTATGCATACAAAATTGTGAGTTTTTCTCTAATGATATTTCATTACTGGTGAAATGAAAACTTATAAATTAGATGTTGAAAATAATGGAATCTAGGTCCAAGACTCTTAACAGTATTATTCTGCTGTCTGTCCTTCTATTAGCAGCCTCAATACTAGAACATTGTTACAGTCACACAAGAAACACCTAACAACAGCACAACTAAATTAACTCATAAAGTGTGCCGAATCTAATGAGAGCGAAAAAGACAAAATTAAGTACTGTGTATTAGAAGATGGAACTCTCTTTTTCAAATCATGTATAAATACACATTTAATAGAGTTTGTGTGTGGGGATTTCTGAACAAAAGATTCAGTTTTCAAGTGCTTTGGGAAATGCAGTGTAATTTGTTCTCAGGAAATGCAATTGCTGTTCCAGCAGGTTAATGTGATAAACCTGCCCTCCCCTTTCCTCATCAACTCATACTTTATATTGCAAATTGATTTTTGATTAACCCTTTACTGCTTGGAGAATTGCCTGGTCCCAGAATGCAAAATTTTAGCAAGGTTAAAGAGAATGATTAATTCATTGGAGAGTGTGATATATTTCCTGGGGGAAGAGGTAGTAACTAAGCCTCACCCAGCTCGATGTGATCAATACACTCAAAGAGCACAAGATCAAAATAGATCAAGCCAATATTTGAATAAGCAAGCATGGCGGCAGTCCAAGACAAATACACATTACTGTTATTAACTCATGTTTAACATCTCATTTTCTCAGATCATCTGAGACATAATTCAAATCCCCTGCCCCCCGCATTCCCTTGCATAAGATGCTCATGTAAGTTGTAGTCTGGAATAAACAATGGAATATGAAGCTTGCTGCCTAAGGAATTCAATTCTGCATCATTGTCATTCATCATATTTTATTTATTTATTTGAAACATTTATATTCCGCCCTTCTCACTCTGCAGGGTACTCAGGGTGGAGCACAACATATATACAGCAAACATTCAATGCCAGGACATAAAACTATAAACGTTAAAATCCCTTATATCCACTTTAAATTCAGTTGCTTAAAAGCCATCTCAGGACACCATTCAAATTATTATTGCCCCATTGCACTGCCCCAAAGGCTTGATCCCACAGCCAGATCACATGGGCTGCATATGACAGTCAATGTGTAACTGTTTATGCAGATAGTTTTGCATAAAATGCTGATGTTGTGAAAACTGTATTAGACATAGCAGAATTGATATTTGTGTTGTTTGTCTCTTAGCTTTAAATGTTTGGATCAAA
Source organism: Anolis apletophallus (assembly GCA_030556195.1). Taxonomy (NCBI): domain Eukaryota; kingdom Metazoa; phylum Chordata; class Lepidosauria; order Squamata; family Anolidae; genus Anolis; species Anolis apletophallus. The sequence continues at coordinate 33,272,277 of JARBWK010000007.1, forward strand.
GAATCTAGGTCATATTTGGGTGTGGTATTTTCATTTAACTTATGAGAAGCTGTAATACCAATGCACTGTAGTGTGTGTGTGTGTGTGTGTCTTCAATCACATTGTTACTTATGGCAACCCGATGATTTGAATGCAGCCATCAATCTTTCAGCATTCTCAAATAGATTTATTAAAGCAGTGTTTCCCAACCTTTTTTGAGCCGCGGAACACTTTTAACATTAAAAAAATCTGGGGGCACACCACCAACCAAAATGACACAAAATGACACTCTAACACAGTAAAGAACGGCTGGGGGTTGGTGGCCTGCTGGGAGCAGCTGCTGGGAGTGTCAAAGCTGGGAGTGGGCGGAGCCAGGCTGTGCCATGCCCCGCCCCTACCCCGGCTTCACCTCTCCCAGCAGCTGCTCCAGCCTTGAGGGGCAGTGCCAAGCCAGCCATGCCAGAGCCAGCACAATGCTGGCTTGGCACTGTCCCCTCAGGCAGGAGCAGCTGCTGGGAGTGCCGAAGCCAGGGGAGGGGGCAGAGCCAGGCCGTGTCATGTCCCGCCCCCTCCCCCCAGCTTCAGCTCTCTTACAGAGGAGGAGCTTGATCGGTGGACGGGTTTCAGTGGGTGGGGCTCCTCCTCCACGCGGCTTCAGCGAGCGAGGGGCGAGAGTCATGGTGGGAGTCATGGCGGATTGGAGGCTGGCTGGGGAAATGGCTGAAGGAGGCGGTGCCCCGGCCCCTTCTTCTTTTTCTTTGCCACTGCCCGGCCCTTCCTCCTCCACCAAGCAGCAGGAGTTTGGCAGGAGGGGAGAGGAAGGGGGGCAGAGAGCTTTTCTCGCGGCACAGCAGGAGGTCCGTCACGGCACACTAGTGTGCCACGGCACACTGGTTGAGAAAGACTGTATTAAAGTAATCACAAAATCATCTGCAAATGCCTTAAATTTTCTTCATAATCTCAATGCTGTAATCTTCCCATCTTCTTGGATGTCTCCATTCAGTACTTTGAGCATTATAATAAAGAACAGTGAGAAAAAGGCATCCTTGACTAGTTCCTTCTGCCTCACATGGATTAGACAACCATCATTTTTTTATAATTTGTCCTGACTCTATAGAGTTAACTTAACCCATGTCTCAAAGTTATCTGCAAAAGACATCTCGTCCAGTACTCTAAAAATGAAAGTCCAGTTCAAATTGCCATATGCCTATTCCACATTCAAGAAAATAATTGTGGCTTCCTTCTTGTTGTTTTATTTTAGGTACTTCCAAGTATCTCTAATATTTTCTCCCAGATATTTGGGTTTTTTAAAGCAAAAATCTGCATTGGTCCTCATTTATAAAATCTCAAGGAACAATTTTTGTTAGAGTCAGAACTTGATATTTCTTTTTTTCAAATCCAAGTTGTATATTCAGCCCTCCATATCCACAGATTTTGCATTCATTGATTCTACCATCCAAAGTGTGTGTGTGTGTGTGTGTGTGTGTGTGTATTCGAAAGTGAATCTTAATTTTGGCATTTCATATATGGGATGCCATCTTACTATAAAATTTCATATAATACGACTTGAATATCCACAGATTTTGGTGTGTGTGTGTTTGAAACCAAATTGCAGCAGATACTAAGAACTTATTGTAGGAGTCTCTTTCAGGTTTTAAAACATCTTCTCAGTTTTCAGATCTGAATTCATTGTCTGTTGCAGGGGGTTAAAAACTCTTTTTCAAAATATTTATAATTTATCAAAGGCCATTCATCTTTAATGTCACAAGGTTCTCTTGCTGTCATAGATGCATATATAACTCACTTCTATTCCTGATGGGATCTGATGGGATGTATATTCTTCTAATTCTTCCTTTACAATATATTGTCATAAAGAAGAGTGACATGAATGGAATGCTTTATCTAATTTCTTGTCATATACAATCGTATTGTACTATTCTGAATGCTATAGTCAATGCAGTGAAATGGTCTAACCATTGGATTGTGACTCTGGAGATGAGTTGAATTGGCTTCTCAGCCATGGAAATCCTGGTATAGAGTCACCTTTGGGTCACCATAACTTGGAAAGGACTTAAAGGCATAGAAGAACAACAAAACACCAGTTTTAAAATTCATATCTTTGCTTAGTTCATATGCTGAAAGCACCCAAAGTATATTTATAGATATAAAATTTTCTGCTTTGCATACTTTGAGTTGTTTTCCTTCTCACCCACCATTAACATCAGCATTTGTTTCTTTAATACTATAATTTTATTATCAAATATACACTTAAATGAAAACTTTTAAAACTCGTTTTTCTTTTTTGTATCTTATTGAAAATTGATTTCACATTATCTTGTTTCTTTCTTTTAAGTTATTATTACATTGGGTGAATCAGCCTGCCTTACTCAAATCCCAGACTTTCTAATATCTGTTCCCTTATTTGTATAAGGAGAAACACCCCTCAAATTTTCATCCTTATATTTCTTGTCTACACTTTTGTGTTTTAAAAGAATATTCATTTAATTAAATGAACATCCTCTTGATCTTTGTAATACCAAAGTTGCAGGATTATGATCACAGAAAGTTTTTGGTAAGATCTAAACTGTTTTTATACCCTGGTAGCCAAAGATTTTGATATCTAAATCCTCGCAAAATCTATGTCTTTCCAATAGATATATAATCCTCTCCCACTCTATTTTATATCTCCACAAGTTCACTGTTTCTATTAAGTCAAAGCATATCTTTGATAATTTACCTTTTGTCATCTTAATCTCCTTAACCGAGGCCTTTATCTTAAAATAAAACACCATTCCAATCTCCCAATCAGAGAACAAATACAATTGACAGAAAAAGAAACTGGTTTTAGAATGCAAAAGAAAGGTGAAATACGTAGGTATTATAATGTCAAATTCAAACTTTATGTTATATCAAAATAACCTTGTAAAGACATGGATTGATATTAAAAGGTATTTGCAGAGAAGGGAGAGTTCAAACCTATCTTTGTTTTGAAGAATTTAAGTTATAAAAATGAATTTACTATGAAAAATGTTATTTCTTTTCCAGGCTATATCAGTTATATCTATCTGTTCTATCTATCTATCCATCCATCCATCCATCCATCCATCCATCCATCCATCCATCCATCCATCCATCCATCCATCCATTTGAAAGTGATGGCAAGAGAAAAATGAGCAAAACAATGGGTTGGTTTTGAAATTATGTTTTGCAACATGTTGTTTAGTATGCTTAAGACAATGGATGTTGTTAAGAAATATAAGACCATTAGTAATAAAGGGTCATGTACCTTAGCTTTGGATGACATGGATTTTTATGTTATGATAAGTGGTAAATGTGCCTTCCAAGTGTAGCCATTTTTATCCCAATAGACCCAAAATGATCCACCAATGGGCTGGATCTTCCTGAAGCCAAAAAATGGATCTTCTGACTGCTGGATCAAAAAGCATCATTTTGCCTTCCTGAATTTGAGCAGCTTCCAAAAAAAACATGGAATGGGGACAGCTGAAAATTGGGCACTGAAAATTTTATGTGGTTTACTTGAATTGTACATCCCAGCCACAATATCCTTGATTGTCTCATCATGCAGATTACATCTGAGGAGAAATCCATGGAAATATAGATTATATATTTCCATTTTAAGCACACAAATATATAGTTCAACCTCTTAATGTGGAATTCTTCTTGCAGCTATAGAAAAGGGTTTCCATGATCACCTTCAGTGAGAACTAATGGAGCAATCTACCCTACATTCTTTTGATGCACATGGGACTTTTAATTCTAGAACTACTCAGCTCATTTGAGAACCAAATACAAATTTAGATATGGATGGCTTATAACCACAGTGGGGAAAAAAACTATTTCTGTTTAAACAGACATTAGTATCACACTGATATAGGCATGAAAGGGTGCTACATGATATACAGATGTTGAACAATATAAAAATGGAATAAAGTTTAATTTTCAAGCCCCAGAATTTTCCTTAATACCTACTTTATGCATTCCAATACAGAATAACAATATCATTAAAATCAGCTGTTTTCCAGAAAAAACACACTTCATGGAGAATTGTTATATCCCCAAAGGTATGGACATAGGAAGTTCAGCTGTATGTTAAGATGATCAATTTTAAATTCCTTTTTTGTCATCACATTGGAACTCAAGCTTAAAATTTTGTTTATCACTATACCTGGTCATATTCTTGAGAAAGAGAATCATAATTCACTTTGGTGATCAAAGAGAGAGAGAAATAGAAAGAGAGAGATTCTTTTTTCATACTTTGCTTCCCTACTACACAGTCAAGGTAGGTCTCCCAGACACAGATGTTTGGAGTACTTTCAGCCAGCCTGATTAAAGAACCTCATAAACTTTATCTCCTTGTGCTAGAGAAGCTGTAGAGCTTGTAAAACGTGAACAGAGTTATAAGAGAACAACAAAAGTGTTCTTCTCCAACATAAAAGAGTGACAGAAGTCTCAGTGAACTCAGCAGTAATGTCAATCATTAGTAAAAACAGATGGGTCTGAGAACAGAAAGATAATATTCCAAATTTGAACAAAGCTGAAATTTTGTTATTTAAACATTTTGAGTTTAAAAGTCTCCATCTGAGTCAGAAGTAAAAATAATATTAGTCAATGCTTCTTTCATCCTCAATAACATATATCAAACATGAAATTAAGGTAGTCAGCAAGTTCCATTTGTCATGCCAAAAAAGGTTTTCTTGAAGAAACTGCATATTGTGTTTCTGGACAGTATGGCATAGATGTTGCATAGGAGGAAACCAATTTGATGGCCTCCAAATATAGAAACCAGGTGGGGTTGTGTCAATGCACCAGGTACCCAAACACTGTATGTGAGGATTCAGCTATTTAAGACCTGGCCAACCCTCACATGACTCTTCATTTTATAAATGCAGCCCATCTTACCATCCTCAAGGCAATGTGAGTTTGGTCTTATTGGGGACAGGTAGAGATTTTCCCCCTCCCATTTATTGATTGATTGATTGTATTTATATTCATCTCTTCTCACCCAGAAGGGGACTCAGAGCGGAACACATATACGACAAACGTTCAATGCTGTTATACAATGTCAAGACAGACAACTGTACATAGATAGAGGCATATAGGCTTTCCCATCTTTGGCATCTTGGAGGCTGTGCTTGCTTCCAACCATGGGGGGGGGTGTGCTGTTGCTCCATTTTACCTGCCAAAGAGCTTTGTTCATAAAATTCCTCCTTGATCAAATCTCCAGCATTTTTCTGGCATTTCTTTATGGGTGACTTAAATATCTTCCCTGGTGCCTATTTATCTACTTGCATTGCTGTTTTTGATTTGCTAGGTAAGCAGAAGCTGGGCTGAAAGGCCAGGTGCTCACCCTGACCTGGGCTTCAAACTGTCCATCTTTTGGTTGGCAAGATTTACTGCAGCTGGTAGTTAACCTGCTGTGTTAAAGCCTGGCATTTTGTTTTGCCTACATCAAGCACTATCTGGGGCACTTTGACAATTGGCTGGGCAGATGTCTATATGCAGGTACTGAAAGGCAGAATTTGAGATTTATATTTAATTTGGCATCCATTTTAGTTTGGGGTGTAACTCAGGAACTACGTGTGCAAGATATACAACATAGGGGAGTATGAAATGAATTACACTCTTAAGGCAAATTTCACTCTTGCTTGAAATATGTACAACTTTGGTGAAAGTCCCCAAGGTTTACTTTCCAGTAAATGGTTGGTCAGGGAGCAACCCAAATATTTAAACTGCCCTCGGGGATCAAGTTTTTCACTCAATAAGTGACTGTGGAGGTAATCATCCACCCTGAGTCCCCCTTTGGGGGTTGAGAAGGATGGGATAAAAATGCAAAAGAAATAAATAAATAAAATCTTGAGGTAGACACTTGACTTTATCTGGACTCACATCACCTATTCCTTTCAGCTCTAAATAAAGTAACTAGAACAGTGATAGCAAACCTTTCAGAGACTGGGGGGGGGGGGTGTGAGAGCCCTCTCTCCTGCCACATGAGTCATCACCTGTCCCCTGCTTGCTCACTTGCCCACTGCCACACTCACCTGCTCACCTGCCTCCCTGCTTGCTTTTCCACCCCATGCTCACTTGTTTACCCACACCCTGCTATCCCCCACTTGCCCCCTGCTCATCAGCCCCTGCTTGCCAGCTCCCTCCCTCCTCCCTCCCTCACTTTAAACTTTTCTTACCCTTGCTTGAAAGTGCTACAGTGAAATGATTCACTGTGAAAATAAGACTTCAATTTTCTGCAATATTAAAATAGGAAAAGGGGTAGGGATGGAGCAATTTTCTTTTTATACAAATGTGTCCTAAAATTTCTCTTCATTGACATTAAATTTGTAAGCTTGATAATGATGGGCATATAGAGCATAGATAAATGATATAATGCTCAGTACACCATAGGTTTTTATTCATGTCCTTGAATCAGACATGAATGAAAAACAATCTACACTTTTTTTCTCTTTCTAGAAGCTGAGATAAAAGCTTAGCAAACTCTTAGCCCAGTTCCAACAGTGCTGTGACTCAATGCCTGCGGGAGAATAACATTCTTTTTTTCTAGGCAATCCCACCATGAGTTTTCTAACCACCTCTCACCCATGAGGGCAGGTTACTGAAAGAAGTGAAAAAGGAAATTACATTTCCCAGTACTCCTGGCATGTTGCTTTTAGATCAGTGATAGTCATTTGAGAAAGAAGGAGTGTGGGGAGGGAGGAAGCAACTAGTTCCCATTTCCATTTCCTTTCTGACTTGAATTGTGACAAAAGTAACTGCATGACAGTATGATGGAGAGGGTTCAGTATTTCTATATTTCAGATGGGAAGGGTGCTGATACCTTCCAACAGAGAATTCTGATGAATCTGCAGAAAATTGTATGCCCCAACTCTTCAATCTATCAGTCTCAAATAGCACATCACCTGTAATCATTTCTGAGGAATGTACTGTTGGCAACTGAAAGTTTGTTCTATGCCTAAAATATAAACAATTCTACAAAGAATAAAAATGTGTGGCAATGATTCACCACATGTTCAAGGACCTCCTTCCTCTCTTGGCTACAGTTTGAGGTGAGAGGTGCATCTAATATAATTCCTTCTAATGGCCAAATATTTTATTCAGTGCTATTCAGGAATGGCACATATATATGGCATTATAGTAGCTGGATGTTGCTTATTTTCACTCCTCAAAAATATAAAATCAATTGCATACACCTGCTCCTTATTTTGTTGGGACCCTTCTAGATATTAGAGAATACCCACACAATGGTCACATATTAGGCCAACTGGCAGGTAGTCTTCAATTTGGGGAATTTTCTAAATCTGTCTGTACAAAGTTTTATGCCTTTACCATCTCCCCATCTATTCTATCCCTGATTCTGCTTATTGTTATATTCACATGGTAATATTTAGCCCCTGTTTTGCTTATTTCTTTCAAATAATGGGCATAGTTCTACAAATATTTTAAACTGTACACATTGAGTTAACAAATTCCACAGATTAAAGCATTTTAATGCAGTGTTACTACCCATACATTTCACATTTTCCCCAAACACCAATGCTATAATCCACCAATTTAGAGACTCCAGACATGAAATTCTATCTAGCCCTTAGACATTCTACTACCTTCCAACATTCTGTGATTAAAATTTGGGACATGTAACCAAGCAACTCTAGAGTTTCTTCAAGACAATTAAAGATATTTGTGAAGAAGAGCACACTAGTTAAGGCTACTGTAGCTTCTTTTTGTGTGAGCCTACTTGGGAAGGCATGTTGCTGTTCCTTTCTTTCTGCTTCCTTTCTTTCTCCCCTGCTATTTTTGAACTTTGAAATCAGTCAGTAGGAACAAAAACATACGCCAAGAGTAAAGGGATAATGTGAAAGACAGACAGACAGACAGAAAGGGAAACTGAGAAACCTAAGGTACAAAACCTTCGCTCAACTAACTCCTCAAGCACTTCTACTCTCAAGGAAGTGTACACAGAATTTCAGGATATATGCAATCCAAAGTCAGTTCCTGCTTTTTCAAAGTGATAGAAAACTTTCAGCAACAAGTTATCTGATGATGATGATGATGATGATGATGATGATGATCAACTTTATTTGTACCCCACCACCATCTCCCCAATGGGGACTTGGGGCGGCTCACATGAGACCAAGCCCAAACAACAAATTACAATGAAATAAAATCAATATTCAAGAGAAACAAGAAAGAGTGTTGTTGTCAGCTCTATATTTACTTACAGATACAGAAAAAAAATGTGAAGATGGATACAAGACCTTGCTATAAACTCAGGACCCTTCCACACATCCCTATATCCCAGAATGTCCAAGCAGAAAATCCACATTATTTTATTTATTTATTTATTAAGCGTGCTTCTATGCCGCCACTCCCGGAAGTGCTCGGGGCGGCTCACAGGAGCCAAACAAGGCACAATAAAAACAATGGCAATGATTAAAACAACAGCAAATTAGCAAATTATCTGAGTGTGGACTCAGATAACCCAGTTAAAAGCAGATATGGCTGTGTGGAAGGGCCCTCAGATGTTAGCTCTCCTCACAAACCTATTCAAGAAATATTGTCACAGAACCTAATCACATTACTTACAATATTAGAGGAACTTCCAAATGCTCACCCTCTAATGTGATATATGCTATCATTTGTCAATAATGCCCTTCGGCACTTTACATGGGGCAAGCAGTCCAGTTCCTGTGCCTGAGGATAAATGGACATAAATCATACATCAATGGGAATGCAGAAACACACACACACACACACACACACAGAGAGAGGGTTGCAGAACTCTTCAGTCTTCCTGAGCATTCCAACTTTGACCTTAGAATATTACTTCAGAAATTACAAAGGAAAATTGAAGAGAGAGAGAGATATCAGAACTGAATATATCAACAAACTCCAGTCTATCTACAGTTGAACAAAGGCAATGGTTTCCTGGCACCCATGATACAATACTAATTGACAGTACAGCTTCATGAGGCTTCTCTTGACAAGCTTGCTACATCTCCTTTCTGGTTACCATGCAGCATCCCACTATATTCTAATAGCCCCCTTCATCATTAATATAGCTCACAACCTCTGAGGATGCCTGCCATAGATGCAGGCGGAATGTCAGGAGATAATGCTTCTGGAACATGACCATACAGTTGGAAAAATTTGCAGAAATCCATTAATACAGCTGTTTACTCATCTTGGCTTTAGGCAGCATTCTTCCTTCTTCTGTTCCTCAATGGTCCTTGATCTCACTTCATTCAATTTTTTTAAAAATTGTAAAACATACTTTAAGATACACACATTAAAACATATTTCCACAAAATACATCTTAAAATACACAAAGCAGAGATTGAACATAAGACTCAAGTTTAAAATTCATCTGGATAGGCCTGCCAGAAGAGATAGGTCTTCATGTGTCTCAAATTGTGACAACTGATCTGAAAGAGCTCTGATCTAGCTGTCAGAGCTCTTTCAGAAGATTGTTTCACAGTCATGAGGTGGCCAATGAAAAGGTCCTCTGAGTGATGGTTGACAGTTAGGTTCTGGCAGGATGGAGCAGACGGTCCCCAGAGGGCCTCAATGCTTGGGGAGGATTGTAAAAAGAAGGTGATCATGTAGGTAACCTGGACCAAAACCATGTAAGGCCTTAAAGGTCAAAACCAACATGGAATGACTTAAGATAAGTGTGATAAGCTCACTCCTAGATGCTCCTGTAACCAATCTGGCTGCCATATTTTGAACCAACTAGAGTTTCAAACTTGGTAAAAACATAGCCCAATGTAAAGCACATTGCAGAAGTCCAACTTTGAGGTTACCAGTGCATGCACTGCCATCTTCAGGTCCTCCAAATCTATGAAAGAGTGCAGCTGGCAGATTGGTTGAAGCTGATAGTAAACACTAAGCACTCCTGACCATCACATCTACTTGGCCTGACATTTGGAGAGATGGATCCAGGAGCACTTCCAAGCTGCAAACACAGTCTTTCAGGGGAAGTATAACCCCACCCAGATTTGTTATGTCTTTTAATGCTACAAATAAATCTTAATTCCTGTTGCTATAGTCAACTTGTGTATAAAATGCCACTGAACAATTTAATTCCCTTTCAACTTAAATGGATAATTTACAAGAATACAAGAATCACAGGGTTATGTGAACCTTGGAAAGATAATTAATCTCAAAAGTCAATATTTTGACAAGTTTGGATCATATAATTTACCTAAAATTTCTTTTCTAACCTTCACCTCTTCCAGGGTTTCCCAACACACCACCAACTTCTTCTGACACTATTTGTAGATAACCTTGTTCTGACAAAAATCATGAGATAATTAGATATTTTTCTTGCTTAATATATATTTTGATTTTTACCATGTATTAATTTTTATTCAGTGCTATTCAGAAATGGCACATATATATGGCATTATAGTAGCTGGATGTTGCTTATTATCACTCCTCAAAAATATAAAATCAATTGCATACACTTGCTCCTTATTTTGTTGGGAACCTTTCAGATATTAGAGAATACCCACACAATGCCTACTAATTAAACAGGGTTTTTTTTGCAATTGATTAAATAAGGATTTTTATCCAGCCTATTAAAAATCAATAGCTATTAGCTTTTGAATAGTTAATGAGATGGTGATCATACAGCACTTCAGATGTTTTAAAACATAATTACGCATAATTGGGCCTGACATTATTGTTCATCCACAACTAAAAAGACAAACATTCTCCATCCCCAAATATTTTTGCCTGCCCTTCCCCGAAATAATGAGACAACACACAAATAGTTTGGGTTCAAATTTTGGGCAACTTTTATTTAAATGTTACCTATTTAATTTATGCCTTAACCTAAACTAATAGGTGTCAAGAACCTGGTGAACAAAGCCGAGGAGGTATCCCAGCCGGCTATACACCTCGGCTAACTGGGGCGAAAACCTAGTTTCCCTGGTAACCAAAAACCGGGCCACTGTTAAGGGAAATTGATAGAAGTTTTTTCAAACATGTCGATATCAGACTCTCCCATTCCTGGGCCATCAAATCTTACCTCACCGATCATCTAACTTTCCGGTGAGTGTTTTTGCAAATGACCCACCCCCCTAAAAGGTGGGGGGGGGGCTTATGTGAACACAAACTTTGTATTTTCCTATCTATTTTCCACTAAAGCCTATTTATATAAACCCACCATACTATCAAACCCCTAAACACTATAGGGTTAGGCAAAAAAACCTTCCCAGAACATGAGAAGGGAAAAAATCCTAACCGGCTCTGACCGGCAACTATACTGTTAATGGGCAGGTGTGGCGGGCCGAAGATCAGGTCCGAATGAGGACCTAAGGGGCTGCGCTGGCCACGTCCCCTTCTCTGGGTGGTTCCATTTGGAACCATCCATTCTCTCCTTCGGGGGGAGGGAGAGGGGGAAGGCAAACTGCTGTCTTCACCCAACCTTTAGCTTCTCTTCTTTCCTTATATTTTTGTCTTCTCTCCTATATTTCAGAAAGTACTTTTAAAAGCTTACTGTTATTAATAAGAAAATTTTCAGCAAACAGTAAAGCTTCATTCTCAGAAAAACTACCTAGTACCTACCTAGTACATACCTACCTAAGCCTACCACCCATACCTAATATTTTTTTTCTTTGCAATCTCATCCTAAGTTCTCTCTGTTGTTTTATTATATTTCTCTCTGTACTCTCTACCTTTTTAATTTCATTTAATAATAATAATAATGTGTCTGTTGCCTAAAAATAATAAAACTATTGGACTTGTGTGGAAGCTTTGCCAACAGAACCCATCAACTATTTCTAGTCTAACTCCAACCTCCATCAGGAAATAAAAGATTATTATTACTATTTGTATTCATAAGAATTGTACCAGCAAAACACTATTACTAAAGAAAATGTAAAAGTGGACTTTGTGAATGTAAAAGTCTGCATCTTTGACATTCGGCAGAAAAGAATGCTTCCTGGTGTGCTCCTGGAGAATGGTCCAAATTTGGTGGACTAACAGTGGTAGATGTGTCCTCCAAGTGTGGTCCCACAGACAAACATTACATTTTTATTTCTATAGATGTGAGCATATATCATGAAGGTTTGTATAATTTGGTTCTGTACACACCAGGAAGGTTACATTTTGGCATAACTGAGTAATGTCATATAACTTTAAAAATGGGAGGCACTTTGAATATACACTAGCAAATAATTTGGTAAAAAATGTGGTTCCCCACAGCCCCTACCATTATAACTCTATCACTTTATCTCTCTCCCTCTCTTTCTATACACACAAACTATCTGATTTAAAGATTATGAGACAGTTCGCAATTAATCATCACAACCAGAATGAGGTAACAAAACAATAATCACATTCAATAAAATCAGTTTATAACCACTTTAAATTTCTGTATAAAGAAAAAGAATGTAATAATATTTTTTCTTCAGATTTCCCAATTATATTCTGTAGATATATTTTATTTGTACATTGAAGGAACTAAACAGCAATAGGAAAATTATTATTTTTGTTTTTAAAATGCCTGTGTTTATAGTGTTACAGGCTGAAATATATGTCTACTATCCATATGCAGTACAATGAATGTTGTAATATGGCCCAGTATAATAAGATTTTAGGATAGTTATGTTAAGCTAGTATAGTAACTTACTAAGATTAAGCCTATGTTCAGATCCTTTTGAATTCTCTTTCAAGTTTCACATGTTTGAAAGGTGTGGATTACATTCAGAATATATGAGAAAATTATATGCTTCATTCAGGATTTCTATTTAATCATCCTAATAAGAAATAATGTCTGGCTAGTAAGAATACCAGTTTTATTGAGGATCAGTTTTCCATTAAATTACGTTCACACCCAAAAGAAGAGGTCACATTGAAATTGAAGATGTCACCCTTTACTCATCTTGGGTGGAATTATTTCATTACTTATTCTTTTGTACTTGGAATCTATTTATTTCTATTGAACAATGCTTAGATGATGAAACGAAAACACCGTAAGGAAGGTTCTTGTCAAATCCTTGATAAAACAGCCAGAATTTTGATTTCTAAAAAACAATAGTTCTTTGTTAAGCAATTACCTCTCCCAACAACAAATGGCTTTATAGATTTATCTGTAACTGACTTTGAAAATGAAATAAAACAGGCATTTCAGAGGAATTACTTGGCACAAAATGTCAGATGTCCCAAATAATATATTAAATTAGCAAAGTTTCCCATATGTAATAAATAAAAAAGTTATTATAGTTATTGATAAAAGAAAAAAAACTTTTGTGAAATACTGAATACCGATTGAATGAAATTGAGTGAGTTATTGAAGCTTCTAGTACACTCTAAGCACAAAACTCACATATAACACTGCACTATCTAAGTCCAGTCCATTCCTGTTTGCTTTGGGTCAGGTTACAGAAACTTTCTTATACATTTCAGATCTGTCATGATCACTGTAATAATTCATCTACAGGGCTTTTGGAAAATATGTAGCAATAAATCTCTGACGTTATCCTATATTGATATTGATATATCATCCTGAAGAAGTTAAAATGGAACTATTTCTTTTTTCAGTGTCAGATAAAAACATATTTTATTTATCCATGCATTTCAGTTGAATTTACTATATTTTTCCTTGCTTACTAACACTTTATTGCATTTATTGTAGTTGTCTTCTGCTCTTTCTTGACTAAGAAAACCTTATTAAATGCATTGGACCACTGTATACAACAGGTATCTTGAAAGCAGATACAAGAATATGAATAGTATCACAATACGACTTCATCACACTAGAGAAAAAAACAACTTAATATCTGGTTTCTGCCTCCTGCAGGATTTGGGGGTTTCTAGTTTAGTGAGGAGCATTTAACAGCCTCACTAAACTACAAACCCTAGAATTGTGCAAAAGGCAGAAACTGGATTTTAAGTGGATTTTTTCTCTAGTGTGATGAGATGCATAATCAAATCAATTTCATAGGATTATGACAAGGAAACGGTTACCCTCTTCCCATTACTGTCAAACTGGTAGCAGTTGTTGGTATTTTGCTTTGCAAAGCTTTCCCATGTGTTATTAATTATGTTTGCTTGAAGCACAAAAGTTTTAGATTTGGGTAAGATGCAATAGTTTTGCTTCAGCCTTCTCATTTAATTATTCTGGGACCAAATTCCTAGCTGTTGTGGCCAGAACTACTACATTGCTTTGATGTTATTTTTGTTATTAGGAACACTTTTTTCTGTAGTAAAACTCACAACCTATAATTAAAACAATTTCTTTCATTATGTTGTGATATTAATTCATTGCAATAAACATTTAACATAAAGTCTTTATTCTATCTGCCTTGCTTTTATAATTGAACGCATATATTATGATGAGACTAGAAAACTCCTACAGTCTTTTAATGGGCTCCTATTTTACCATTTCTTTCATTCAGCATTCCTAGTCATTAGTGCTTAAGTTCACCAGAAGGTCATGAATATTTTGGTAGATGTGCATATGTGGCTTAAATTAACATCTAGTTGTCTCTTTCCTGAAAGGGTGGACACATAGATCAAAAGAAAGTAAGAAATCTTGCCTTAGCTTGATGTTTACAATTACTAGTGTAGAATGATGACTAAAAAATCTGGTTAGGAATCAGGAAATCCACTTGGGGAAAATGCATTCTGTGGCCTTAGCCAAGTTTGCTTTCTCATCTGCAATACAGGGCTGACCTCTCCATTGGTGCCCCCTTGTCATGGGGAGAGGCTTGCGTACCCTAAGGAAGTTGTGAGCTATGCTGGCGGTGGCATAATAGCCACCAGTAGGGCCTCCCATGCCAGACAGGTCACAACCAAAGGGTTTGACAAAGAGCGTCAAAGGGCAGGATGGGCTCTCTAGCCTTTTGGCAACCATTCTAAGAGAAGGAAAACTCTAATTTCAAACCCAGGAAGATGGCGCTTGTTTAACCTTGTAAGGTCAACCATCTAAGAGACAAAAACTAGAACCAAACCTACAACCTGAGGGCCTTGCTGCCACCATCCCAGGTTGCTAGATCCCAGCAGATGAACCTTTGGTTTAAAGGGTGAGGTCAGTTCCGTGAATGTTGCGCTCCACCAGAAGAGTCTATTGCACAGGCTCAAAGGACACATCCAACCTCCGAATCATCAATGCGCTTGTAGAAAGTGTGGGATGAGTCCTTCCTGAATCTTCATTTGCGAAGAAAAGCCAAGAAGAACAGGGCTGACTTACACTTAAAAATAGCTGTGGTGTTTTGGATTTCTTTAAGGATTTGCTAACTTGTCAATATAAACTAGGGGTGATATGTTTTGGACTACTAATTCATTGGCAACAAGAATAAGTAAGATTAAGATCCTGCCTAGAACAAACACAGATCACTGCCCATTGGTAATGACAACGAAAAGTAGAGACGTAAAAAAGAGATGGAGGTTAAATGAGAACCTATTGAAGAATGAAAAGGAAATAGAACACAATAGGAATCTATTGAAGGAATATTTCGAAATAAACAATACAGGAAACATCTCAAAGGAAACCCTCTGGGACGCTAGTAAAGCGGTCATGAGAGGGCACTTCATACAGCAAGGTTCTCAAAAAAACCGGATAAGGCGGGAGAAAGAAAAGAAATTGCAGAGGGAACTACAAGAAAAGGAAAGCATTCTCAAAAATAAACCATCCAACAAAAAAATTAAACAAGAAATAGGATTGATTAGACAAGAGTTAAACTCCTTTCAACTAGAATTAATGGCAAGGAATATAAAGAAGTTGAAAGCTACATATTTATTAAGTGCAAACAAGCCAGGAAAGATGCTTTCCAAGAAATTAACAAAGAAAAGACAACACCAATGGATAACACAGATAAAGAAAAATGATATGCTAATTACTGGAGAGAAAGAAATAGCAGAAGAATTTAGGAACTTCTATAAAATACTATACCAAAAGGAGAATATCGGGTTGGATGACCTAACACAATACATAGCCAACCAGAAGTTAGAAAAGATCGATGACCGCCAGAGGGAACAACTGAATAGACCAATAACTGAAGAAGAAATAAGGGTGGCGATAAGGAATATAGCCAGTAGCAAGACACCAGGACCAGATGGGATAACGGCTATCTATTACAAATTATACAAGGAAGAAATGATGCCGGTTTTAAAAGACTTGATGAATAATGCCCTATGTCATGCATCAATCCCAGGCACATGGAAAGAAGCGTATATTACGCTGATACATAAGGAAGGGACAGACCCATCGAACGTCAAAAACTATAGGCCCATATCCCTTTTAAATACTGACTATAAATTATTTACAGCAGTTATAGCTAACAGGTTGAAGATCCTACTGAATGAAATGACCCATGAAGATCAAACGGGATTTTTGCCCAACCGTCAACTGAGAGATAACATCAGGACAGTAATAAATGTCATTGAGTACTATGAAAATCATAATCAGAAGGAGTTGGGTCTGCTTTGCCTGGACGCGGAAAAGGCGTTCGACAACGCCAATTGGGACTTCCTGTTACATTTGGTAAAAGAGAGGGATATGGGCTTTCAGTTTCAAAACGTGATTCAAGCAATATATGACAACCAAAGAGCGACTGTGTTGGTCAATGGCCAACCCGCCGGTGATATAAGTATCCAAAAAGGTACAAGACAGGGATGTCCCTTGTCTCCCTTACTTTTTATTATGATTTTGGAACCCTTATTAGAATCAATTAGAAAGGATAAAGAACTCAAAGGACTCAGGATTCAAGGAGAAGAATTTAAGTTGAAAGCCTTTGCTGACGACGTGGTGTGTTTTGTGGAAAACCCGTTGGATAATATAATGAAATGGAAGGAGAAAATAGAGGAGTTCGGCAAGGTGGCGGGCTTTAAATTAAACCAGGACAAGACTAAAGTTCTAACAAAGAATATGAATATCGAGAGAAGAGAAAGACTCCAGAAGCTAATGAAATTCGAAGTAACAAAGAAAATAAAATATTTGGGAATCTATATGACGGGAAGCAATAACCAGCTCCTGAAAAATAATTATGAGGAGACCTGGAAGACCATCAAAAGGAAATTGGAAACCTGGAAATACCTGAAATTGAGCCTGACAGGCAGGATCGCGATTATTAAAATGAATGTCCTGCCGAAAATGATGTATCTGTTTCAGACAATTCCCATACTAAGAACGAATTACTGGTTTGAAAAATGGAGGAAAGACATAGTAAAATTTGTATGGGAAGGCAAAAAGGCAAGAGTAAAGTATAAAATTTTAACAGATAAAAAAGAGAGAGGTGGGTTCTCTCTGCCAAATTTTCAATTATATTTTGAAGCAGCAGCATTGAATTGGCTTAAAGATTGGGTGTTATTAAAGAAAAAGAGACTCCTTATTCTTGAGGGGGAAGACCTGAGAAGGGGTTGGCATGCATATATATGGCATGCCAAAGACAAAATTGAAAAGAACTTCTCGCATCATTTTATACGAGCCGCTTTAATGAAAGTGTGGAAAAAATATAAAACCCGGTTCTATTCCAAAACGCCACTATGGGTCTCTCCTACGGAGGCACAACATATTAAACAAGTGGCTACAGGTAAATGGTTTCAATATAAAGATCTAATACAAAAAGAACCAGGAGGATGGGTGCTGAAATCCCTAGAAAAATTGAGAGAACAAGACGAGTCGTGGACATGGTTCCACTACACCCAGCTAAGTGAACTTTTCAAAGAGGACAAAAAAGTAGGCTTTGAGTCACAGGAAACAAGCTGGGACAAGATATTAAAAGTGGAAAAGAAACAAATCAGTTGTGTCTATGAAGAACTCCTGCAATGGGATACCGAAGAAGAGTTAATAAAAGATACAATGGTCAAATGGGCACAAGAGTTAGAACACCCAATCCCACTGAAAACCTGGGAACTACTCTGGAAAAAAAAAGTGAAATATTCAGAATTTACCAACATCTTAGAAAATTGGTATAAGATGTTCCACCACTGGCATTTAACACCAATGAGGTTGGCAAGATTTTATAAACAGCTGAAAGATAAATGTTGGAGATGTGAGGATGCCAAAGGAAGTTATATTCATTGCTGGTGGACATGTAAAAAGGCTAAGAAATATTGGAGGAAAATACATACCCATGTGGAAAAAATCCTACAACGAAAGATACTATTCAAACCAGACGCTTATCTCTTAAACATAACAGAGCTAGAAACAGATAGCCTGGAGGATAAAATTTTCTTTTTTCTATCATCAGCTGCAAGACTTGAGTTTGCAAGAAAGTGGAAAAGTAAAGATCCGCCGGGAGTTGAAGAATGGCTGTCCAAACTGAGAGAGATCATGGAATTTGATAGAATAAGGAACATAATTCAAGACAACAACCCGAGGAAAAGGATAGACTGGCAGTGTGTCCAGGAATACTTAAAGGAAATAAAAATTTAAGAAGAAATAAATAGATGGGAAGAATATAATAAATAGGGTCAGTTGAAACCCTCAAAAGAAAAATGAAGAAACCGGCATAAAAAACATCGGGAAAAAAGAACAGAGAGTATTAATATCAAGATATAATTCTCCCTGTGGAATGGACTGGAAGTTTAAGCTATGAATAGTGACTCTACTCTATTTTTCACTCTAATTCTACTAGACTACCCCGTCCCTATTCTATTCCACCTCTTAACCCAACTATTGCCTATATCCACCCACACCCAACCCCCCCTCTGCCCCGCTTCCTCCCTTCTTTTCATTTCTGTTTTTCCTCCCCCCTTTTCACAGACTTCATCATTTTATTATATGTAAAAGCTGTAAAAAATAATATATATATATATATATATATATATAAACTAGGGGTGTAAATCGGAAGATCTTCCTCTAGTTTGATAGTTGTTAAAAGGGCACAATGGGTGCTAAATCTTTCAAGGGTTTTCCAGTTTTGGTCATTTTGAGGTGGTTGCTCTGTAGTCAGAAGAAAAGAAAATCCTCTCTGGATTGAAGTGAGAAGTGCTTCGAGCTCAATTAGAGCAAGCCAAATTGGACTACAAAAGGAGGGGCTGGAAATCAAGGTTGTGTGTGGTTTTCTACTAAACATCTCCCCTTACAGAGGCCCTGTCGGATATTGGATGCCCACTTTGTTGGATCTTATCATGTTACAGCTTAAGTAAACCCTGTGACTTTCAAACTATAGCTTACTCGCTCAATGAAAATTCACCCTGTATTTCACCTTTTACTGTTGCTCCGATTTGTCCAGATGCTGGGCATGGGCCGCCACCTCCGGCCATCTTGCAGGATGGCAAGGAGGAATTTGAAGTTGAGTACATTTTGGACTTTCTTCACCATCACTGCTACTTACAGTACCTAGTGGACTGGACTAGTGGAGTTCCGTTCCCACCAGCACTATGAACAGGTTCCTTCAATTTTAGCCCTAAGTCTAGAAAAGATCCCACATTACCTTAATTGACATTAAAGCCATCACTGCTCTAGGTAAGAATGGATGTTCAAGTTGTCTTTTCCAAAACACTTGTCAAGAATCACTCTTTGATACAACTTTGAAAGATTAATTGATTCTCTCTTCTCTGGCTTCATTTCCCTCCTTTAGGCTTGTTATCCCATTTTGTCCAGTATATTCTTTGTCTGCCTGAACTGGTCCTACTCACTGGGGACAAGCTTGGAATTAGTATTCAGAGCTTTCTGAATATTGACACCTCACTATGAAATCTACACTTACCAAAAAAAATTCTCACTTTTCATCTTTAACCAATCACAAGTGCAACAATGGTATACTTCCCAATACTCATGCATTTATAACAAATGCATTGTACTGTTTTAATATTTATCTCAGAAGTTATATTTCTCTATGAAGTTATATTTAATGTGACACACATGAAACTTGGTAAGAGAAGGTTACTTATAGATTTCCTCTAATACTGTGTATATGTAACTTGCTCAAGGTTATTCAGTGGCCTTCAATGACTGGATGGGATTTTTGAACTCAGATTACCCATTCTCCTGGTCCAACTCTAAATTCACTATACCATACACACTAAACTATACTTGATATCTTACTTTCCAAAAGTAATCCTAGTACTAAATGCACAGCCTGGCTCATGGCATTCACTATAAATCTGGAATATCTAAAAACCATTTAAAAAGTGGCTTCAATGTTTGAATGGAAATTTTTCCCTTTTATCTTTATTACTGCTACAAAAAAATTAAATTGAAGTGTTTCTTCCACATCGAATCCTGTTTAATCTACAGTGTGACTGATTTCAATGGATCTAACACACCACACTATAAACAAAGCCTGTGTGTGTGATAAGATAGTAGATATATGGCCGGCACATGCAGTAAAAACTAGAAATGGGAGAATTTGATACAATCCACTATTTTAAACAAGATAACCAAATTCACACCACTGGGAGTTATATGCAGATTCTAACACTTTATTATTTCCAGCTTCATATTTCTCTGAATGTTGTGGTGCAGTTTAACTAAAAAATTAAATACTGAAAGTAAATGTTGCACATATCTTTATGTATAAAATCTCAGCCTGTGTAGGTTTGTGCTCACAAAACTTGAAAAGTAGTTGGTCGATTGACTTGATATTTCGACACAACATTGCATTCCAATATACACATGTTTAATAGTAAAATAAAATTTGCATACAATGGTGCATTTGTAAACACACATGCATTTAAAGTAAAACTAGCAGTCCTGGAGTAGACAAAGTGGAATCTGTGATGCCCAAAGCAACCACTCACAGCCAAGCTTTCATTTTACATCAGCAGTAAATAAAATAACAACATATCACAGAACAGTTTTCATTTTACCTCAGCAGCAGAAGAAATAGCAACCAATCACAGCAGATTTTTCCTTTTACCTCAGCAGTATAAGAAAAACCAACCATTCACACAGCAGCTGACATTTCACCTCAGCAGAATAAAAAATGAAAGCTGAGCTATGATTGGTTGCTATTGGCATACCACTCATACTGACTGACATGGCGTTTGAGTACTAACAACTTCAATTTCCAATATGCATTGCGTTTGCTATGACTATCAATAAAGCACAGGGGGAATCTAAGAAAGTGTACGGTTTGAATTTAGAAAACAAGTGCTTCTCTCAGAGGCACTTATACGCCGCATGCTTCAGAATCAGTAAACCATCAGATCTTTATGTTTTTGCAGAAAATGGACAAGCATAAATTTAGTCAATCCACTAGCTTTACAATAAAAAATCTGCTAAAATCCTCTTTTACTTTCCTTTCATTCCATATAGACACAGCAACTCAAGGCAGGGTATTGAATTGAATGATGTTTTCTTAGAGAATCTATGTTCAGACTAATACTTTCATTTACTATCTTATTCATTTCATATCAGACTGGGCCATAGAGAAGCATGGTAGGGTTTAGCTAGTGTTTAATTAAAATGTATATACATTAGGGAACTTAATAAAAACACTTTGTGCAATTTTCTTTCTACATGAAAGTCTTCAAAATCTGTTCAAATGTAAGATTATTCTGTACAAAAATGTACATTTTTTGCACATAAAAGTTTTGTTTTCTTGCACAGCGAACAACATATTTCAGACTTATTCTGGACAATATTTTATTGGTTTATTGTGTGTGTAGGAAAATACTTTGTTGGAATAACAAACACTGTCTGCACACACACATATAATGCATGCATTCAAATTGTATGAAGAATCAACATCAAATTGTGAAAAGAAAATTTTCCATATAGGAATGTCCTCTTCTAGGTTTTCCAACAGCTGGGAAACCTATTGATGACTATACTCTAAACATTTTAACTATCCTTTTCATCCCTAATAAATCACCACCCTATTTTTTTAAAAATCTTACAGGAGTGAATGCTTTTAAAAAAACAGAATATGTTGGTAATCATTTAGATGATACAGGTCAGTCAAACATCTCTAAGCATACAGTTCTGTAAATTGGTATAATGAATCAAAAGTCCTTAAAATCTTGCCGTAGCCTAACAGCAAAACATTCACAGCAAGGCCTCATGAGGTGATATTTAAGCATGGGGAGGAACATATAGGGAGAAGAAATCATTTGAATATAATTAGAGTCTAAGTTGTAGAAGACTGGTAAAGGTCAAAAGCAGCTCATTGAACTGTGTCTGTAACCAGTGGGGGTCAGATGAAGAATAGAGAATGCTTAATGCAGCCTTTTGGACATTGTCAAAGACATTCACCCACTGTCAGATTTTTTTTGGGGGGGGGGATCCTGAGCTGTAGGGATGACTCTAAATGTAAGCAGAAAGCAGATCCTAATTATAATAGTAAGCATAAGTTATCAAACAGCAGTAGGGGTTGTTCAGAACATTCTCTTAAAATATAAAACACTAAATCTAAGAAATGAGAATATATTTACCTAGTTTAGTGATGAAAAGAATATTTTAAAAGTTGGAACTCTCATAGTTCTCTTCAAATTTTATTGTTTTTATACAAAACAACAATTTCTGTATAGAACAAAGCCTCACATGTTCACAATCATATTTAGCATAGACTTTTCTGTGTTTGTTTGTGCAAAAAGGATTGTTCATGTGCTAAAATGCTATTTTCTGTACAAATCAACTACATGAGAATTGTCTGAGAGTTACAGTACTTTCTGTGCAGGAAACACCTTTTCCTATGTGGAAATATTCTTCTCTGCACAGGAAATGATGTTCCACTTATGTAAAACAAATACTGTTTCTCTGCAGAACAAACACACAGAATTTTTGCACATTCCTGATAAACTTCAAAAAATGTGATTTTCAAAGGCTTTCTCGCTGTAAGAATATTAATTGCTTACTTCAAGAAAAAAATACAGAAGAATTACTCTATCCTGGTTTGAAATTTTCTTAATTGAGCATTGGTAGCAAAAAATCTTTTTAAAAGAACTGTGCAAGTACTTCTTTCAATATGACCGCTGTAATCCAACCAAATTCAGTTATGCATTGAACAGAAAAAAATAATTTTAAACTTTTGTTTTTAACCAATAATTTCTTTAAGCTTGTATAACTTGTAATAGAGATATCATTTGTCATTAAATTTCCTCTCAATTGAGGTAATGTGGAATTTTAGCCATTTTCTTCCCACTGTGATAAAGACTAGTAGTTTTTAAAAGTCTATTTGCAATTTTGGTCTAATCCCATGCAAAATTTGCACCCAGTTGTTTTGAACATAAAAAATTCCCCAACATTGTCTGGATGGCTCAGAAAAAACATTGCCATGTGGAAATATGTGCAAATGTTGTGCAAAATAAGTCTCAAACTGCAATAATTCTCATTAGTCCATGGTGCTTCTGATTAGAGTGTCTTGATAGTAAAATATGTAATTTAAAATATTTTAAAATAATCTTCCATCCCTAATATGTTGTCCAACCACAGAGATGTCCCCATACTGAACTGTGAAATATTGTTTAACATTAGCAACAGACTAGATGGTCCTTCCTTTTTGTTTACTTGTTGTTCTTAACCTTTTTACAATCAGTTTGTGAAGGCTTCCCTCAACTTCCTGCAAATATCCATTATAATAATTTAGCTATTAACGGTCACCAAATATTTTGAGAAGATGCGATGATGTTGGACCAACATGATAATAGAAAAATCTATGAGTATCTACCTAAAAGTAGGGTATACATTAAATTAATAAATAAAAGTATGTCACTTCCCAATAGAATGATAGAGTGTATTAATTTTTGGTGAAAATATGGATTAAAAAGACCACTGCCTTCGTAATATGAATACACACATTGAATTATTTTTATGCTGTATCTGATTCCTGGGGGAGAGGGTCAACCAATATGGCATGTTCTTTATGGCATTCCAACCAAATTTATACACTACAATTTAGTTTTTATGTGGTAAAGTGTTTTAGTAGTATACAGAATGAGACTGACAAAAGTCCAGCTTTTAGCTAGATAGCAAGATCCTACCTCAGAATAGCTTAGTCTGTTGCCACAACTGCAAATGGTATAGGTTGCACAATGCTCCCTCTGCTCATAGAGATAAGGATGAGGAAATTGTTGTATTTCCATCAAAGAACTCAAAGGAAAAGATAAAACCTTTGAAAAGAGTGTATCGCTAAAAAGTACAAAATGTTTTATATCTAACAGAAAAGCACATGAATGGAATAACTTTCCTTTCACATTCTGGGCAATCTGTGTAGCTTAGATGTCATTAAGGTATTAGATTCCATCAATATGGTTGCACACTGAAACAAAAGTAATGATCAAACACCATTGGAAGTAAGGTAACCATTCTGTCTACTATAAAACAGATAGTGGGCATGAACTCATATTGATTCCAACTATTGAAATAATAGATCACATTTTCTTATGCAGAGCTTCATTTAGGTTGATAATGAAAATAATACTCAAAAATATACAAATACATGAAAATGTGGTCACCCTGAAGAAGAACAGTGGAGAAACATGACAGCTTGAGATTTATTTGCCATAAAACATGCCTATGGGATTTTTGTATAGAATACACTTCACCCTCCAACTTGTTGGATGGTGGAGCAATTTTGTCTCCTCCCCTCGGATAAGAGATTGGTTAATTTTGCAGAATTTGCTGGAAAGGAGGAGGGGCTGGCATAGTGTGGTGCCAGCCCCTTCTCCCTCATTCTGCATCAGGACATCGTCAAGGAAGGCAGCTCGCATGAAGAGGCCCCTTTTCAGGCGAAAGAAGGTCGGTTTGAGGCCTGCCGGGAGCAAGGAAGTGACTGGTGGGGCTCAGCCCCCTGATGGCGCTCCCTCACTCCCTTAAGGCATTAGCTGCCTTATAGGGCCTTGGAGATACAATTTCAGGCCCTTTGCGATCCCTTCCCCAGGGGGCTTCAGGTTTTGGGAAGGGATAACTAGGCTTCGGGAGGTTCTGTGGCTGCTGGGATTTGTAGTTCCATTTTCCCCAGCTATAACTCACCTTAAGTCCCCAGAAGGCACAGTGCCCCGTTTTGGGCAGGCCTGGGGGGCTCGGGAGCCGCCTCCTTGCCTGGCTGTGGCTGGGTGCGCTGCTTTTGGCCAGCACCTCCAGGAAGGAGCGCTTCCCTGGCTGGGTGCCAGAGCTTCCCTGACCTGCATGGTTGCAGGTGGACAAGCCTCTTTGGGCAAGGCCCTTGCTTCGGCCTTTGGGGTCGCACGCGCGCGGGCCTGCCTGGGCTGGGTGCCAATGCTGGGCGGGCAGGGTGCGCCGCGGCCTAGCTGAGCTGATGTTAGCTCGGTGGGCCCCTGGTGGCAGATGCGCTCCGTGGCGCAGCTCATTTGTGGCGCGCATGCGCCTTAGCGGGCGCCCTACTGTTTGTGCCGTGTGGCACAGCTTTTATTTTGGTGCGCATGCGCCTTGGTTCAGTAACGACCGCCATTTGGAAGCATGGCGGCTCCCTATGGGGGCTGCCATGTTGCCGTACGGTTCCGGCATGGGAGGCAGCCATTTTGCCGTACGGCAGATGTTGCGTGTGGGGGCCGCCATTTTGGCCACATGGCGGCCTGCCCTGGGGGCCGCCATTTTGAATGGTGGCCATTTTATTTTTGGCCAAATTAAATAAATAAATGGGAAATGAACACAAAAATAATAATAAAATAAAATTTAAAAAATAAATAAATAAATATAATAATAAAAAATAAAATTATACGGAATGAAATAAAAATAAATGATTAATAATACTACTGATATATATATATATATATATATATATAATGAAATATATATAATAAAATGAATGGAAATGATGAATGGATAGTATTTGTTTATTTATATAAATAATTGGAATGATACGAACAAAGCGTTATTATATCAATAAAACAAACTAAGGGAATTATAAAAATAATAATAATAAAAATGTTTGAGTGAGCTCTTGACACGTGGGTTCAGCTTACTACTGACCTAAGTAAATAAATTATATATATAGATACATAATATATCTATATATATGGAGAGAGAGAAAGGGAGAAGGAAATTTTGTGGGAGCCTCCGACATGTGGGTTCAGCTTGCTACTGACCTATTATATATATAATAATAATAATAATAATAATAAAAAATTTTTAAAAAATAGCAAAGAAATAAAAGGAGATGTATGAGATGGCACAGGACGCAATGACATGGTTATCCTATGATATGAGTGTGTCCCTCCTTCAGGTTCAGCGGGCTTTGACCACTTCAATAAGCATATCAAGTGTACTAACTACATATATGTTTATATTTGATATATATATGTATAGAAGAGAATGTGCAATAAAGCTATTAAAAATGAAATCAGAAAATAATAAATATTTACAAAAATGAGGATAATAAATAAATAAATAAATGAAAATGGTAATATAAGTAATGAAGAGAGCATTGGATGGGATATATATGCTTATGTCTGGTAATTGAGTGTCCTATGTGCTTGAGTTGATAGACATTTATTGATAGGGATAATTGGTTTTTAATTATCATTACATGTGTTTATGGCAATAAATGGCTGTATTTGCATATCTGCCCTGATGGCTATGTCTAATCAACAGGGTGACGGCATTACTGGAAAGGTTGGTCTCGGCCGGATCGCTTTTATCTGAGCGAGCTCCCAACTTTTAGGTTCACCTTGCTGCTGACCTATATATATATACACAGTATATATATGAAAACAAAGCGTATCCAGCCTGCTCTAACACCAGGTGGTGAGGTAGGCCTGTTTGGCCCCTGCTTGTGAAAGTTTGGTCCGGATCCGGCATTGCTGGGGGCGCAAGGCCCGAATGCCCGTAGGCCACGCCTTTTCCCTCTGGGTCACATCAACATGTTGGATGTGTTTGGGCTATCGGAGTCCGTTCTGTAGGTGCCATTGCAGTGGCAACCAGTCCCCTCTGTCCTGGGCTGTGGAGTGTTTGAGTTCTGAGGCTGGCAATCAGCGCCCCCTTTTAGGTGAATAATCCCACTGTGGCGGCCAGTCGAAACGCTGACACGTATGCCTATCTCCGCACCGCCCATTCGCCCGCAGGCACGGAGTTTTGTTATTTGCATGGATTTAGCTATAGGGGCAATGTGTTTATATTTGCCCTTATTATATGTGTTATTGAAAGGTATGGATATTTACATATTTGCCGGAGGGCTATGCGTAGTCAACCTGGCTGTGCCATTACTTAAAGGGTTGTAACTGCTGGGCGCGTCTTTGTTGAAAAGAGCCCCCGACTTGCATGTTCAGCTTGCCATTGACCTATTAATGCAATAATGTTAATGAGGAACTTAAACTTCCCTTATATCGGGGAGTTAGACAAAAAGAAATGGATGAACCGACTAATGAACAAAATGTTATGTGTTGGCCAAGAAGTCATGCGGTCAAAGCAAGCCTGGGGCAGAGTGAGCTTCTCACTGTTGATAGTCTAGCTTGCTGTTGTCCTATGCAACCTTAATTGATAGTTTCAACTGCTAGTTGGTATCCAATCACATTAAATCACTACTAACCAAGAAGTCATGCGTTCAAAGCAAGCCTGGGGGCAGAGTGAGCTCCCGACTGTTAATAGTCTAGCTCGCTGTTCACCTAAGCAACATTAAAGGTATTTGCATTTGCTAGCTGGTAGCCAACTGCATTAAATCACTAGGGAGCAGGAAGTATGTGTCCTAAGCAAGCCTGGGGGCAGAGCGAGCTCCTGACTGCTTATAGGCTAGCTTGCTGTTGACCTATGCAACCTTAATTGTTAGTTCCAACTGCTAGTGGGTATCCAATCGCATTAAATCACTACTATACAAGAAGTCATGCGTTCAAACCAAGCCTGGGGGCAGAGCGAGCTTCCTACTGTTAATAGTCTAGCTCGCCTTTCACTTAAACAACATTACAGTATTTGCATTTGTTAGTTGGTGGCCAGCTGCATTAAATCAGTGCTGACCAAGGAGTCATGCGTTTGAAGCCAGCACGGGGGGCAGAGGCAACCCCTGAATACAGTTCCTCATGTTGGTAAATCCCAACTATAAAATTATTGATTACTCATAACAGTAATTTTACTACTGTTAAGAATTATAAAGTAAACACTGATATGTAGGATGTATATTCATGCACTGGACCAAATTTGCACAGGTCCCTATATGCCCAAACGTGAACACGAGTGGGGTTTGTGCACAGTGGACATTGACATTGGGAGTTGTGGGTGCTGGGATTTGTAGTTCGCCTGCGCTCAGAGCATTTTGAGTTCACTAATGATGGAGTTGGGCTGAACTTCCCACACGGTGCCCCCCGAAGGGACGCATGGACATGAGCCACCCTCCATCCTCGCACGCTCTTCCTTATGCATTGCATCCCAACTCCCTGGGTTACTCCTTTTTTATTAAGAGGGGACCCTATTCACTGTGATATATTTCACCCCAGTAGTTAACCAATTTTTCTCATTTTAGACATATTGCAAGGGTGTGGAAAATGGGTCTTGGGCTATTGGCCAACTCTTCAGCTTGGAAGGGGATCCTATTAAGGGTTCCTCTGATTACAGTTCAAGGCTCTCGGTCTCATTAAATGCCTCAAATTTAAGCCACGTCACACACACACCCCTTAGCAAGCAAGTCCCATCAAGCAATGTTAAATTTAGTAATACTGATGGGTCAAAACAGGGGGTTAGCAATGTAACGGACTGGAATTGGCTGTCAAGAATGCCTTAAGGGTGGCCTCTTAGGCCTCAGGGGCTTGAGGCTGCGGGAGTATACGTTACTTGATGCTTCAGTTCCCTCGCTCTCCATGTTCTGTGGGTGTTACACCTCAGATGACTTACTCCAGTCTCGATTGTGGGCTTTAGCAGTGGCATAGTCCCAGCCGTTAGGCTGGCCCAATCCAGCCCACCTGTGGATGGTTGCGAGACGAAACTTTAAGGGTAGTGCATTGGTTCTGGCCCCAAACTTCATGTGATCTTGTACGGGGCGGTCAGTGAGTGTGAGGAATTTGGAATGGGCATACGCCATGCCGCAGGCTACCCCCGTGTCATTATGAGCACAACACAGCTTTGGGTGTTGTCCAAAGGCGGGGAATGGCCCCGCAAGCGACCAAGGTGCAATTAGCTGTGCTAGCTTATTGCTTCTGGGCTCAGGGCATTTCAGATTCAAATAATAACAGTTGGCAGCATAAAAAGTTAGCCTGGTGGTCGCGCAGTCAGGGCCAGGCTCAGGATAACATTGAACCGAGCACCCTGCAATTTTGAAAGGACGGAAGCTCGTGTAGCACGAGGTTTATGCGGACACACAGGACCAAATTTGTTTCATGCGGACGCTTGGACAGCTCTTTTGCAGCTTATTGGGGCAGCATGATAGTCCTAGTATCTAAAATTGACAAGTTATGCGGGCCCTGGTTGAATTTGGCCTAACAATAATGCATAATGGCATAGAGTGGCTGGTCAAGTCATCCAAATCTTCTTTGGGGTCTAGAGGCAACGTCATTAAGCTGGCGGAGTGTAGTGACCCCGTTTTATGGCCAGTTGAGGCTTTGGTGCTATTCAAACGGATTAGCAAGCATGGGCCTGGTTATTGTTTGGCCAGCAGGATGGCATACCGCTAACAACATACCAGTTGTGGGCGGGCACCAGTAAGGTGCTAAAGATGATGAGTTTGGGCCATTACAGGTTTTGCAACCCATTCTTGCTGCAGTGGAGAAGCCTCGGTGGCCAATGCTATGGGACAAGACTCGGAGGGGGTGAAACCCCTAGCAGATGGAAATCAAATGCTTCCAGGAAATGCGTGGTACTCCATTGTAATAAGTTGATGGGGCGATCTCGTTGAGATCCGTTTGCTGAACCATGGATGGAGTATCCTCGTCTGCGGGCACAGTTATTTTCACTGGGCTGCTAGGCAGACCATGAGGACTCATTATGGTCAGCATTTTGGGGCAGTACAGGTTTGCAACCCCCTTTGCTGCATTGGAGAAGCTTCGGTGGCCAATGCTATGCGTATTGTGACTCGGAGAGAGAAAAGAAAAAGAAAAAAGAAAAAAAAAAAAACCAAACCCTGGGCAGATGAAATCAAATGCCTTCAGGAATATGTGCGTACTCCGTTGTCATGAATTGGTTGTGGTGATCTCTTTGCAGATCCACTTTGCTGAACCATAGATGGAGTATCCTCGTCTGCGGGCACAGTTACAGCACTGGGCTGCAAGGCAGGCCATGAGGACTCATTAAGGTCAGCATTTGGGCCTCGCATCCGTCACTACTGTGGAGTGGCAAGGGACCAGAGGTATGCGTGGAGATGGTTTCCTCCCACTTCTGTTTCAGTCTAGGAGGGCTCCTCCAGACGGTTTGGTGATACGCCTCACAGGCTATGATCTTGGCCTTTTGAAGGGCGGAGCCCTGGCCTTGCAAGTTTGGAATGACATCTGTAAGATTTGGCATGCATGGCCACGGGTACGCACCACATGATAGGCAGTCATTCCTCACCTCCGGTGGTTAGGAATGTTCAAAAATAATGACATTAAATAGATGGAGACGGCCAGGTGATGGGTGAACCGGGCCATGCGCAAACCACTTGCAAGGGGTAGGGGCACCTACATATTCCATGGGGAGATCTTGTACGACAGGCCTCACCTTTACAGATCAGATGGAATCCATCTGTCTGATGTGGGCAATTCATTTTTTCTTAATGATTTAATGGTAGGTGTTCAGTTAATATTAGATGGCTTGGTGGGGGATGGGAGCTAAATAGGACATTTGCTCCCAATCCGTGGCGTAAATAGTTGAGTTATTCAAAGGTTTGTATACACTTAAGGCACCCCTTAAGGGTGTGGGGCATTATGCAAACACTCACCTAGACGGTTAATTTTAGGGGTGAGGTGATGGTGAATGTCCCAGGAGCGGGGAGAGTCTAGTCTCAAAAGTTGAGAGAGATTTCTCCTGATGTTTCCCTTATGGGTTGCCCGGGTTGAAATCTACAGGGGACCCAGGTAGTACGCCTGAATAGCTGAGGGGTAGACTTTAGGGGACGCTACCTCAGCTTACACACACCAAGTTGAACTGACACCAAAAAGTTAGTTGAGTTACAAGTTTAATAGGTAACTATTTAATAAAAGTTGCCCAAATTTGAAACCATATATATTTGTGTCTGTCTCGTTATTTCGGGGGGTTGGAAGACAAAAAATAAATAAATAAAAGAAAGTCTAGCTGTGATGTAGGTACAGCAATGGAGCTCTCTTATGTCAACTAATACTACCCTCCACCTCCAGATCCTATTCTTATGCCAGGCAGTTCCCACCAAAGAATTTTTGAGATCTGGGCTATGGAAAATAAAAACTGGACCATTCAGCCATGAATTACTATAAATTAGAATTCCAAAATTTATGAGATCACAAATCCAGTTTACAAATTTTCAACTATTGAACAGGATTGCAGCCATTGTTTCCTCACAGCAAGGAAGAAAATGATAAAACATTCATTTTTGCTTGTGGAAATAACATGTGTGACAATTTTCTTCCTTCTTTATGAGTGGGGTGCAGTTGAGAGAAAGAGAGACTATCATTCAAAAATCAATGAAGTGATTTCTGAAAGTCTTGAGATAATTGTTATGAGGTTAATTCCCCTTGAAATTCTAGGCTGTCTAAAGTTGAATCTACATCAGATGTATGATGGCATAAAATGTTACAAAAAACCAAACAAACCACAAACCCTTTTCTTATCTCTAAATAGACTATCTTGCTGAGTTCACCAGGAAAAATAAAGTTCATCTAATTAAACTGAATCCAACTCTAAATCATCAAATAAAATCCATGTGTTTGCAACCCAGTTGAACTAAAAAGACAGACACGCTGGATAAACTAAGGGCCAAGTTATTGATTATTCAGTGCTAATCTGAACCAGGCCTGCTTAGTGCCACAAAACCTCCTCTTTGGCAGGTTAGGGGGTGAGAGAAATTCTCACCTCAGCAAGCTAATCAATCTATTTTCTTTCCCAAAACACATGCTCATCTGTTGCACCAATTAAGATTTCACTTTTTGCACTAACCTGCCACCAATGAACCTTCTACTTGCCCAATAAGTTGCAAAAAGACAAATAAATGACCCTATGGGAAATTAAGGCTAAAGTCTCATTAGAAAAAAAAATTAAAATGTGGACTTTTGTGCTCATTGGAAAAGAGGAAATTATTTTTTTCAATCCAAGAAAATGTGCCCTTGATTTTACAAGAGTTTGACCAGTGCTCTTGGTAACTTGCAGCTCTTGCAAGTCTTTTTTTTCATACAGTAGCCCATAAGTCAAGGCCAACTTGAAAAGAAATCACAACATCTAAACATATCCATCATATGTTGACTATAGCTGTGCATGCTGATGTGGCTAACACACGATACGTGTTTATGTGTATGTCTATGTCGTAACATGATTGAACTTTGATTTCACCTCAAACACAATGGCTGATATCCATTCCAGACAAAGGTAATCATGTTTTAATAATTCAAATCACTCATGATTAACAAAAACATGCAATTTTACTGTGGTTACAAACTACTGCATGTGTGTGAATTAGTCATTCCAGACTGACATCTTTCCTCACAGTACAAACTATGTATTTATTTACTATATATCCTGTCTTTCTCTGAACATGAGATTCAAGTTCCATATAGTTCTGAAGGGTTTCTGGAACATCAAGAGCAGCATCTGGATCTGAAATGATTGGAGAAACAGAAAGTATCAACATATGGCAGACTTGCTGCTTAAACTCCTTAGTATCATACAACTCAAAGGAAACCCCAAAGGTCCTCTGCTTCAACCCACTAAAGCATCTTTGAAAGTTTCCCATCTAATCTGTTTAAAAACCTACAGCAAAAACAAAACAAAACAAAAAAAGTTCACTATTTTCTAAGAAAGTCTGTTTCACTGTTGAACAGGAAGTTCATCCTAATATTGAGGCTGCATCTACACTACCATTTATTTCAGTGTGGGAAATGTATTTGACTGGTGTGTCTAAACAATGCATGCAAGCTAGTGTGATTTAACTTGGTCCTGGATTAATTTATCCAGGAAGGTCTGGATATTTCTGATGTTTGGGCAGTGGAGATTGCCATTTCGGTCCCCATACAAGATCATATCTCCACAGTCATCTCTCACTCCCTCGTCAGGCAGACCAGGAAAGTGTATGGCAGTGGATTTCTGACCCGCTGCACCCCCATCCCCCCCCCAAAAGGACCTAAAGAAATTCATCCCTTACTATCTATGCAGAGGTTCTTGGTTAAACATTATTCTGGCAATGATGGAGCTTTGGAGGAGAAGAGAGGGGTTAATACTCCTAGACTCTGTTGCTGACATAATTATGCTGAACCAGGAATTGCAGATCCTGCAGCAATGGTAAAGAATGAATTTCTGTCATTTTGGGATGAAATTGGGGTGCAGGGAGAGTGGGAATCCCAGCTGATGCCCACCCCTGCTGAACCTACTTTAGCACAGCTGGGTTGTCTGGCCAGTCTTCCTCCAGACAGCCGAGCTGTGGTCTCCATGCAGCTTGGAATCAGCATTTCCTTTACTAGTTCTATTCACATTTTTGCTTGTGTAGAAGGGTCCCCAGAATCTTCTTTCTTCCTTTGTGAGTCCCTAGGATCACCATCCCCATCTTCCAACCAATTGAGACAATTTTGATATTAATTTATAAATAATCAAAGCTCATGCCCTATGCATATTTAATTGACAGTAAAAATACTTTCAAGATTGACTTCTTGAATAAACATATATGCAATGGCTTAATGTGTGAAATTAATGTGTTTTTTTATTTTAAAAAACAGTATTAGGTTTTTAGGCACACATATTTACTGTAAGAGAATTTTCTAAAAATCACACCTAAGTTTCATTTTGAAGCTTTCCAAAAGATTAATGTACATTTTTTTTAAAAAAAAATCTTGAACATTTATTGATTCCAGTGTAGTAGTAGTAATAATAATAACAACAACTCAGGAAAATGCCTCTGCCTAACACAGATGACAAATGATGTGCCCTCTAAGAAATGTTAATCATAAAATATCCTCCCACAACTGAATTGGAAATTCATGCAAATCAGATGAGAACTTTGGAAAAGCTGATTAGATTCTGATCCATTGCGTATGAATGTATGTTTAAATACCATGTAATTTTCTACTCTCATCCCCAAAAGTAGGCTTTCTTGTATTTTCCCCCTCCTTCCTTCTTATTTATGAAGTGAAGGAAGCATTAAAAATCTGTACTTTTTATTCAAGACACCCACAGCATCTGGCTGACTTAGAATTTTTCTGATGTTTACCAACTAGATTCAGTTGTCAAAAAGATTTTGGTATTTGAATTCTTTCTCCTTTATACACACATATACCTTACATATTATTATTAATGGGGGCCTGATTCTTCCCTAAGTGCCCCATCTCAAAGTATTTACATATTAGTCAAGTACCCTTGTGGATCTAAAATCAGATCATGAAATGGAGAAAGGAGAAAAAGCAACTCTGCCAATTGCCTAAGGGAAAGGTAAAAGCTGTAATTTGTGGTTCTGTTGGGGTCACTGAAAGAGGGCTAATATGGTGTGCTGTATCCATATTGAATCCTTGCTGCAATCACAGACCTACTACAGAAACACAGCATGAGTCAACTTTTCAGCATGTGTAGAGGTGAAAAGGCAAAAAGGAAAAGGAAAATACAAAAAAAGACAAGAGGCAGAAAGATAAACATTTAAACTAAAATAATTAACTGGAGAGATCTATGGGAACGCATAAAGATTTCAACATGCCTCCTGATGGATCAGAACCCAGCACGGGGCAGATGGACTCATACAAAGTAACTCCTTGCCTGTTACAAAGAATAGCACTCATGGAGGCAAAGGAATAGCTGCACACTGGGAGCTTAGAAAAGGTCAAACTTTGAAGGCTGCAAGCTAAGCTAAGTACCATGACAAGAATACACCATGGGGGAATATATGCTGAGTTTTATTCCTGGTAAAATATTTAGCAAAAATGAAAGTGCAAAGCAGATCAATATTTTTTTAAAAAAACTATTTCTTAAAATATTCAGAGGGATAACTGGACAGTTCTCTTAATGTAGTATTGACCCATACCTTTGGAAACCAACCATCTGCCGGTTCACTTTCTCTTGAACTGTTTCCGTGCACACAGAATAAGTTAGTATAATCTAGCATAGAGGGGGACCACAATTTTCCCTGTTCAGGTTGACATTTTCTTGGATGAAATCAGCACAGGTGTGAAGAGAGATGTATTCTATCTGTATCCCCCAAACCCAAAACCCAGAGTGAGTGTGACAGAATGGATGTGGATATAACTATATATTTATTCAGCATGAGAAGGAAGAAACAGGAGAAGAGGAAAAGAGGGCATGATACTTGTCACTCTCCTCCTCCAAGTTTGAAAGTCTTTTGTTTTTCTATTTTGTAGCTGGGATAAAAGGACATGGTAGTGTCTCATAAGCTACAAGAAACTCCTTTCGGGTTGTAAATATCACACGTTAGAAGAATGTGCAGGGTGCCAATGAGAGGAGAAAGGAAGGGGAAATCTGAGTCCTTCAGGTGCTTTTGCAAATGTTGGAAAATGCACCCAAGGATGGCCAGGGGCTCTTTGGAGATCTCTAGCATAATTATAAAAATACCAGGGTGGCAAAGATAAGTGACATCCCCACCTCTGAGCCATGGAGTTTGTGGAAAGTATGATGGCCATTTGAAACAGTGGGATTGGTCCTAATTCATCACTGGACCAGCTTTTCACACTACCACAAAGTGTGGGGTTGCTGCAATCCTTCAGGAAGGCTCCAGAACACTCCATGAATTGGCCTAAATGTGGGGGAAACTGCATCAAGCAGCCTTGCCCATATTTTGGATGAAAGGGACTTATTCATCACATGGAAGATAGAGAGCCAGTCCTTGCACTCTCCATGTTAATGTACATGTGTTGATGTGTCCTAGGACTTTTAGGATTTGAATTCAAACAACATCTGGAATAGGGTTTCCATATGTCCCTTATTCTAAGGGACGTCC
Organism: Anolis apletophallus; assembly: GCA_030556195.1. Taxonomy (NCBI): domain Eukaryota; kingdom Metazoa; phylum Chordata; class Lepidosauria; order Squamata; family Anolidae; genus Anolis; species Anolis apletophallus. The sequence goes on from JARBWK010000007.1 coordinate 33,308,153, forward strand.
CTTATTTTGGCCCTAAAATTTGTGTCCCTTATTTTCAGGCCCTGTCCCTTATTTTTGACTAGCAGGACAGGACTGGGTGGGGTTGACCAGAGGAAGGTGCGTGCTGTGGTGTCCACAGCAATGCCTGCCCGGGGATTCCACCTGGCAGGGTAGCCTGCGTCCCCGTTGGAAGGAAGAGGTGATACAGGACTTTTTCAAAGTACAGTAGACTAATCAACCGTTACCCAAGGGGAATGTTGAATCATGTTGGATAACGATAGTTTCTCGTTGCTTGAGAGTTACTCTTAAAGTAGGCCTAGCTGTGCATCCCAATACTATACAATGCTGTGTATCCCATACTATACTATACCATTAACTATTGACATAATAATCATGAAGATGTACTGTCTTATAAAATTTATTTTATTTTAATGTTTGGACAGTGCACTTTTAAAGTCAGCAAAGTCAAGTACTAAATACAGATGGAGAAAATTAGGTAGTTCTAATAATGTTTTTTCTGCATGACAAAGCATGCAGAAACATACCATGTACTGTTAAGAGGGTGTAAGTCAATTTCTTTTGTGAGTTTCAATCATTAGCTTATTCTGTTAATAAAACTATTTCTACCTAATGTTTGAGTTTCAAGTTTTTAATGAAAAATCCCGTAAATGTCCCTTATTTCTTATATCAAAAAATGGCAACCCTAATCTGGAAGACTGAGTGATTCCCACCAAAATGAAAGCATTTTGTTTGCCTGCAAATGTAACACAGTTTAGAATTCCTGATGTCCCTCATTAGAAAATATATGTATATTAAGCTTCTCAGCATGGATGGATATATTTTAATGAATTTGACAATCGAACAGTGTATACGCAGAAAGAATTCAACTAATATGAACTACTCGGGTTATCTAAAATTAAATGTATAAAGTAATAAAGTTTAGTACAAATGTTAAAATTCAATTAACTTGCCCTAAATGGAAACTCTCCTTCTCCAGTAACTTGGGAGATACAAGTCAGAACCTTGTATCTCCCATTCTCAATTAGAACCGAAATGAAATTGGTATTTTAAAGTCTGTCTTATTTCAGGCACATTCAGAAGTGACGAAGAAGTCTGTGGTTAAGACTCTTGTTTTATTATTTCTTAAGCAACAATAATAGTAACAGAAGCAGTTTTAGAGTTTCAGTTTTGACTGAAGCACTAATGCTCTGGGTCAAAGTGTTCATACTTTCATCTACACCAACAGTTATTAACCCCTCTTTTTTACCACAGACCCCCCCCCCCCTAAATATAATTTGTTGTCACAAACCATCAAAATTTAACACCCTAAGAAATTATACAGCTAAACAAACTGTTGAAGTTTCAAAAAAACAATTAAAGACTTCTCTCTTCCAGCAGGCTACCTCTAGCCAATTTTAACCTATAAATTTAAACTTACATTTTATTGGTAGAATTGATTTTAATGAGTTTTATTCATATATCTGTCATTTAATACCATATATGTGTTTTAATGGCCTGGATGTTATGAAAAAAAAGCAAATCTTTTGTTATTTATTATGGTTGCATTTTTATTGCTACAGAGTGAACATTTTACATAAGGTCACTTTACATAAAATCACAGGTCAGGAGAACAACTATATCACTTCAATCGTTTACATAAAATCACAGGTCAGGATTGGGGACAATACTGTAAGTTGGGGACAATACTGAATTTCTAAAAAGGAAGAGTGAGAATGAAATAAATATATTCTAACTTTTTCACTTCATATTGAGTTGTTATATTTCATCACATTTTTTCATTGATGGCCTTTGATATAGTTGGTCACATATTTAAAGAAAAGATTATTACAAAATGGCAGAAGACCCAGAATTAAAGCAGATAAATAGAGCTTTCAAGTTTTAGGACTTCATTAGACAGAGTGGGGGAATATGGGGGAAATTAGATGGAACTGTCTTACCCTGTTACCTCCCATCTTTCCCCATCTTGAAGAGTAGCCAGCTATCCTATGTCTTACTTTGTTCCTACCCATCTTTCTTCCATCTTAAGACATTTTGGAGTCAGGTAACACTATGCCTTGCAGAAATTGAATTCCATGGACTTCCACCAAAAGTGTCCTGTCCTTACATCATGTGATGGCCTCTGTGGGACTCCCCTGGGGCTCCATTTCTGCAGTGCATAGAAACAGAGCCATACATCAATCTGATGAGGTCCTTATCTTGCTTTATTACTCTACATGGAAGTGATATCGGAGGTAACCCCCCCCCCGGACTCTGCAAAAAATAGTTCAAAACCAAGGAATTCATAGTTTTACCAAGAACACCAGGCTGGAATGATCCCATAATTCCCTATCTCTCCCCCATGTGGGAACCTAAGGCGCTTCCCATGGCCCCACATGGTAATGCCCCTGTAACCCACACTTATGAACTTTCTTGAACTTTCGTGGGACTTTTGCCTATTTTCCAATGACTTTCAGAATTTTTTTGGGAACTTTTCCCTTTCAAACCCCATGGACTCTTCTCATGATTTATGAATTCTAATGGACTCTGGTGGGTGGGATGGGCTGATATGAGATGATATGTTCCTATTTCCCTCCTATATGAATATGTTCCCTATATGTTTTCTCCTTCCATGTGTTCCTATATAAAAATATGAAGTGCCACCTTTTTGTAACCCCAGCATACCAAGGCTCAAGAAATCCCTAAACAAATCCCTAAACAAAGAAAGGACTTAACAAATAACACTTGCATGGACAATAACAATGGATACCCTTTCAAACCTCGGAGTTGGTCCATTTGAAGGATATGTCCTTTGGGTACGCACCTTCAGATATCGGAGCATTCCCATCTGAAAAATGTGCCCCATGGTGATTTTGTCATTTCTCACAAAGGGAAACATCCTGCCATCAGGAGATTTTGGATTTCCTATCTGACTCACACATTGTTTTCATCGCCTTGGCCGAAACCAAAGACAAAATATCATCAATAGATCCATATCCCAGATTAAAGGACTAATGGGGTCTGGAATCTGTGCCAGACCAAAATGTTTATTTCCTTCACATGAGACAATACAAAAAGCTACCTTCAGGACTCTTGGAGTAATCGCCAGTGCTTGGACAAACATTGTCACTTAATCCACTCATCATTTCTTCCTGGTTCATTGTTTCCAGCTTGGACCGCCTCCTTCGCTCTCATCGGTCGAGAGTTCGAAGCGGTGCTGGCTTCCTGCTTGGCTAAGGTGTGGCAAAATTGGCCGTGCTTCCCTGCCAGATGATGACTCCAACCAATCAGTGTGAAGCTGGCAAAGGGGCAGGAAGTTTGAACGTTGACAGCTCTTTTTTTCTATAAGAATGTAATGTATTGCATTGTACTGTATGTCAGCTTTTGGGCAAATGATTGCAGCTTGACATCCACTCCAGCTGGAACGAAATAAACAACTTGGTGGTGTTTCTTCATCTTGGTGAGACTTTACTTGGGAACATTCAGGGAAAATTCAATTGGATTGCTTCTTATCTCGCCAGGGCTATATCGGATCCTCTTTGGTGGGTCTGACTGGTCTCTGCCTTCATGGCAAGACCCTCAAATTCTTGCTTGATATCAGAAGAAGAATTAGATTTAGCATCAGCATCAGACTCTCTGTCTTACAGATAATTAGAACATTTGAGAGACCAATTTTTGAAACTGCAGAAAAAACTAAATCACTGTATCTACCTTTTAGCATAAATTATTAAAAAGCAAGATCATCTGATGAGTCAATTATATTCATAGGAGGAATCACCCTGTCCTTTTCCTTATTTTTCCATAGTAAATGTATTATGTGATGCAAATGTATTGTGATCCTCTCTGCAACATTTTAAATAGTGTGTAGTGAGCATACAAGTCTATTGACTTAATTAATACATCTTAAGGGGGTTCCGCAGATTTTTGTTTTATCTAATTGTCCAAATTTTAAGTTGGGAAGAAACATTATTCTACAAATTAGCTTTTGTCAAAAAATAAATTATGAACAATGTTACAATCAGACTACCAATATTATCTATTTTTCCTCAGTCTCAGAGAAATTACTTTCATAATCTTATATCTGAATGAGGTTTCCTGTTTTTAATCAATGAGAAAAAAAGCCTCTCAGAAGAAAAAAGATAGCAAACATCATTAATATGACTAAATATAGGGATTCAAATCCATATTTTAAATAAGAATGGGTAAAGTGCAGTCCTCCAGAAATGTGAAGACCAATCGTGGAATAACAAGAACAGACACAGGGCAGTTCCAGACAGCACTTTAATGTGAGTGCAATCAGGTTTTTAAAAATGTGATTGGACTCTCATTGAAGTCCACACATGCCCCAGAAAGCTCATGCTTTTCTGGAGCGGGTGTCCAGTTGTCCTGCCTGACTTTCTGGCAGAGCAGAAGAGCACAAAACAAAAACTCCCAGAAAAGCATTTAAAAAGAAAATAATGTACAGAGCTGCCATTTCCCCTTCTCCAATGCTCTCCTGGCACATAGAAAAGACGTGCCAGGAGAAGGGGGCTGGGAGCAATTTTCCTCCCTCCCTCCTCCTGGCACACCATTTCTACATGCCAGGAGAGCGCTGGAGAAGGGGGAATAGAGGCCAGGTAAGTCTTTTTCATTTTTAAGGCTTTTCTGATGGAATTGGAGAGGGAGATAGAACCCTCTCTGATACTCTGGGTGCGTGGAGCCTGGGACTTCTGAGAGGGCAGTCCAGACAGCATCCACAACTGGAAAGACCCAGGTCTTTCAAGAAGACCTGGGACTTTTAAGCTGACAAATTGCTTTGGAACAAAACAGGGTTTTCCTGCTCTTTCCCAAAGGCATTCCTTTTTTACATGAAAACACGGGAAGGTTCCCATTTTAGGTGCTATCTGGATGCGTCCACAGAGAGTTAGGCTAAGTAAAAGGCACTTCCTCCCATACACCCTGGGTCCCAAGAACTGTAGGGGCCATTACTAAGCCTTACTCTTTGTTGTGGTAAGTCGTTGCAGGACCAAGTGTGTGTGTTGAAGAAAAACCTTATAGTCTTAATTATCTTGTACAGCTGGTAATGTAGGTCAACCAGCAAGCTTGGACCACATCCAATGGCTATATCTGTATGAGTTTTTAGAATACAGTTCAGAGGAAGATGAAGGAGATATACTGAAGAAGAGATCCTGGAGAGCTTTTGAAGAGCTTCTTCTCGGAGGAGATCTATGCTCTCAGGCTTTGCTCTGGGGAGCAGTTTGGAGAAGCTACTCTGAAGGAGGCTATGGTAGAAAAGCCATTTACTATAAGTTTATTTTTTTTTCTCTCATTTGATGTAAGATGAAGATGCCTTATTTTGTGTTACTTACAAGGACTATGTAAGTTTGTTGAATTGCTTGTTTTTGAATGCAACATTGCAAGTTTATGTTTCATCTTTGCTGAGTAAGGAGTAAATATTTTTCTGTTCATTTTTACTCTGGTCTGTTAGTCTTTTGCATTTGGACTTTTAGGCGCTGGTATGCTGGTTAAAATATGCTGCTGTGTAACACCCTTCACCTGTGAAAGTTTCTATCTTTTTCAGGATGAGAATTTTAAACCTACTCCATCCCAAGCATGCAGGTTTTCATCTAGACTGTGGCTAGGAAGACTTACATTTAACACCTTGGGGAGTCTTGGTTACCAGCCCCAAGGGCTTCATACAGCTGGTGGACCAGACTTCCCCCCACTATAGAGTACCAAAAATGATTATTACCTTCATGCAGTAAGTTTAACATACCATGGAATGTGAGACATACTGGATCAGTATGTCTCACACTTATTTATTACATTCAATTGATACATTTAGCTCTACTCCCCTTTGGTTATTCTCTCTTATTACAGAGAAGCTTGTTCCTTAGGAGCTGCTTGTTTGACTGAAACTAAACAAATCTAACTTCTCTAAACCTAAGATCCACTAATGGTTCAGCTACAACAGTTCGACTTATTTTATATGTCACAGACACTGTAGCTCTTCCAGAAAATGTAGCTACGAGCAATTATGACCTGTACGGGTATATGTACAGACAGAGGGTAAAGTTTCACTGACCTGTTGCTCTTCTTTGCACAGTATGTCTGCGGGAATTTCAAATGGACATACATGGTTTATTTGCTGAGTTGCAAATAACTGGTTTAAATTAAATGATAGGGAAGAGCTTTCACTTCCACAAATTAAGAAGAGTTCAGCAACTGAACAAGCAGCCTAGGGTCATGATGCAAAATCTTCTTTCAATACTCCTTTCAAAATCCTCTTTCAAATAGATTCTGGGAGCATCTTCAGATAGAGTCTATTTCTTCTCTCAGAGTTTATAATGTAAATGAAAAAGCTACAGAGGCCAGAAACGCTCCTCTGCATTACAAATGTGTCTCCTCCCTGCTTTCCTTTCTGCATGAACAAGAAGGTAAGGATTAGCTGCTAACATAATAACATAAAAGATTCTCAAAGTCTCTTATATATCACAGAATATCAGGAATAGAATCCTGCAAGGATATAAGCCCAGGCCTTCTGTTTGCTTTATATTACCAAACTAGCTGTCCCCTGCCATGCATTGGTGTGGTCAAGTCTGTGTATATGTGCTTTGTGTGTGTATATGCATATATGTGTGTATATATTTGTGTATATGTGTGCTTGTGTATATGTGGTTTTGTGCATGCATTGTAATGTTTTTTTAAAATGGTTTTTAAGTCTCTTTCATTGTGTTTGCCAGTGTTTTTATGAGTGATGGTCACTCGTTGGTCTGATAGGTGCATTGTGTCCAAATTTGTTGTCAATTCATTCAGTGGTTTTTGAGATATGTTGATCCCACAAACAAACATAGTTTAAACCTTCCTGTTTCCAGGGTGAGCCACTGTGTTGCCCTCTTACAGTGTATTTCTTTTTTGAACCACTGAAGAAGTTCTCGTAAGGAATCCTTCCACCAAAAAAGCCAAAAACTTCATTGGAGCAAAGTAAATGTTCAATATCACTATTGCTCAAGTTATTTGGGGAGGGGGTTGGGATATATTTTTACCTGTGAAGAACCTTCAGGTTACAATTATGAAATCCTACCAAGATACTTAGTCATGAGCCAATTATGCATTAGTGAGAGTGGTGGCAGCTTTATCACTCAAATAATATTGGAAAGGTCCTTCAGATGGCACTGGAATTGAGGAGACCTTGGACTAGGCTCTCTCTTTCCACCTAGAACCCACCAACCCAAATGTCTGCATGGAGTGCCCCTGCATGCCTTACTGGCATATGGTCTGTGTCAGTGTATGCCACAACAACATATTGGATGACATGTGAAGGTGTTAGAAGACCTCTGTGCTGGCAGATGACAGAAATTCAAAGTCATGAGGAAATGTAATCACTTTTCACCTTCACAGTCAATTTTTTTTAAAAAATAAATCTTGTCTGAGTTGAGCTTCAAGGGCTTAAGAAATGTAATTTAAGTGAAACTAACAGATTTAGAACGTGTCCTGAGAAATGCAAGAAAGTGAGGGGGAGACCTCTTAAAATGCCAAGGACAATTGTTTAGTTTTACTGTCATCATTCCTAGTAATTATCTATGAACATTAGGCTTGTTTGACAAAAAAAATGGTTCATAACTCATTTCAGATGTAGGGGACGCTGGTAGTTGAGACCTAAAGTCAATTCCGATTTTCACAGAAAAAAATTTCAAAATTTTTCAAAATTTGCGAGACCTCAGAATCCTTCGATAATGGTTTCAAAGTGTTATTTCCTGTTTCATTGGGTGGTCTTTACTTTGAAAGTAGTTGTTTTACTCTGGAAGCACGGGGGGGGGGAGGAGGAAGCAAAGGAAAGAAACCCATACACTTTGGTTAAAATTGCTAGGAAAGGAAAGGAATCCATTTCTACTGGTTTAAACTGACACAGATCCATCCCATCCACACTGGTTTAAACTGACACGGATCCATCCCATCCCAACTGGTTTAAACTGACACGGATCATCTCATCCACACTGGTTTAAACTGACATTTTTTCCTGCTGTTTTTCTCATTCCCTTCTCTTCTTTCCTTATCTCTCTTCCTTTCCCCTTTCCTTTTCTCCTCCAAATCCCAGCCTGTTCAGGAAAACATCGGGGGCATTTTACTAGGTTCCCCAGGTATGTTGTAAAGTGATGGCATGGCACCTTTCCCACCCAAGCAGCCTGCCCTAGTTCCTCTGCCTTCATGTCCCTGGCTCGCAATGAGGCCACGAGGCGCATGCAGCCCTTTTCAACGGGCAATGGCTGCCGTGCCGAAACCCCACCTGACGTGGTTTCCCCTCATTGGCTGGAGGCAAGCATCCCAGCATGCAAGCAGCTGCTTGCCTCAAATGCTGATTCATTTCTGATTCACTTCCTGGATCAGAAAAAAGATGGTGACAGTGGCTTCGAAATGGCAAGGATATTTCCAGGTTCCGAAATCGCTTCGAAATCGCTTCAAAAAGGGATTTATTTCTATTTTAATCTGAATAACGATGATTCTGAATGAATCTACCCATGCCTAATGAACATCACTGTGCAGTCTTTCAGCAAATTTACCAAGACCTTTGATCAAAATGAAGATTCTGTCCTTCCTTCTGTAGGAACTATTATACTATTGTCACAGACAAAGAAACTGCTCTCTTTAGGAAATAATCAAGTAATCTCTTTGATAGTATATTATTGCTAAATATTTATTTGTCACGTTTCTATACTGCCCCTCTCAGCCCGAAGGCGACTCGGGACGGTTTACACAGGCAGTCTCTGCCCTCAATACAACACAGCAACAAGTCAACAAGGGGAAAACATGGTAGCTGCTTGCTATGGTGAAGTACATCAGCGAATCTGAGCCATCGTCAATAAATTTGGCTAGCTGCCCACGTTTGCTAGGGGCACACATGCTTTCTCTCTGTCATTATCTCCACTTCTTCCTCTGTTTTCCAATGATTTATGTTTATTTAAGTTATTTCTGATCTACATTTCTCCTCTATCATCCATTATCATTTACGGGTTGAATACCCCTTATACAAAATACTTGGAAACAGAAGTATATAGGAATTTCTTCCAGATTTTAGCATACATATATTTAGCTGGGTCATATATAAATTGATGATTAAGAATAATGAATATATAAGAATACAAACTAAATGGCAGAAAGAAGGCCCACTCAAACGTCAAATAACATGGAAAAATGCAAAGAAATGGAAAGTAAATTAATATTGAAATGGTATATAACCCCAGCCCAACTTTCATATATGGTAACTGGGATAAGACCAATGTGTTGGCACTGTGGATTAAATAAAGAATGGTATGCTCATATATGGTGGGAATGTTAAAAGTAGCAGCCTTTTAGGGAAAATAATGAAGAAAGTGAATATAGATTGGATGCTAATGGGAGTATTAGGCAACAACAAGATTAATGAAAAAGAACAAGATTTGTTTTAAACCATGATTTTAGCAGGTCAGGCAGCGATAGCATAAGGTTGGAAAGATGGAGAAATGAACTATGGAAAACTGGAATAATTACCTTCACAATCAGGTTCAATCGGACATTATAGCATGTTTAATTCAGAGTGAAATGCAGGAGGATAAAATAAGATAAATTGATGATAAATTGATGATTTATATGGAATGGATAAAAAGTGACAAAACCAATGCAAATATTGTACAGAAATTAAGAAAATTATGCTCATGTTTAAAGATATAGAGGAAATATGTGGTCTGGGTGATGGGTGGTGTGGATTTTAACAATTAAAATTAATAAAACCATTATTGGAACTTGAAGTAACATCGTGAAATAAGTGAGCAGACATCAAAAATACGGAACAAAGGGCCATTTATTGACCTATTTAAACTGCAATCCTCTGCAGTAAAACAGACACAGATCATGACAAAGGAAAGAGTATCACCCAATGGTTACCTCCTTGTGTACCTCTGGGCAAACACCTGAACCCAGGGGTAGTCTTCTTAACAGCTTGCTGGTCCAGACATTCCTTCCCGAGCCTCAAAACTCTATAAGAGAAAGTGAGAAACCCCTGGTCCAGGCCAAAGGGAGAAATCTCAAGATGCCCCCCAAGCCCCAGAACCTAAAAGGGGCATCCAAGATATCCCCCTTCAATCCCAAATTGAGGTTGTCAAGATAAACAACAACAATGCCCCCCTAGTTCCTACCACTGGAAAATTACTTAAGAGCATCACCCGAATAAACTCCTTCCTCCAACGAACACAATATGGGGTTGGTGAACTACCACCCTCCTTTGGAGATGCAAAAATTCCTACCAGGCCCCTAGTGCAACCAGCATTCACTCATATTGTGCCAAGGATAGGCAGGCGGGTCGCCAGATGAACATCTGAAGCATGGGAGGAGTCAGCTGCTTAATCTCCTACCCAGGTCTCTCCCACCTGCCAAGACTGGTGTAAAACACCAGACTCCAGTATAAACTGGTCTCTCACAGGGGCTTCAGATGCTTGGTTCCAGTCAGGCATGTACCCAGGGGGCTAAGGTTTCCAGGGTGGTCAAAGGCCTTACTGGTACATTATTTAAACTGTTATGTTTATTCATATCATGAATCAATGCTCATTATATCCCACCTTCATGGGGTTATTGGGATAACAATACAAAGGTTTTGTTCTTCCACCCAGTCTCAGCCCCCCGAACCAAACTCAGCCCCCCCCCGGGCTTGGTTCCAGTCAAGTCCTTTGACTGTTGGTCAGACAATCAATCATTTTATTCATTTCTGCCTTTTGTTCAAGTCTAGGTTTCAAGATAAATTACAGACAAAGAGAAATACAAGTAAACTCATATGTAACTAAAACCTACTGAAGAAAGAACAAAGGTGTTATCCTATGTATAATTGCTGTCTTCAATTTATTTTAACACAATGAAACTTCTAGGCAAACAGGCACAGAAGCATATCATGCAACTGTTAAAAATATTAATTCATTTTCAACTTCAGTTAGTAAAAAATATTAAAATATTTATTTATATGATTATATCTAATGACAGCTTTAGTCTTGTATTATTAATTCTTTTTCACATTCAATTGTATTCAGGACCAAGTTCTTAATAAAAAATACATACAGTATGAAGCATACAGTAATTCCATATGTCTGAAAGTTTATGTTGCCATATTTTTGTTAAATCAATTAGATCTAATTTCCTTGTTTTACCATTTTACATAGGTTTATTTATATATTTATTTTACCAGGAGTGAACCAAACAGTTGTATTGTAGTTGGGTTGTTGGTTTTTTTTTAAAAAAAAAAAAACAACCCAACAACTTGCCCTTCTATTAAATGTCCTTTGACCAGTAGCTGGCCACTTGGACTGCCTCTGGTGTTGCTAAAAGAAGGTCCTCCATTGTGCACGCGGCGGAGCTCAAACTGCATTGTAACAGGGGTCTGTGATTTGCTTTTCCCCACACTCACATATCATGGACTCCACTTTGTTAAGGTCTGCATCTTTTTTTTTAATTTAAAAGACTTTATTAAGAATATATACATAAAAACAAAGATAGACACATATATATTTTTTTTAATTTAAAAGACTTTATTAAGAATATATACATAAAAACAAAGATAGACACATATATATATATATGAATTAAGTAGGGGAAGAAAAGAAGAGAGACATAAGGAAGAGTCAGGGGGAGGGGAGGGGGAGAGGAGGGGAAGGAGAAAGTAGAAGTAAAGGAAGGAACGAGAGTTGTCTTCATATCTCAGACAGGGAATATCAATTTGTTCTCCACCTTTCATTTTTCCACATATTTAAATTAAGGTCTGCATCTTGTGGTGCCAGAGTCCAGTCTGTTCAGCACTTTCCAAGTCACCGAATTTTCTGTGTGCCCAGGAGGGAGTCTCTCATTTGGTATCAGCCATTTATTGAGGTTCTGGGTTTTAGCCTGTCACTTTAATAGGTAAACAATGGTTTATTCATATAGTTAGATAATAAACTGTACTGCATTAATTATTTCACACAAAAAATACATATATTCACACAGTCTTAGAGGATGATATCTTTTGGAGACTGGACCTAAGTCTCAACACAACATTCATTTATGTTTCATTTACAGCCTAAAAGTAATTTTGGGGTATTTCAGATTTTGAAATTCCAAATAAGGGATGCTCAGCCTGTAGCTCATCAACATGAAATAAAACAAGAATAAATTGTCAATAAAGTAAGGGTCAGGGCAAGTTTGGCAAAGCTGACCTTGAGCCCTTCAAAAGACCACCTTTCTGGATCTATGAAACAGTATGAGAGAGCTTACTTTATTATATAAGAGTGGTGTTTATAAAGAGTCATTATTAAAAACATTGGTTACAGCACACTTACAGATATATCAACTGTTAAACATTCATAACTAATCAATGTTCACAATTCCCTATATGACACCATTATAATGCTTCCTCCAAGAAATCATACTTCACTAGGTGTCACGAAAAGTATAGGTAAATGACTTTTCCAAACCATTTTGCTTGCAAGGAAGAACTTGTTATGGAGGTCCTGCTTCTGATTGTCCTTGTGTATTGTTTGGAATGGGTGGAAACACATCATCCACCCATGCCCTGGTTGCCAGAACAACAAATGTTTTCTCTTGGTGCAGCTAAGACCCATCATGGGGTGATAAAAGGTTGGGCCAAGAAACATAACTTAGTTACATACCTGAGTAGACTATGTAAAATTTTGACCACAAGTTTGTGGCGATGCAAATAGTGTTATTTCCAGAAGACTGTCATGACTAGATGTTAAAAACTGGGGAATAATATGTTTTCTATATAAAGTTAGATCTGAATAATCCCGAAGAAACAAAATAAAACAAAACAAAGATAAGAACATAAGAACATAAGAAGAGCCATGCTGAATCGGGCCTCAGCCCATCTAGTCCAGCATTCTGTGTCACACAGTGGTCCACCAGTTGTACACAGGGATCTCTAGCAGAAAGGAGGGCAAAACCCTCACCTGCTCCTGACCCCCACAACCAGTACCCGGGAAAATCCTGCCTGCCTCCATCAACACAGAGGTGGCACTTGGATGTCCATTTCAGTGACTACTGATTCCCTTGGTATCCATGAATCTATCTAATCCTGCCTTGAAGCTGTCCAAGCTGACAGCTGTCACAACCTCCTCTGGAAGTGAGTTCCATAACCCAATGACCCTCTGGGTGAAGAAATATTTCCCTTTATTAGTCCTAACTTTCCTACCTTGGAGCTTTAGGGAGTGCCCCCTAGTCCTAGTGTTGTGTGACACAGAAAATATTTTTTCTTTATTCACCTTTTCTATCCCATGCATGATTTTATACACTTCGATCAAGTCACCTCTTAAACGCCGTCTTTCAAGGCTGAAAAGACCAAGATGTGTTTCATTAAGGCAGAGGTTTGACTTACAGCGGTAGCAGTATGATTCTTAATGTCAGTAAGCTCAACCTATTTTAGCAACATGAATTAAAACTTAGAGTGGATTCGCTACCTGCTGGCATGGAAGTTACTAGCTTATGTTTTAACTTAAAATGTATTAACCAACTTTCAAATCCTTAAGTTTTTCACATCCATATTTAGTAAGTCAGTATCCTAATGTCATTTCCTCATTGCTATTTAAACGCATTTGCTTGCTTAAGCTCAGCTGGGAAGATGCACATTACAATGCCAAACTTTTAGCAAGGCGTTACTGACATTTTTTGCAGTGGATCTTTTATTCATTGTAACATGAAATTCTAGTCTTACATTTAAGCCAGATGTCCTCAATGTTAAAATCACAGTGCATACATCATTCTCTGGCTTTGAGCTCACTCTCTTTAAGAAACTACCTGTAATATTCAAATATAATCTTCTGATTATTAAAACTTCCCCAGGACACATAAGAAATGCAGCACCACTTATTAAGTGAAATTTATTAGTGCATGAGAAAACTAATAGGATAGCTTTTTTTTTTAAAAAAAGTATTAGATACAGTAAATCAAAGCTAATGAAGCAAACATTGGCAGTTTAATGCAGTAGGTTCTAATTAGGAAGTCTGTTAATGAAACTGGAGCATTTACTTAATTGCTGTGAATAATTATTTTCAAATTAAGGCTGGCGATTAAAATCCACAATTAAGTTTATAGAATATGCTTTCTTTCAGAGTGATATGCAAAGTATCTTGTCCAATGTGCTATGTGTAGTTGTCAACAATGGAAGGAAAAAAATATGGCAATTAAATAAAAGAAAACCTATCCCATGCCACACATCATGTAAAAGTTTAACTATGGATAAAATAGGAGAAGCTAACAAATTTAATTTCACTTCCGTGAAGCAAGAAAGTGAATGCTCCAGCACAGATGTGAAATGTATATGGGTGTAAGTCTGGCATGGAAAAAGTTAATGCAAATATATTTTATGTTTAACTAATTTGTAGAAGGACTACACATTTACAGGTTGCATCTCTTCCCACTGTTGCTTGAAAACCTTTCTGTGTTGCAATCTGATTACAGTGAAATTGAACAAAACTTGCTAACAAAAACTCTATAATAGTTTCATTTTAAGTCAGAAATTGCCCAAAGGCAAGCAGCAGGAACAACAGCAGCAGGAACATCAACAACAAGGAATGTTTCTCTTTCCACAAGGAAGTCTAAACCCAGAAGAAGATGGCTTGGAAATGCTCTCATTTTGGTAGTAGAAATTGTCTGTCATTGTTCCTTTACTGATGGGGAAATACGCATGAAGGTCATGCTAAGGATATGTCAAGGGAGTATTCCTATTTAAAATACCCAAAGCCTTCTTATTTTCTTGCTGTGCCCCTGGCAAAAGAGGGCAACTACACTAGCCTTAAAAATAGGGGGAAACCCAAACAAACAAAAACAAAGGGGAAAATACTCCTCACACAGAGCTATGAAGATCAAAGCACTTTACACAAACACCTATCTGAAAGTGTGATGTGGGATGCAAGGAGCCATGACGAACTGTATAGAAACATATAAAAGTGTCAGATAAGCATGGATGTTATTTAGCTTATCTGTAAATGATTTACCTGAAAAATTGAAGGACCCAGAGCTAATATGCCTAAGATGTTTTAAAACACACTTTAACATCTTGTTATATGCTGATGACATGATTTTATTGTCACATGTGCGAGTAGGCTGCTAAGAATATTGTTCTTATTGTCATAACAATTCCCTAATTATTAATAAATCAAAGTAAAAAATAATGGTATTTGGCAAATAACATAATAGGCATAGATGGCTTCTGGATGGTGAACCAATAGAGCAAGTTTGCACTTTTACATACCTAGGAGTTGTTTTTTCTGAGACTGGTTCCTGGCTCCCAAATCATCAAAAGAGTTCAATCAGAGTGAGAGTACATGCAAATCAACTGCTTAAATTAACAAATCATAGCCAAGCAGGAACTTTAGACCTTAAAGTATATAAAGCTAAGGTTACCCCCGTGCTCTTATACAGAGCTGAAGTTTGGGGCCTAAACTAGGTACCATTATTAGAACAATCTCAATCACAGCACTTGCAAAGTTTTCTGGAAGTGGTCAAAAGGATTTATCTCCAGTTATAAATTATTTGATATTGGGTTTTTTTTTTATTTTTTAATTTCATAGTTTTTTGACCCAAGATGCCCAACCAGGAAGTGGAATATCTTCACCGAATCTGGGGGCCGGGATTTTCTCTTTTTTTTGTATTAGTTCATATTGTGCCCCCTCAGTTCCCTTCTCCTCTCACCAGAAGAGAGCTTCTTACAAAAGGGCTTCTGAGGCTCACTTACACAGACGCAGCAGGCTCCTGAAGCCAGAAAACAGTCGCAGACCCGAGCAATGGATGCCAGATAGAATGGATCCGTGATCGGATCCATTCTATCTGGCATCGGTTGCTTGCGTCTGCTGCTTCTGTTTGGGGCAAGCTTTCACACACTTTCCCTCCTTTCTCCGAGCAGCCAGAGTGCAGTGCAGGGCTGTGATGTGTGTGTGTAAGTAAGGAAACCTCAGAAGCTATTTCTGAGGAGATTTATATTCCTTTTATAAGAAGCTGTGTGGTATCTGTGCATTTCATTTGCATTGCTTGATTATTTCTTGATATACCTTGCTCCTATCATGTTAGTGGGCTGAGTGAGTGCATGGAAGGAAAGGAGGGGTGGATGGCAAGCCAGCTGGTACAAAGAAAAATAATGAATATTTTTAATTAATAACGTTTTAATCACAAAATTTATTTTTTAAAATTTGTAAGTATTTCAATTACTAATAAAAAATCCCCCCCCCCCAATGTGTAGTTTAGAAACTTTTTTTTGGATCGACCACCCCTAGTATCTACAGTAGATGGTTTATTCAAAATTAGGACATACAACTACTGGGTAAAACCGAATGCCATGGGAGATGACAGACTACCATATGTAAGCTCCGGCAAGGGGGTCTAGTAAATCAAACTCACTCCAAGCGGGGTTGAAGGAAAGATGGTTTAATAGGTCCTTAATCCAAAGCAAGCAAAGCTAGACTAAAGTTTTCCCGTGCAAGGGTCTCTTCAAAAAGCCCTCGGCGCGCGAGGTTTGGTCCGTTAGGGCAACAAACGGGCCAAGCGGCGCTGACAACCAAAACTGTGTCTGTTAGAGTAGGCAAAAAAAAATCAATATCAGACCTCTTGGCTAGTTCAATTGACAAAAGACATTAGGAGTTGTGGACTTCTGATTCTATATCCAAATCTCCTAAAAGAACTAGATCCAAAAATTGTTGCACAACCAGTACTGAATATAGAAGTTCAGTAAGACATTGCTACCCTCAGTAAAGCCAGCACATTGAAATGGTTAAGTCATTTTAAACATATTTTTCAAATAGCCCAATATCTAAAGACAGAAATACATAAACACCTCAGGAGGGTATTTACCAGAAGTAGATTTGAACTGCTGAATACAATGATCAAACATGGAATTTTAACTAAGTTCCATATAATGAACTATTTTGTATCTGTGGAGAGTTAGGGGTAGAAAATATCACATATGTACTGTTTAGTTGTAACTTGTATAAGAAAGAGATAAACCAATACCTTGGACCACACATTATACAAAAGACATACAGGGATCCTTATATCAAAACTATTTTTTTTTCTATAAAAAGCAACTCAGCTGAGAACTGCGTGTTTGGAGTCATTTGAGGTAAATTGGAGGGGTGATGCAGATATTTGATCTGGATATGAATATAGATCCCTTGTTGGCAGTTTGTTTATTTCAGCCTTTGTTGTACTTTGTGTTGTATGCTGTATGTATATGTGTTAAATGTGTTTGTCAAGTATTTTGATACGGCCAATGAGCTAACCAGTAAAACCTACTACCTATGAAGTTGGAATAAAATCTGTTTTCTGGTTAGCCTTTGTTTCATTTTCTTTTTGGCAAGAAAATATTGTAAGAATTGTTCTATCCTTTAGTACTCTTTTTATATTTTAAGCTACTTATTATAGATATTCATAAATATACACAGACATAGCATTGACTGGGCACTTCAACATTGTTACAATCCAGGGCATCTTGTGCTAGGTCAAATATAAGACATATGAGGTATCTTTTACTAAATCATATAGCTATTGTGTTAATCAGGATATTTCATCTTGGTGCTTAACCCATTATCTATGACAAAATATTATCTCACCCATTGCCTACAAAAGTTATCTCCTTAAGTTATTCTTGAACAAATCTTAGCTATATTAATAATATGTTCTAGCTTTACCTACATTTTAGGTTGGCATGCCAGGGCTATCAGGAACAATCTTCCATGGTTTATTCAAACAGTAACTTTATCAGCATTGTAGGCTTGGAACAGCCTTATATTTGTAGCTCTGAATTAACATTTAAAATTCTCTCCTGCCACCCACAAAACACATTGATAAGCAAATCAAAAGCCCAGATCATATCTTTATGTTTGGTATATTAGAGATCTTTGTCTAGTGTACACCATACTTTTAGAATTATCCACACTACTTGATCATCAACTATCACCCAATGTGCCAACTCAGAGGGTTGCCTCCAGCCAGTATTTGTGTGGTTTATGGTTACATATTTTCAGGCATCTTCGGGAAATTTTCACAGACTTGAAATCTAAACATATCTCCCCTTTTTGGAAGGAGAAGACAGAAAGTCAGCATAAACAGACCATGTGCTTAATATTCTACAATGTATATGTTCTATCAGGTTATATGCCCTTTTTGATGACTGGGGTGTTGTCAATTGAAATTCATTTTTCCTGTGATACTTGAGATGCAGATAAACTTTTATTGGAAAGAAAGAACTTTTAGAGCTTTATTTCTGTCAGCAGAGGACATGCCCACTGTAGGAGAATGAGTTTGCAAGTGGAGACAGAAAAAAGGTTTTAGGATTCTCAAGAGGAGGAATATTCATTAAAGAAATACATTATTTAACAACAGCAATCAGATACTCACTGAACTATTCCAGAATAATATAGTAGTGAGACATGTGCCTCCATGTGCTCCTCTACAAAGAAAGAAGATAATGCATGGCAAGAGAGAAAGCAAGAAGGTTTGCCCCAAGTTGGTTCTTTTATTGCAAACAGAGAGTGATGTTTTGAGTAACTCTGTCTGAAGCAGATGATACAATCTGCCCATGATGCTTCTGGGTAGATAGAAGACTTAGGAAGCAAAGAGATAGGGGGAAAAAGATCATATTCCCAATCACTCTCGGTCTAAACCATCATTCTTAGTGGAAAAGAGAATAGTAAGAATACACACAGAAGCTGTTGCATTGTCCAAGAATTATACACTTCTTTCATAATGACAACCAAGTCTTATTCAGGCATTCATAAGGTGCTGAAATCAACATTCAAGGGGGCAGGGCAGGGGGCAGGATAGTATATTATGTCTGCTGCAATCTATAATTGCTATTCATGTGTTGAGAGTGGCAGACTGAAAATGACAATATTGTCTACATTTGATAGAAACTTTTTTCAAGTCTATATATTAGGGTTGTGGATTTTGTGAAACCTCTGAGCTGTTTTCAGTACCCAATTTTTGGCGGCCACCCATTCCAGTTTTTGAGAAGTTCCCAAATTCTGGATATAGTTTCTGTTTTCGTGCAGGTAAGATTTGGTCCATTAGCACCAATGAGGAAAAAAATAGATGCCTGTTTCTCTGTAATGTTTAGGCCTATCAACATGAAACTTTTATCACCATGACACACATTTACAAGCTCACCAAGTTTCAGAATATTTCACCAAGCCATTTAAGATAGGGATTTTTTTAAGGTTTTTACCATAACATTTTAAAAAAACAAGAGAGGATTCTGGAGATTGAAGTTGCAAGTGCACGCCACAACAGAAGAGAATGGACACAGTCAACTAGGCCTCTAACTGAGAAAGAAAGTGAGAAACACACACAGAGAGAAATGTAAACTCCTGTCATACCCCGAGAGGGAGTACAGGTGCTCCTTTAATGACTGGGCCACACAAAGTGAAAGTACAGCTAAAAAAGTGACCTCCTATTTGCCTTAAGTGAGTGCTGGGGTGGGGGTGGGTGCGATGAGGTGGAGGAGACTGCTGGGGGGAAAAGAATAAGAGGATCAGCAGTTTCCCTGATTTGTGAGGCTGCCCACAAGCTGCAGAGTACTGTTAGCCCCAGAATTCAGGACACAAAAGCCATATTGTTGAGCGGTGCTATTCTATTGTTTTATTGCGTTGTGTGCTCTTTTTAACTGTTTTAATTGTTTTATTGCTTGTTTTTATGCTCATCGGGCTGTTCACATAGAAGCCCGAATAATAAATAAATAAATAAATAAATAAATATTGTGCACACTAGGGCTGCTGTACACTCAATGAAAAAAATGTTTCAAAACCAATTACAAAATTAGGTGTTGTTGTTTCATTTCTAAAGTGTAGTTAGTGAAAATGTCATTACTATAATGAGAGTAACAAAATTTTGTTAATTTTTAGTTACAGTAATGGCTCATGTGGGGAAACTTCAAATCCTCCTTTATTTCTCATTTTTAACGGTTTTGGGGTGAACCTGCTACAATGGTAGAACACATTCACCACTGTTAGCCCATAAAGTTTCAGAACATTTCACCTATACGGATTTTTGGGGAATTTTCAATTTTGTATAAACCACATTTTTAAAAATAAATCTACAAGAGCTATCTCCTTCAATTATCTATACAATAGCACAAGATAATAGGGGATGATTCCCCCCAACTTTCAGAAATATTTATACATCTACTGATTTTGGGGGATTTTTAAAAAGTTATGACAAAAACGTTTTATAAAAAAAAGAAAAAGAAAAAACCACAAAAGTGATCTCATTGAATGTTTTTGATATTTACCAATACAACAGTTTAGGGATTTCTGCCCTGCCCAGCTCAGAGATTTACTTACTAGAAGTATCAGTCAGTATCCTCTTTGCAGAAATAATAATAATAATAATAATAATAATTTATTTGTAGATGGCCCTATCTCCCCGAAGGGACTCTGGGCAGTTTCCAACATATAAGGCAAACATTCAATGCCAAAACAAACAACCCCCCCATATTTATTGGAACTCTGACTGGCTGCTGCTAAGGAAGGACAAATCTCTCCCCTTTCCTGATTGCGGCTTTCTGATGCTGAGCCGAATTCTGGGGAATTTAGTTAAGGGCAAGGCCTTTTGCATTGGGAGGGCTTCTTGCTTTCCCAAACTACATTTCCCAGAATTCTGTGCTTTCTCGGTCTCTTTCCAGAAAACTCTGCTTTTTGTCTGATGCTTCCTTCTCCTAATGGTGAGAGGCAATTAATTTAAAGAGGAATGGCACCTTTTTTGGCTTTGCTTTCTTGCACTAAAAATGAAACCGATTTTGGGAAGCTTCTGAGGTTTACAAACTTCAAACGAAAAAGTTATTAAGTTTTTGGCATGGTCGAAGCCCACACATTGAATATTACATCATAAATACAAATTTAACAAATTTGATCTGACTTTTGAGGACTAACAATAATTTTGCACAGCCTAATTACTTCCTGTGTGTACTGCTGATGCCAAATCAGAATTACAAAGAAAAGGGGGATGACTAAATTTTCACAGCCCTAGTGCACACCCATTTTATATATATTGTGAAGATTCTCCTGGCCAGACTGTTGTTCTCCATTTGCGGAAAGTAAAGGAAGTAATTTAAGGACCACTACCCTGCATGTGTTAAATTGATTTGAATACTATTTTTGTGGCTGATTAAATAGGGCTTGCTTTCTGGAAAGATGGTAATTTTGCATAGGTAGGCAAGCTAGGACAAAACAGATGTTTTGTTGAATCCTTATTGTTAATCTAATTGACCTGGGCTGCATTTTCATGACTACTATGAAAGTGGGAAAGCAAATATCCTTCATACTGCATATTGCTCCAAATACTGAAATATAGATGTCTCTGAGTAAGTGCATTGGTAGAATTAAGATCAATTATCTCTCTTATTTCAATTTGCTTTGACCTCTCAAGCATCTGGCTGAAAAGTATGAACAACACTGGAGTTTTTAGTTCAGCTATCAAAACCAAGCAGCACTTAACTTTATTCCAAATATACACTATATACATAAAAGAATTATGAATCACATCAGTTCACATCTGCAGACACCACAAGAAGACCATTCCAGTCTTATCAGTTCTTCAGCATCTAGCTTACACAAGAACTGACTAAAGTTACACTCTAGCAATACATCATAACTATGTATTACTAAACCCCATAGTTTAAACTATAAGCAATGTTTCACCTCATATAAAACTATGTACTGACAAAGTGTATATTAATGCATATTTTAGGATACATTTTTTTCATTTTCTCAATACGAAAATCTAGGGTTTTTAAATCAGAGACTGCATGACCATAGGTCAGGAGTGTTTTGATTGTGTGTCGATGCATAGCAGGATTTTAGACTGGATGGCCCTTGTGGTGTTTTCCAACTCAATGCTTCTATAATTCAAATTAATACAGTAATGTGATAGAACAAATTTATAAACAACAATAATAAAATAAACAAGCAGACAAAAACCATGAGAGATCTAGCCATTCCAAGGCTAAATTCCTTGTGGGTTACTAAGTTTTGCAATATTACAAGGCTGACTAATTATTCACTGGGTAATTTTCAAAAATACAACCCAACCAAGGATTTATTTATTTTTTCAATTCTTTCTGTCCATGCATGTGTCTTTTTGATATTTTCTTTTCCTAATTATTGTGTGTAGAATAATAATATGAAATTTCCCTGTTGAATTGCTTCCTTCAAAATAGGGGGATCAGACCATGCAAAGGGGGAAAGTTTTGCTTTTTCATAATTAGAGAAGAGGGATTAGAGTCATTAAATCATTGAATCATTTCTTATACTTGGAAGGTCACACAGTGTGTATTTAGTAGAACATAATAAGAAGTCTCCCCTTCACAGTCTTTAAACTGTGTCCAGATAAACATGTTTTGAAGATTTGGAGGTAAGATTAGTATTGTGCATGGGCACAAATTATTATTCTTTTTTTGCTACTACCACTACTATTCACCATCTCATCCAGCCATTGTAATTTTGACAGTGCTTAAAAAAAGTTGCACCCTGAAAAAGACAAAAATAGCACTTGTGCCTGAACTAGTGTTTTTTGTCTTGCTTGGTGAGATTCAAGGTGGCTTACAAAAATTAAAACAAGAACAGTTACATGCACTTACAAAGGCCTAAGCAAAATGCATACAACAATTATTGTAACAATGCAATTGTAATAATTAAATGATTCATAACACTGAATCCATTTCAAATAAATCAATTAAAAAACAAAAGATATCTTGGAGTGTGTGTTGTAAAAGTCTACTGAATGATTCACTAAATAATGCTTATGACAAAAGCATACCCACTCTTCTGTTACATACTGGGCTTAGATTTTAAATTTTCCTCCCTTCTCACCCTACCAAGTATTGATATGTGGACTTTTAGAGCCTGGCATCCAGAAAAAAGCTAGCTCTCTAAAACAGGGATTGTTGCTAAGATTATTGGAGATATATAGATTGTGGCTATAAACACTTCCAGTTTCTTCTTGGAGTGTTGAGGTGTTGCCTATTTAGCACCACCATGTTCATGTCAACAACAACAACAACAATTTTATTGATTAGCCAGAAGCCATATCAAATACACACAGAACACAGACACATTGCAATGATTCTAAAACAATCTGAGGAGAATTCTAGACCATTACATCAATTAAACCCCTGTTTTGCCCAGCAGGAGGGATTCTAAGGGAGGTGGTAACAATTCACAGGTCCTCATCTCCAACACAATTTATTCCAATTGCATCTATGTAATCAGATCTTAGTTTCATGGCTTTACAGAGAAAACGAGCAGTAGCATCTGTTATCAGCTTGTTGGAGCCGGCCAGCAGAAGTGAGACTTTTGCTAGAGGGTCCCAATGATTTTTTCCCCACGAGAAATATCTCTAGCAGTTGTTTTCTCTCTATTTGATAGATTTTACAATAAAGCAGAAGATGAGTTAGATCTTCGATCTCAGGGGCACCACAAATACAGATACGCTCTTCATAGGGAATTTTCTTGAACCTCCCATATCTCACCATTGAATCTAATTGCTCAAACCTGGCTCTAGTGAAAATTTTCCTTAGGTGGTGTAACCTTCCTTGCTGTAAGTAAGTGGTTAATTGGAAGGATTTCTTAAAACCACTCAACCATCTCAGGGAAACAGTAGAACCCAAAGAGTCTATATCGGTTTGGGCCGCAATGTCATTAATTCGTTGACGCACTTCTTTGAAGTGCTTACTTAACTCTTGACCAGATAGGTGGACTGGGAATATTACCTGAATGCCGCACCTTTTGATGTAATCAAACAAATGGTCAGCCCCCGATTTATAAGACCTGCTAGATTGTTCCAGCAAACATAATTTTGGGAGGCAAGACGCCTCCATCTCCATGACCTTGAGCCAGTAGTTAAAGGCTCTGATCTTAGATTGTGTGCTAATAGAGAACATTCCCAACTCCGCCCTAACTGCCGCTGCTGGGGAGCTTCTATCGACCCCTAAAAACCACTTCAGATGTTGAGCTTGGGCCTTGTCCAAGAGAGGAGTATCATTTGCACCCCAGATTTCAGAACCATAAAGAAGCAGCGGGGAGATTTTGTGATTGTAAATTTTCAGAATGGGAACTAGGGAGCCTGGTTGCCGTTGATTCAGCAGCTTTAAGAGTAAGCTCGTTCTGCCCTTGGCTTTAGTTGAACACCTGTGGAAATGATTATGCCATAGACCATTTTCTGCAAAGTCTAATCCTAGGTAAGTGAAGGATCTAACTTGTTCTAATTGTTTGCCTTCTATTTTCCATTTCATTTTGAAGGGGCGTTTACCAAAGTTCATCATTTTTTATTTGGTTTTATTTATCTTTAGTGCGTTTCTAAGGCAGTAGTCACTAAGTTTTCTTAATAACCTCCTCATCCCTATTTGGGTGTAGGAGAGTAGGATCATATCATCTGCATACAGAAGTGAGTTGATTTGCAAGTTAGCTACTTTAGGCATATGGACATCCGCCCCTCTAAGCGAATTTGGAAGGTCATTTACATACAGATTAAATAGCAGGGGGCAAGAATACATCCTTGTCTGACCCCTTTGCCAGTGTTAATAGGGCCAGTTCGGTCACCAGCAATACCAAATCTCACAGTCACCTGAGAATTATGATATAGGGCTTTGATCAGCAAAATCAATCTAGGGTCTGCATCCATATGTTGGAGTTTGTCCCAAAGGATTTACCTATCAACAGAATCAAAGGCCGCTGACAGATCTATAAAAGCGGCGTATAGTCTATTACCCTTGGCTAGGTATTTGGAAATCAAGTGATTTAGGACAAAACAATTATCCATTGTCGATCTATTGTGTCTAAAGCCAGACTGCTCTTCCACCAAGATTCCATTTTCAGTTACCCACTCCTCCAGTCTACATAGAAGATACTTTGGCCACAATATTCAATAAACAATATTCAATAAAGTGATAGGTCTGTAGTTGGCGGGATTTTTCTTATCTCCTTTTTTGTGAATGGGGATAATGATCGCCATATTCCAACCCTTTGGTATATATCCTGTATCATTTATATATGAAAATAAACCAGCTAAAACAGGGGCCCACCAGGCCTTGTAGGTTATAAACAATTCCGAAGGCAGATAGTCATCTCCCGGGGCCTTGTTCATGTCCTCATATGTTCTTGTCATTTTCCTTCATTGATTGGGTTATAGACACTCAGAGTTTGAGAATTGGAGACCAGCATTCCAATCCCCACTCGGCCATGAAACTCACTGGGTGACTTTCTGACAAGTAACACTTTCGGAGATTTGGAGTAAAACAATGAAAAATCTTTTTGAACAAATAATGCAAAAGAAACCACAGGACAGATTATGTTAGGGTGTCATCCAGTTAGAAATGACTTGAAGGGACACAACAACTACAATTCATCTGATTCATTTTTTTAAATTACTGTTAATAAATGTGCATGTATATCTTTCAGTTTCTTGTCATGTAGACTAAACAGAACATCAGATTCTTCTTTTTCTCTTAAAAATGTTTTAAAAACTCATTATGTATCAGGACAAACTAGCTTAGATTTTTCATCATGCTTTTAAGGCCCACTTTGTTTTTTTAAGGGAGTGACAACAGCAAGTGGACTGTTGCCCGTGTCCTGCAACTGGGAGAAGTCATGTGACTTGGAAACCTTGACATGGCCCCCATTTTTTCATGTCAGGAGCAGCTTGAGAAAATGGAAGTCGTTTCTGGTGTGAGAGAATGAGCTGACTGCAAGGATGTTGTCCAGAGGACGCACTGATGTTTTGATGTTTACCATCTTTGTGGGAGGTTTCTCGCATGTCCCACATGGGGAGCTGGAGCTGGAACTGGCAGACAGGGCTCATCCACGCTCTCCCCAGATTTGAACCTCTGATCTGTCAGTGTTTATTTATTTATTTATTTATTATTATCATTTCTATACTGCCCCTCTCAGCCCGAAGTCGACTCGGGGCAGTTTACACAAGGCAATCTCTACCCTCCAATCAAAACACAACCAAAACAAACGAAACAATAACCATAGTGTTCAGTCCTGCATATTGAAGCCTATTTAAGACTGATCTGCCCCTCTATCTTATATTCTTACTTTTTCTCCTGTTCCCATACCTTGATAAATATATTTCAGATTTCTTATGCTTTCTCCACAATGTCTTTGAACTCAATCTTTCATTTCTGACAAAACACATAAGCACATAATCATGACATCTCTGTTTAACTTTCAGCGCGTATTTTACATGACAACACTTTCCTCTTGCTTGAGCAGACTAAATTCATTATACTTAGAGAAATGATCCATCGTCTTGACACTTCAAAAAGGTTATCTTGTTCCTTCAAAGAGAATATACTTTGCTAAAAGGCTCCTTGCAAAAATCAAAAGATCACTAGATAAAATTCTTGCTCTTTAAGATTCCTAAGGTAACAATGATCCCTTCCAAAGAGAGACCTATGCAAATATTACATCTTTTCCAGGGAAAATACTATTGTAATCAGATTAGTGTTTTATCTTACCTGCATCCCTATCTCCATTGACAACTTCGCTATTCCCACGATCATCACCATATTAACATTATTGCTACTATTCCAAATACTCTGTAATCTGAACCTAACTCTAGCCCACACCATGGGCACTTGACAGCTATGCCAAAAGAACACAAACTCTCCCACTTTCTGAGAAGCTTTGATTATACGCTTGGCAGTAGATTGAATATAAGCCAAAGACTAGTCTGGTACTAAAAAGATTATCACCATAATGTAGATATTATCTATTGTTTTAATGGGCTAGTATCCACCCTAAACCCCATCATTCCTCTAAATGTCTGGACTTCTATTCTTACACTATATTTGTTGCAGTGTCTGTATCCCTCATTCTCTGGCTGCCAATGCCAATACTGATGTAGTTGCAACAACATATTCATGTAGTTGTAGTGCATGAATAGGATGTTGGACAATGTATGTTCTTAGACCTTTTGGAGCATTGCACAATGCAGTGGCTATTTTTGCAATCATGGGGAATAAAGTGGCACTAAAAATATTAATGTAACATTCAAGAAAGTTCACCTGTATGGGTAGAATCCTGTTGGAGATATCTATTGGTAGAGATGGAAAGAATATTTGAAAATGGTCAAAATACATTGTTTTTAAGTATTGAGAAATCCTGACAAGAAGAACCCTGAACTAATTAGAACCTTCATAGTTCAGGATTTATTTTGTGCAAAATGTGTATGTGGTTATTTCATGTAGAAAACAGGATTTCTGTGCAAAAAACAGAATATTTGACATAGATACAAATATTTCATATGCTCTTTTATAAACAATGAATACTGTAATAAAAGTCTCAAGGTATAGTGGTTATAGTGAAAATATCCCACAGTCATGATTAGTATTCTGAACCATATTTACTTCAAATACCAGTAAATACCAGTAAATAACCGACAATGGATAGATGATCCAAGACAAAATCTACAGCTTTATGTAATCAGGAGGAAATCTAATAGTGCCTTGGGTCAAATGATCCCTTCTGAGCTGGTACCTACATTATAAGAAGTAACCCATAAGTTGCTTCTTCTGTTTAAACTACTATTGTGATAAAATTGCCTGCATTCTAAAATCATTCATTACCTCTGCTTTACAATAACTTTCCCTGCAACAGAACCGTGTTAATACTTTTTTCCCTGGTATCTATATCTAATTGGTTTTGGGGAAGGAAACATAGGCAAGAAACATAACAGCATGTGAATTACTTTACAAGCATTCATTAGTAGGCATATTGAGAATCCAGAGACGAAACAAGTCATAAAGACCTTGCAGAAAACAACTATAACAATGATCCATCATGCAAACACTTATTTCTCCAAATTGAAAAGCAGACATAAATATTTGGAAACCATCTCTAGAACTCATATAGTCTGAGAGAAATAAAAGAGAGAAGAGATAAGAGAAGTAATAAAGAAGAGTTGATCAACAGTGGTGTAGCAGGACAATGTAAGCAAGCTAACACTTCTCCATAGCATCTATATGGGCACATATAATTTAAAAGAAAAGATCCAGCTGGTGAAAGAGAAAAATAAACTGCATGGGGAGATAGGATTTTAAAATATTGAGCCTCTATACATTGAAAATTATTCATGTCTCTAGACTCAAGGTTGAGGGAAGGAAAAGAAGCTATTCAAAGTGAATCCAAGCACTATGTGTCAAAAGTGCTTTTGCCAACCTATACTGCCAGTCTCTCAGAACAGGTCAGCTGGTATTCCATGGCTTTTATGTAGAAAATATCCTACTCCATATAGGTTGTAAATATGTAACTATTAAAGATAAAAAGAATATTAATAATTATTAATTCCCACATTTGTTTTGTTTGTTTTCTTAAAAATAGGGGTTTATCACTCAGAAAACAGCATCAGGAAGAATATTAGACCAACAAGAAATTTTGCCTTGTTATTCAAGCATCCCAGAAATATTATTCTGAGGAGAAAAATTCCATGGTTTTATTGTGCAAAAAAGAAGAAGAAAGAAACTGTTTTGTATGCAGAAGTTATTTGTGTGTCTCTGTTCACTCTCAACACCCCAACAATGTGTTTTTCTTGACAGAATAATTCATCCATAATATTTTGAGGAAGTCAAATACAGGTGAAATACCGTGAAATAATATGTTTGGTCCAAAGCGTGTGTGTGTGTGGGGGGGTCTTTCATAATTATTCATCCTCACATGCAAGGCTAAAATACTAAATTATTTACATTCCTAGTTAGTACTCTTTCCTTAGTTTATCTGTAAAAAAAACCCCCTATGCACATTTGTCTTCCCTCATGTCCCAAGTTCGAGAATAAAAAAGGTGCATAAATTTCTTATAGCTAAAAGACATCAATACTGGCTATTGAGCACAGATTCTAAAATGCTGAGTTCTGTGGAATGAAAACAGTTGTTCGTGAATCCAATTCACACTTCATGCACAGCATAAGTAGTGTCTCATTCAAGATGCACAGAATGCTGTGCTGAGCAAAACATGAGTAAGTCTCCCGTAACAACCTTTATGCATTGCTTTAGAACGCACTTTGAGAAGAAACATTCATTTTGGTTCCATTGACATGTATCTTCAGCTCACCACTTTTCAGGCAGCTTCTGTTTATTTCTTTGTGCTACTGGCAAATGTGAATGGGAGTTTTGCAAGAAAATGAACTAAAACTCCCCCTCCCTCATATATGTGTGTGTGTGTGTGTGTGTGTGTGTGTGTGACTAAAACACGTGCTTGTACTGAATGGTTGGATCTTTTAAGAAATAAACGACCACTTTGTATAATATTTATTTATTTTATTATTATTTTTCCGGCATTTTACCCCGCTCTTCTCAACCCTGAGGGGGGGCTCAGAGCAGCTTCCAAAAAGGCACAATTCGATGCCAACACAGTAAAACACAGTATAAAACCCCCCAAAACATTACACATTAAAATACATTAAAATACAATTACATCAACATATCATACACATTCATTTAAGTTAAGAAAAACAGTGTTCTGTCCATAAAAAGCATTGAGACCTATTCATCAACTTTCCATAAAGGTAGGAAAGGAAATTAAAAGACACTCCCATCCATGAAAGGTGCGGTTTTATTTGTTTTGGCGTGCTTTTAATTATGGAGCAGTAATATGTATGAAAACTTGTGTTTTCCTGGCACTGTCAAACGTGTGTGTGTTTTAATCATTTTTCAAATATACGTATTATTATTTAAATATTTTTAACTTTTGTGTTCTTAATTATTATAAGCTACCTAGAAAGTCATCAGTTATTAAGTAAATAGATAAATAGATAAATTCACAGGATTCATATTTCTTTATGAAAACATCTCCCCTCCCATTCAAACTGCTAATGACATTACCTTGGGAAGCATACTCAAAGAAAAACATAGCCACCTTTGAAATGGGAATGACTACAATTAGAGTATTTCAAGAAAGCACCAAAAAACCCCCCACTTCTGGCATTGAGTTAAGGCATGCAAACACATTTATTTTAAGGGAAGAGGATAATCATAAAACTGCATATTAGCTTCTGTATGGCCAGTGGGGTTCTAAAAAAAGATAAACAGCCTTTTTGGATATGACAAAAATTAAGTTTCAGTGTTTGGTAGTGAAACTCTAAACTATCATAATACAGACATTCTCTTGAGTGCTCCCAGGCTGAAGAACCAGCTACATAATGAACATTAACAGATTATTAATGGGATAATTAGAAACAAAAGAAGTGAAATTGTTATATATTTTCTTTACATCTTCACTCTAAAACAGAAACATCAATATGAATTTGTCACAAGACTCCTATACTTCTGGGTAGAAACTTGGGGCGGGTGCACACAGATACTCAGCTGCCAGTTTAGCCATGTATCACCGAGCAATAATTCCTACTTGCTAGTGTCAGTCAATATTGGTATAGGCATAGTACATTTCTTTTCTTCTTTATTTTTCTTTAACATTTTATTAGCTTGTGTACAGGTGGTAAGGGTTTATTGTATGTTTACAGCATTTATGTACTTAATCCAAGCAGTCCAGCAAATAACAAGTAAAGGGAACAAACAAAGGAAAGATTTGCAAGAAATACCGGGTTAGAATGGAATATTTCACTGCCAAATAACACTTATAATACCTCTGTGTTGATGGAGGCAGGCAGGATTTTCCCCGGGTACTGGTTGTGGGGGGTCGGGAGCAGGTGAGGGTTTTGCCCTCCTTTCTGCTAGAGATCCCTGTGTACAACTAGTGGGCCACTGTGTGACACAGAATGCTGGACTAGATGGGCTGAGGCCCGATTCAGCATGGCTCTTCTTATGTTCTTATGTTCTTACTTATTTTAGATCAAGTGTCAGCTATAAGGGTATCCTTGTTACAGAGTAGATTTTCTTCGGGACTCTAATATCTTTACTAGTTCTTTTTCCTTTGCAGGAAAAAAGTGTGTGTGAGTGTGTGGTGTGGGGGGGGGGGTGAAGGAAAAATCAGTCTTGATTCAAAAGTGTTACTTTCACCATTGTTTTGGAAAATGGGTTTGGAGCAGGGTGAAGCCAACTGATTTATTCCCACATCAGCATGTATCAGATTGCAGGCTTTGCTTCCAATTCAGAGCATTTCTGGATTTCTCAATCTGCTATGCATGCTTCTCTTGAATTGTTAATTTGTATGTGAGCTATTCTATCATCACCAGCATACAGACATGACAAAGTGACAGAAGTACATTCCAATGAATGGTGATCTCTGTCTGTCTGTCTGTCTCTCTCTCTGTCTGTCTGTCTCTCTCTCTCTCTCCCTCCCCATGGTTCTTATTTTTAGAAGGTCTATTTAACTATCATCTCAAGGGAAACAAGAAGGGAAGCAGGGGCACACCACCCTGCGTAGTACGTAGGTAAAGTACACAGTGTGCTATGTTAACACAACATGACAAAGCATGATAATTTGAAAAGACTGTTCTGTTCTTGTTGCTTAGGGAACTGCTGTATAACTATGAAATGTGGTAGCAATGAAGTTTTGTCTTGATTCCTCTCTCCAGTGGTAATTTATATGAACCACAAGCGGTTGAGTAAAGAAGAAGCAGTAGATGCATATCTATGCCATGAATGCAAGTAGCATTTTCTGTCACAGCTTTCAACAGGAAATCAAGGTTCCTGGGGGAAAAACTAGAAACTGAGAAGGAACTATTCATTTTAAATGTACATATGTTTGACAGTGCTAAGAAACTCCTGATGGTGTCAAACCCATTGGTCATTACCCTATTTCAGGTATGAATTAGTATTTCAGTACGATGTGACTTTCAGTTGTCTTAATTGATCCCCACTCTCTGGTACTGATATGCCCATGAGCACAATAGAGTTCCTCCTAATATTATTATCTTCCTGTCCAGAACAATTTTTGAGTTATTCCTAATTATAAAGCTTCAGTGTGGATTTGAAGTCCCTGGTAGTCAAGTCAAAAGAACAACAATATCCTAGACCTTCATAGCTAACTTAGGAAGAGAGCCCTTTGAGCAGCAGAATAATATGCCAACAAAATTAATCTTCTGTTTATGTCACCTACCCACAAATACACACACAAATCTAGCAGACAATAAAAGAGAGCCCTGGTGTGCATGGTTCTATTTTGGTAAAAGTAAAGGTTTCCCCTGACATTAAGTCTAATCGTGTCCAACTCTGGGGGGTGCCAGCATTGTCCGTAGACACCTCCTTGGTCATGTGGCTAGCATGACTACATGGAGCACATTACCGTCCTACAGAAGTGGTACCTATTGATCTACTCACATTTGCATGTTTTCAAGTTGCTAGGTTGACAGAAGCTGAGTCTAACAGTAGGAGCTCACCCTGCTCCCCGGATTCAAACTGCCACCCTTTTGGCCAGCAAGTACAGCAGCTCAGCAGTTTAACCTGTTTCACCACCAAGGGGTCTGGAGCAATTTTGATAAACCACTAAATTCCACCTCTCCGTTCACAGGTCTTTCCTGCTGTTGTGCAGAAAACCCAAGCAGCAAAGCAGCGGAATTTGTCATCAGCATTTCATCCAGACAGGACTCTGATATACAAGTCTGGCTGGCCTGTTCATTCAGGAAAGCAGTTATTTACCATTCATTGACTTGGCATTCACTATCAGCATTTTTAATCAAGGGAGATATTGGCACTGTTATCCAAGCTATTTGAACTGAGGAATAATTTGGAGACAATCAATACCTTACAGATGCTACAACGACAAGAGTATCTTTGTTTCTTTTCTGAATTTCATTGCTTATTTCCTGAACTTTCTAACACCACTCTTTTTCTCAAGTAAAAGATCTGACTCATCTTTGGCTAAATCATTGCTGCTCCTTCCCTTTATTGGCTTTTTCTGGTTTCTCTGCCTTTTATCTTTGCCTAACATCTATGAAGTTCAGTCAAAGACAATCCCTGAGGAGCACAGAAACTCAGCCAATTATGTTCGAAAATTCTGCACGCCTGGCTTGTCTTTGACATTAAGGCATCTCAACCAATCACTGCCAGTGGCTTCAGCATCACCACCATGAACTCTCCTACCACATTATAATGTAGATTAATAGGCTTTCCATACTGTCACATACCATATGGTTTTAGCACGTGATTACTGCCGTCTCATTGAACATGATTCAGCTGCTGCTGCAGAAAAGAGCCCACTGAATTTAAAATGGCATCAATTAAACTTGTTTAATTCTTGTCCTGGCCAGAGGGCTGTATCACAGCTGGATGATACTGTGAGGAAGACAGTTTGTTCCGGTCATAACAGATCACTCTGAACAGCATCATTTATCTAAATTACTTCTAGGAGTGTTCAAATGCACAGTGTGAGTTCACCTCTTCAGGAACTCTGCATCAGAATATACCACCTAACTGAGATGCATAACAATACAGTGCAATAGAACTGAATCATCTGAATAGCAAGAATACAATGAGATGAAACAAGAGAAAAAGAGAGGTCAGATTCAAAATAGAATTATTGGTATGAAACTATTTTGGCAATCCTTAATGTGTGAGTCATTAGTATGTAACAGAAATGGGAAATGGCACAGGTGGCTGGAACAGTTTTGACCCCCATACATCTCCAACAAACCACATTGGTATCTAATAGACCTGGTTAGGTCCATCGGATGTCTTCAGAGATCAGAATGATTTTGGATTAAATTCACGTATGAACCGGTTTCAAAGAGCGTTAAGCAACCTGGAAGTGTATTTGTTATTTTGAAGCTTTCTTGCCATTTCTCAGAGGGGAGTCGGAAATGATTCAGAAAGCTGCTTTCAAACCGCCCGCTTTGGTCCCTCCCAGGCACCTGGCAGGAAGCCGTCTGGGAGGGAAAGAAAGAAGGCACTGGGTATACTACCTGAAAGACTAAGGAGAAAACAAATAGGATCTGACATTGTCACAGTAATAGGGAAGCAGGTGCCCAACAAGATAGGTAACAGAAAGAAGAGTAGACCAAAAATGGAAAGTGGTCTATATAATATACAATCCTGTAGGTGAGGAAGATATAAAGTATATTATCTAAGAATATAAGAATAAATCAAGATTTCTAAACCACTAAATGTTGAGTGTGTTAATTTATATAAATATACACATCAATCTAATAAGGCACCAGATGCATGTATACCACAATACTCTAAGAATCTGAAAACATCACAATTCTACATGCAGGGAGAACCTAAGCACTCTGCTATATAAAAGATAAGTAGTCAAACACACACACACACACACACACACACACACACATATATATATATATATATATATATATATATATATATATATAGGTTTGATATATATATTAGGCATGGAAAAAATGAAACGGAAATTAAATGGATTCGTTAGAGATTCGTATGTAATGGGAATTTTGATGTTTTACGTATCGCTGTCGTGAACCAGGAAGTAGACTTTCTTTTACGGCACTTCGGGGCGCCATTTTTGTATCTGGGTCGTAAAGCATTCGTATGGTTTCTTTGCCCTTAGTAAGCGTGTTTTGTCATTGGCTGATGGATACCAGGTGGACATACCCTCCCCTTCACTCCACCTTTCCTTTAGCCGATCAGAGGCAAAGAAACATGGATGGGGTGAGCGAGGGCCTTCTCCTCCTCTCTCGCCAATGACAGGCCTGCGAGAGAGGAGGAGAAGAGAGCCCCATGCCTCTCTGCCTGCCTCTCTCTAGCCTCGATCCATGCATCAGGGCTAGAGAGAGGCAGAGAGGCGCTGCTAAGTCCTTTTCCCACTAAAATATAAGCCGGCCCAAGCCTGGGTCAGCTTATATTTTAGCGGGAAGGGGCCTCTTTTTTCGCCTCTCTCTGGCCTCGATCCATGGATCGAGGCTAGAGAGAGGTAGAGAGGAAGCTGCTGGGCCCCTTTCCCGCTAAAATATAAGGGTCGGCTTATATTTTAGCGGGAAAGGGGCCTCGCAGCTGCTGCTTTCTCTCTAGCCTCGATGCATGGATCGCGGCTAGAGAGAGGCAGGGTGGGTGAGCGAGGGCGCCGGCGAGCGTGGGGGAAGAGGGTCGAAGAAGAGAAAAGAAGGGATGGGGAACCAAAGAACAAAGGAAGGAATGAAAGAAGAGGGTAGAGAAGGAAGAAAGGAGGAAAGGGGAAATAATAAGGGGGAGAATCGTACTTCACTTTCACAATTGTCCTGAAAGCTAGTAGCTACTACCTCTTATATTTATGTTATACATCTACAGCTCCACTTAATTGCACTGCAGAGGTGAAGGGAAATGTTCCCCCCTTGATTTTTAACTGTTTCCCTGCGTTTCGTACTTTAGAACCACTTTAGAATTTCGTTAGTACTTAAGTTACATTTTAGCACTTTTTGCAAAATTTTTTGTAAGTCTTTAATATACTAATCAAAAAAATAATCCCCCCCCCCCATTTGATTTTAGAATTGCGATTTTAGGATTCTAACCCAAGCCTTATATATATATATATATATATATATATATATATATATATATATATATATATATATATATATCGAGAGAGAGAGAGAGAGAGAGAGAGAGAGAGCGAGCACTTTTTTATGGATCCACCAGCCCTAGTATCTAAGAATCCCATATATCTCCAGCAGACCACATAGGTATCAAATGTGGTAAGCAAAATGGTGAGGTAGAATTGCAGAAGTTTATCATCATTCTTCTCCTGCCTGTTGGTCTTATGCAATATATTGTTGAGCATGGCATGTATGAGATCACATCTGGTTCTCATTCAGGGCAATGTTTAGATTTCCAGGGAAAGGTGAAGTGACAAAGGGTCATATTTCTGGTTGATGATAATGTATTTAGCATAATTTGGTGACAAAATGGCCTACATCTTTTAAGGGAGTTTTGAGCTATCTTCAGTGACTTGGATGCCTCAAAAAGGAGAGTAGGAGGTCATATGCAGCTTAAAGGCAATTGTGTGTAACAATTATTGTTTTATTATATTATGTGAAACAGAATTGAAATTAAACTGTGTGCTAAACAAAGTGAAGTAATCAAACAGTTATCTATAGCTGACACACATGGAATAATGAAAAGAGTGAAGAATGATTGCCAGAAATCATGAAAGAAAATGTCAAGGAATTTGTGAAACTTTATTCAAGTGAGAATTCTGAGGAAAAGCAAAAGAGCTTCAGCAAAGCTAAGTAAAGTTCACAGAGGGAGAGGGCTTTACAGAAATGTAGGAGTATTGGATTTGGACCAAGGAGAACTTTCTTCACATTCCAACTGAGTCATAATGCTCTTTAATCTCTGGCAAGGCCCACGGCAATCAAGAGTGTGTTGAGATGCCAGTGAAAAATATTTTTTTCATATCCTCCCTTCCTCAGCTAGAGTTGCCAGTATTCTCAAACAGCAATGCAGGATAGCCCATTCTGTTACCAAATAATTTCAACATGGCAGGTACATGTGAGGTGGATCTATATCAATCCTGTGTCATATTTAGATGTGTTCATTTGCAACTGTTCTGCATTTATGATTACTACTTTGTCAAGGCAAATGGCCGGCAAATGAAGAGGAAGCAGAAGGTGAACTCTGCTTTTAGAGAGCCTTGACTCTTGCAGTGTGCTAGAGAGCTGAGTGTTTGTTTTCTGTTTGTTTAAAGACTGAATGCTTGTTTTAGGTGGTGTACTTGTTTAAGGTTTTGTGGTTGTTCTGGTGTCTACTGAGCTGATACCTCTGTTTGAGGTTTTGTGTTTGAGGCCATGTGCTTGAGGAGGGTAGAGCTTCATTCATGTGCTTGAGAAGGGTGGAGCTACACCTGGGTCACCAAACCTTTCTGGGGGCAGAGCCAGTAACAGAGAGCCAAAGGTGTGTGCACTTACAGCACACACTGTTTTACAAACATTCATCTCTGAATTATGTAGAGAAGAAGATAAGTGTTTTGAGGAGGGACAAGAGTTCTGTGAAAAAGTCACTGCTTTTAACCTAAATCACCAGATTATGGAGCAGGTAGAAACACCTGAAATCACCTGCAGAACCTGTGGAATGTTTGTTTATTTTGCTGGAAGACCTGGGAAGCAAAAAGTGCAAACAGGTTGCTTTGTTGGAAGAGATGATCTAGCAACTGGAGGCCATAATCGCTACACTTAAGGACATCAGGGAGCTTAAGTTTTACTTAAACACAACCTGGCAGATCGTCCTAGATATGCAACATATACAGTCAACCTACAGGAAATGGTTATGAGGAGGTAACTTCAAATGTCGATGAGGTCAATGCTTTGAGGAATTAACACATCGTTCTGTGCATTTGGAGTTACACAGTCAATTCCAAGTTCTCCACCCCGTCAGAGATGACCAGGAGTTAGAACATGTTGGAGAGGATGAGATGGTGAGATGTTAAC
Organism: Anolis apletophallus; assembly: GCA_030556195.1. NCBI lineage: Eukaryota > Metazoa > Chordata > Lepidosauria > Squamata > Anolidae > Anolis > Anolis apletophallus. The sequence continues at coordinate 33,345,429 of JARBWK010000007.1, forward strand.
AGTGGATAGAGAAAAGGAAGAATTACTCAACACCTTCTTTGTCTCAATCTTCTCCCAAAAGGAAATTGGTGTTCAACCTGAGCAATATGGAGCAGTCAAGGTAATAGAGGAAATGCAACCCCAAATAGGTAAAGTGGTAGTCCAGGAATATCTGGCTACTCTCTATGAATTCAAGTATTCAGGGTCAGATGAACTACAACCAAAATCATTGAAGCAACTAGCAGAAGTTATTTCAGAACCATTGGGAATATTTTTTTAGAATTACTGGAGAACAGAAGTCACAGCAGACTGGAGGAGAGCACATGTTATCCCTACCTTCAAGAAGGGGAAAAAAGAAAACTCAAATAATTACCATCCAGTCAGCCTGACATCAATACCAGGACAGAATCCGAAACACATCATTAAGGAGGCAGTCTGTAATCACTTAGAAAATAATACTGTGATTGTAAAAATCAACATGGATTTCTCAAAAAGAAGTCATGGCAGACTAATCTTGTCTCTTTTTCCAATAGAGTTACAAGCTTGGTAGATGCAAGCAATTCTGTGGATGTAGATGTGAAAAAGATTTTGGAGTCTTAGTGGACAACAAGTTAAACATGACCCAACATTGTGGTATCACATCTTTAAAAGCCTATGAGATTTTGAGTTGCATCAAAAGGAGTATAGTGTTTTAGATCAAGAGAAGTCATGGTGCCTCACGAGTCTGCTTTGGTCATACCTCACCTGGAAGACTGTGTCTACAATTTAAGAGAGAGATTTACAAGTTGGAACTTGAGGAGGGCAACTGAAATGATCAAAGGTATGAGGATCATGCCCTATGAAGAGTGGCTTAAAGAGCTAGGCATGTTTAGCCTGCAGAAGAGAAGGTTGAGAGGAGACATGATCACCATGCATACATTCTCCAATCACCAGTAGAATGGACCTCCTTCTAGTTGTTAACTGATGTAGGAAACCCCCCCAATATTAATTATTGATACTCAGTGTTATTGTTATTGTCATCATTGCTGTCATCATCACCATTGTTATCAACAGCTCTCATTATTATTGCTGTCAGTTTTGATGGGATGGTCACAGAGTGCTGTCACATGAACACTGTTACCATCCATCTCATGGCATGGCTGCCATGAATCAAAGGAGCCCCTGCTTGTTTGAAGCTTTCATTGTACACAGAGTCTCCTTGTTACAAAGGGAAGCAATCAGGGGCCATGTAATCAAGGCAGAAGCATGAAGTAATTGGCACTAACAGAAAGAACATTCTGAAGTCCTTCAGCTGATAATGCAATTAGAGGCTCTACACAGAGTGACAGGGTCACACCAGGCCTTTGAAAAACATCTTGATTGCTAGAAACATGCTTGATTTTTTGACAATGTCACAATGTAGGAAAAGTGCCTCTTTTCTTTAAACTCTCTTTTCTTTAAATTTTCAAGAAAGTGGGGAAATTACCACTTTCACAATTTTTTTCTAAAACTAATCAAATATATTTATGTGGCCTCTGTGTTTGTGTACACAAACAACCTCTTCATGCATCTAGCAACAGCCTGCAATGACACTCCTCTTTGCCCCAAGGCAAGGGGAATCTGGTGATCCATGCCTCGCCCAGCCCTGTCCCACCCCACCTTGCCTGCCAGAAGAGCAATCACATGGGGGAAGCGGAGAGCACGTGTGGTGCATGCAGCTTCCCCCCTTAGATTTGCCATCATGGGAAGCCTCCCTTGTTGGCTGGGTGTCAGTGGCATGCCAGTTCTGCCCCTCTGCACCCACTGAGTTGGCACAACATCATGTGAACTGAGCCAGCCAGCTTTGTGGGTGACTGGGGCTAGATTGAGGTTTGCTCCTGAATCTAGCCCTGTCTGATGAGGTCACTAGAGGTAGATACCGACTGTACAAAATACACAACATGCTTAAACCATCAGATTCAACTTAAACTCAAATTCATAGTTTTGGAAAACAAGCTGCTTTGATATGGTCCAATATAAAATACAAAACTGAGTCTGAACCAAAATTCAATCAAATTCTCAATCCAAATATCAGTTCAGAAATCTAAAAGTTATATATTTCACTTGCTAGGACTAGGAATAAAATAGATGCAACTATCCACTTCTCTTCAGCACAATGGAATTAAATGTGTAGGCATGCGGACCTGCCTATATTGCATTTACATAGATGAGGCTGATCTTGGACATGCATTCAAATGCTATTATTTGTTAAGGAAACTGTAGACAATGATGGTGATTCTTGCCAGAAATAAAATACCAGAATATTTGCCTCATTTTGAGAGAATCGTGTGTGAAAAGTTTCAAAGGAGTATATTCAATGAGTGTTGTGCAAGAGCACAAAAAGGAAACACTGGCCTGCTAGACTTTTATAGGCAACTAGCTGTACCCGGCCACGCGTTGCTGTGGCGTAGTCTGGTGCTCTAAGAATGTCTGGCTAGTTTAAATAGTATTGTTAGAGGCATACAAAAATAACTATGTATTCTATGTTTAGTATTTATATTAGTGAAATAACTTACTGTTTGCTGGTTCCATAAATGCATGGTTATGGAGTTGAGAAGTTTCTCAGCAGTGTTGTTGTTTGAGGCGTTGCTGTGGTGTAGTCTGTTGGTCTGTGAAGGTCATGGTCGCTCGTGTAGGAAGAATAGTAGTGATAGTACTATTAGTAAGAAGTATTCCTTGTTTGTGAATGAGTTGTAGTACTGAAGTAACTTACTTTTTTACGGGTCCTGTAAACGTGTTGTTGTGGAGTGGAGAGGTGGGTTAACATCTGAAGTCATCTGGAAGTGTCTCCGCTGAGTTAGGGTCCCAGGCATTGGTGTGGCGTAGTCTTATAGTTTGAGGAGGTCTCTGAAATGAGAGTAAATACAATATCAGTAATAGTACAATCAGTAATGAGCATCCCTTGGTTGTGTAGGAGGTGTGAAAAAGGAAAAACCTACGTTTTTTGTGGTCCTGTGAATGCATTGCTCTGGTGTTCAGAGATGGGTGGGAAGCTGAAGTCATCTGGAAGTGTCTCCGCTGAGTTGGGGTCCCAGGCATTGATGTGGTGTAGTCTAGTAGTTTGAGGAGGTCTCTGAAATGAGAGTAAATACAATATCAGTAATAGTACAATCAGTAATGAGCATCCCTTGGTTGTGTAGGAGGTGTGAAAGAGATAAAAGTTACGTTTTTGCTGGTCCTGTGACTGCATTCCTGTAGAGTTGAGAGGTGTGTGGAAAGCTGAAATAATGTGGAAGGTTCTGTGCTGAGTTGTTGTCCCAGGCGTTGGTGTGGCGTAGTCTAGTTGTTCGAGAAGGTCTGTGAAATAAGAGTAAAGACAATATTAGTAATAGTACTATCAGTAACAATCATCCCTTGGTTGTGTTGGAGGTGTCAAAAGAGATAAAACTTACTTTTTTGCTGGTCCTGTGACTGCATTCCTGTAGAGTTGAGAGGTGGGTGGAAAGCCGAAATCATCTGGAAGGTTCTCTGCTAAGTTGTTGTCCCAGGTGTTAGTGCGGAGTAGTCTAGTGGTTTGAGAAGGTCTGTGAAATAAGAGTAAATAGAATATCAATAATAGTAATATCAGTAATGAGCATCCCTTGGTTGTGTAGGAGGTGTGAAATAGGAAAAACTTACATTTTTGCTGGTCTTGTGAATACATTCCTGTGGAGTTGAGAGGTGGGTGGAAAGGTGAAGTCATCTGGAAGTATGTCTGCTGAGTTGCGGTCCCAGGCGTTGGTGTGGTGTAGTCTAGTGGTTCGAGAAGGTCTGTGAAATAAGAGTGAAGACAATATCAGTAATAGTACTATCAGTAACAATCATCCCTTGGTTGTATAAGAGGTGTGAAAGCGAGAAAACGTACGTTTTTGCTGGTCCTGTGACTGCATTCCTGTAGAGTTGAGGAATGGGTTGAAAGGCGATATCATCTAGAAGTGTCTCCGCTGAGTTAGTCTCCCTGGCGTTGGTGTGGTGTACTCTAGTGGTTTAAGAAGGTCTGTGTAATAAGAGTAAATATTATATCAGTAATAGTACTGTTAGTAATAACCCTCCCTTATTTTGTTACAGTTGTAATAGAGAAATAACTTACGGTTTTGGTGATCCTGTGAATGAGTTGTTCTGGAGTGGACAGGTGGGTTGAAAGATGATGTGAAGTGGAAATATCTTTGCTTAGTTGGTTATGTTTTGCAAAGCTTGTGGATAAACAATATTTCTTGTTTTTCCTTCCTGGGTGTTGATGTAGAGGTTTTCAGGTTTTCCAACTCTGGAGCATGCTACATACAGTTGTCCATGTGAGAAACAGTGCGTGTCTAAATCAATGCCGCAGGTTTCTAGTGTTTGTCCTTGTGCTTTATTGATGGTGATAGCAAAAGCAAGTGTTACAGGGAACTGCAGTCTGGAAAATTCAAATGGCATATCTGTAGGTATCATTGGGATACGTGGTATCAGCACGTCTTCTCCTTTGTATGGTCCTGTCAGTATGGTTGCCTCAATGACATTGTTGAGTAGTGTTTTGACGGCAAGGCGGGTGCCATTGCACAGTTTGGGCTGATCTATGTTTCTCAACATGATAATTGCAGCACCCAATTTCAAAGGTAATATGTGCGGTGGAAGTCCAGGAAGATGAAGAGAATTAAGGAACTCTGTTGGGTAATGAACAGCTTGATCTTGTTCGACCACAGTGTCAATTGATTTGTATGTGACAGTTTCACTGGGAATGCTTCCTAGTATCATATAGTTAAGTGTGTAGACGTCAGCATTTTTCGGTGCCAGAATAGCTCGTTCACTCAGCCAGTTGTGATTCTTGTAGTTGTGCTGAATGTTTGGGAAGACTTTTTCAATGAGTTGTTGTTTGGATGTCACAGTAGTGCAGAAATGTGGTGGCAATGTAATGAGCCTCGTGGTGGGATCTATTGGAATATCTCCATTTCCAATGTCCAAGAGTTGACGTGAGAATCTTTCTGATGTCTGATCATTCTGGAGTTGAACACGCATATTAGTTGTTAACTGCAGTGTTTTGACATGTCTCCAAAAAGTGGAGTATTTGAGGCAAGCATTGATTTCATCAGCTGGTGTTGATCGTGGTATCACAGGCAGTGTTTGTCTGAAATCTCCTGCCAGGAGTAGTAGTCCATTTCCAAATGGTTGTTTGTTGTCCCGTAAGTCTTGTAGTGTTCTATCAAGAGCCTCCAAAGCCTTCTTGTGGGCCATTGTGCATTCATCCCATATGATAAGTTTGGTCTCTTTCAGTATTTTCCCCATTTTTGATGCTTTGGAGATGTTGCACATAGGTGTTTCAAGGTACTGCATGTTTAGAGGTAGTTTCAATGCAGAATGTGCTGTTCTTCCACCTGGTAACAGTGTTGCTGCTATTCCAGATGATGCTATTGGCAAGGCGATGTGGTTTTGTGATCGTATTGTTGCTAGGAGCAGTCTTATGAGGAATGTTTTCCCTGTTCCTCCGGGGGCATCTAAGAAAAAGACTTGTCCTTCTCCATGTTCAACAGTATACATTAATTGATCATATACTGCTCTTTGTTCTTGTGTAAGTTTTTGTAAATTGTCCTGTACATACGTGCGCTGTTCTTCAATGTTGTACTGGTGTTCTGTTGGTAAGTCTTTGCTGTAGGTATGTGGTGTAGCCCGATTAGGTGTAGGCATTCCAAGTTGTTTCAGTTGTTTGTTTGCAACCTGTTGGCAGGAATTCTCAATCTGGATAAGTAGCTCATTTTCAATTCGTGGTGTAAAACTGTGAAGAAAGTCTGGATGGTCTTTGTTTAGTTGATGGATTATATCTTCTGCCATGTATGTTTTGTATTTGTCCCATAACTGCATTGGTGAAGATGGAGAACAGGCAGTAAGTATGATGACAAAAAGGGACCGAATTTGTCTGGGACTGGATGTGCTGCATGCCTCACTCATACATTCATTCCAGTGTTGGTCGTTCTCTAGTAAATTGAGAGCTTGGCAAGCACTGCGAAATGTCTGATGTGTAATTCCATGGACAGTCCTGAGGTCCTGGAAAGATGTTGGCCCTCGTACATTTATCAAGAGTAGACGTAAGAAGAAACATTCATCCTGTCTTGGATGAATGGTGTATAACCTTCCGATGATATCGTCTTTGAGTATGCCGGGATGATCAATAAGTGGTTGTCCTCTTTTGCGGCAGTGGAATTCTCGTTTGGATGTATCCCATGTATAATATGTCGGTACTTCAGAGTATAGCAGTGTTCTGGCAAATGGGTCTTTTTCACACAATTTGAAGAATGCTGTAAGTGTTGTTGCTGGCGGGTTCTTGACAATCTCTGGCATAGTGTCTTTTGTGAAATATACGCGTTGTCCGTTCTCAAGATGTACGGATAGGTGGACAACTGGAGGATGGCGTTCGTGGAGTGGAAATGTGAGAATGCGCCACACAGCCTCGTTGCTGCTGATGTATCTTCCGGCTAGAAAGTGGGTGATTTCATCAACATGTGTGTGTTCAGTAGCCTCCATGCCGAAAACAGCCATATCACTGCCTTTATTGACGTACTTGCAGATATACTTGATAGATTTTACGGAGTTGCAGTATTCCACATTGATGTGTGCCTTGTATGTTTTGGAAAGGAGAGGAGAGTATGGAACCACCCAGCGATTGTCTATGTCCATGATATTTTTTTTCATGTGTATGGTAGTTCGATATCCGCCGTCTTCCGGAGCCCTTCGTCGGTACAAAGGATATCCATCGTTTCCTGTGATTGTTTCAGCGAGTAGCATGCGTGGGTATCGCTTTGTGCATTTACCATCTCTCATACATGGTGATGTTGGGTTTAGTGTGCCACATGGCCCATGGATCATATGTTTGGTGACAATAGCATGGAGGTCTGCATCGTCCTCAGGATTAGGTATTTCTGCAGAGTTGA